>CAUDMG010000563.1:0-63790 GCA_958450375.1 Homarus gammarus | reverse complement strand
AGGACAGCAACAAGTGTATAGGTAGGGGAGGACAGCAACAAGTGTATGGGTAGGGGAGGACAGCAACAAGTGTATGGGTAGGGGAGGACAGCAACAAGTGTATAGGTAGGGGAGGACAGCAACAAGTGTATGGGTAGGGAGGACAGCAACAAGTGTATGGGTAGGGGAGGACAGCAACAAGTGTATGGGTAGGGGAGGACAGCAACAAGTGTATAGGTAGGGAGGACAGCAACAAGTGTATGGGTAGGGGAGGACAGCAACAAGTGTATGGGTAGGGGAGGACAGCAACAAGTGTATGGCAGGGGAGGACAGCAACAAGTGTATGGGTAGGGAGGACAGCAACAAGTGTATGGGTAGGGAGGACAGCAGCAAGTGTATGGTAGGGGAGGACAGCAACATGTGTATGGGTAGGGGAGGACAGCAACAAGTGTAAGGGTAGGGAGGACAGCAACAAGTGTATGGGTAGGGGAGGACAGCAACAAGTGTATGGGTAGGGGAGGACAGCAACAAGTGTATGGTAGGGGAGGACAGCAACAAGTGTATGGGTAGGGGAGGACAGCAACAAGTGTATGGGTAGGGGAGGACAGCAACAAGTGTATGGGTAGGGGAGGACAGCAACAAGTGTATGGGTAGGGGAGGACAGCAACAAGTGTATGGGTAGGGGAGGACAGCAACAAGTGTATGGTAGGGAGGACAGCAACAAGTGTATGGGTAGGGGAGGACAGCAACAAGTGTATGGGTAGGGAGGACAGCAACACGTGTAT
The DNA here is from genome assembly GCA_958450375.1 of Homarus gammarus. NCBI lineage: Eukaryota > Metazoa > Arthropoda > Malacostraca > Decapoda > Nephropidae > Homarus > Homarus gammarus. Next base: position 63,026 of record CAUDMG010000563.1, on the reverse strand, counting down.
AGGTAGGGAGGACAGCAACAAGTGTATGGGTAGGGGAGGACAGCAACAAGTGTATGGGTAGGGGAGGACAGCAACAAGTGTATAGGTAGGGGAGGACAGCAACAAGTGTAGGTAGGGAGGACAGCAACAAGTGTATGGTAGGGAGGACAGCAACAAGTGTAAGGGTAGGGAGGACAGCAACAAGTGTATGGGTAGGGGAGGACAGCAACAAGTGTATGGGTAGGGGAGGACAGCAACAAGTGTAAGGGTAGGGAGGGCAGCAACAAGTGTATGGGTAGGGGAGGACAGCAACAAGTGTATGGGTAGGGGAGGACAGCAACAAGTGTATGGGTAGGGAGGACAGCAACAAGTGTATGGGTAGGGGAGGACAGCAACAAGTGTATGGGTAGGGGAGGACAGCAACAAGTGTATGGGTAGGGGAGGACAGCAACAAGTGTATGGGTAGGGGAGGACAGCAACAAGTGTATAGGTAGGGGAGGACAGCAACAAGTGTATGGTAGGTTAGGACAGCAACAAGTGTATGGGTAGGGGAGGACAGCAACAAGTGTATGGTAGGGGAGGACAGCAACAAGTGTATGGGTAGGGGAGGACAGCAACAAGTGTATGGGTAGGGGAGGACAGCAACAAGTGTATGGGTAGGGGAGGACAGCAACAAGTGTATGGGTAGGGAAGACAGCAACAAGTGTATGCGTGGGGGAGGACAGCAACAAGTGTATGGTAGGGAGGACAGCAACAAGTGTATGGGTAGGGAGGACAGCAACAAGTGTATGGGTAGGGGAGGACAGCAACAAGTGTATGGTAGGGGAGGACAGCAACAAGTGTATGGGTAGGGGAGGACAGCAACAAGTGTATGGGTAGGGGAGGACAGCAACAAGTGTATGGGTAGGGGAGGACAGCAACAAGTGTATGGGTAGGGGAGGACAGCAACAAGTGTATGGGTAGGGGAGGACAGCAACAAGTGTATGGGTAGGGGAGGACAGCAACAAGTGTATGGGTAGGGGAGGACAGCAACAAGTGTATGGGTAGGGGAGGACAGCAACAAGTGTATGGGTAGGGGAGGACAGCAACAAGTGTATGGTAGGGAGGACAGCAACAAGTATATGGGTAGGGGAGGACAGCAACAAGTGTATGGGTCGGGAGGACAGCAACAAGTGTATGGGTAGGGGAGGACAGCAACAAGTGTATGGGTAGGGGAGGACAGCAACAAGTGTATGGGTAGGGGAGGACAGCAACAAGTGTATGGGTAGGGGAGGACAGCAACAAGTGTATGGTAGGGGAGGACAGCAACAAGTGTATGGGTAGGGGAGGACAGCAACAAGTGTATGTTTAACGGTGGACAGCAACAAGTGTATGGAAGGGGAGGACAGCAACAAGTGTATGGTAGGGGAGGACAGCAACAAGTGTATGGGTAGGGAGGACAGCAACAAGTGTATGGGTAGGGGAGGACAGCAACAAGTGTATGGGTAGGGGAGGACAGCAACAAGTGTATGGGTAGGGAGGACAGCAACAAGTGTATGGGTAGGGGAGGACAGCAACAAGTGTATGGGTAGGGGAGGACAGCAACAAGTGTATGGTAGGGGAGGACAGCAACAAGTGTATGGGTAGGGGAGGACAGCAGCAAGTGTATAGTAGGGGAGGACAGCAACAAGTGTATGGGTAGGGAGGACAGCAACAAGTGTATGGGTAGGGGAGGACAGCAACAAGTGTATGGGTAGGGGAGGACAGCAACAAGTGTATGGGTAGGGGAGGACAGCAACAAGTGTATGGGTAGGGGAGGACAGCAACAAGTGTATGGTAGGGGAGGACAGCAACAAGTGTATAGGTAGGGGAGGACAGCAACAAGTGTATGGGTAGGGGAGGACAGCAACAAGTGTATGGGTAGGGGAGGACAGCAACAAGTGTATGGGTAGGGGAGGACAGCAACAAGTGTATGGGTAGGGGAGGACAGCAACAAGTGTATGGGTAGGGAGGACAGCAACAAGTGTATGGGTAGGGGAGGACAGCAACAAGTGTATGGGTAGGGGAGGACAGCAACAAGTGTATGGGTAGGGGAGGACAGCAACAAGTGTATGGGTAGGGGAGGACAGCAACAAGTGTATGGGTAGGGGAGGACAGCAACAAGTGTATGGGTAGGGGAGGACAGCAACAAGTGTATGGGTAGGGAGGACAGCAACAAGTGTATGGGTTGGGAGGACAGCAACAAGTGTATGGGTAGGGATGACAGCAACAAGTGTATGGGTAGGGAGGACAGCAACAAGTGTATGGGTAGGGGAGGACAGCAACAAGTGTATGGGTAGGGGAGGACAGCAACAAGTGTATGGGTAGGGGAGGACAGCAACAAGTGTATGGGTAGGGGAGGACAGCAACAAGTGTATGGGTAGGGAGGACAGCAACAAGTGTATGGGTAGGGAGGACAGCAACAAGTGTATGGGTAGGGGAGGACAGCAACAAGTGTATGGGTAGGGGAGGACAGCAACAAGTGTATGGTAGGGGAGGACAGCAACAAGTGTATGGGTAGGGGAGGACAGCAACAAGTGTATGGGTAGGGGAGGACAGCAACAAGTGTATGGGTAGGGGAGGACAGCAACAAGTGTATGGGTAGGGGAGGACAGCAACAAGTGTATGGTATGGAGGACAGCAACAAGTGTATAGGTAGCGGAGGACAGCAGCAGCAAGTGTATGGTAGGGGAGGACAGCAACAAGTGTATGGGTAGGGGAGGACAGCAACAAGTGTATAGTAGGGGAGGACAGCAACAAGTGTATGGGAGGGAGGACAGCAACAAGTGTATGGGTAGGGGAGGACAGCAACAAGTGTATGGGTAGGGGAGGACAGCAACAAGTGTATGGGTAGGGGAGGACAGCAACAAGTGTATGGGTAGGGGAGGACAGCAACAAGTGTATGGGTAGGGGAGGACAGCAACAAGTGTATGGGTAGGGAGGACAGCAACAAGTGTATGGGTAGGGGAGGACAGCAACAAGTGTATGGGTAGGGGAGGACAGCAACAAGTGTATGGGTAGGGGAGGACAGCAACAAGTGTATGGGTAGGGGAGGACAGCAACAAGTGTATGGGTAGGGAGGACAGCAACAAGTGTATGGGTAGGGGAGGACAGCAACAAGTGTATGGGTAGGGGAGGACAGCAGCAAGTGTATGGTAGGGGAGGACAGCAACAAGTGTATGGGTAGTGGAGGACAGTGGCAGCAAGTGTATAGTAGGGGAGGACAGCAACAAGTGTATGGTAGGGAGGACAGCAACAAGTGTATGGGTAGGGAGGACAGCAACAAGTGTATGGTAGGGGAGGACAGCAACAAGTGTATGGGTAGGGGAGGACAGCAACAAGTGTATGGTAGGGGAGGACAGCAACAAGTGTATGGGTAGGGTAGGACAGCAACAAGTGTATGGGTAGGGGAGGACAGCAACAAGTGTATGGGTAGGGGAGGACAGCAACAAGTGTATAGGTAGGGGAGGACAGCAACAAGTGTATGGGTAGGGGAGGACAGCAACAAGTGTATGGGTAGGGGAGGACAGCAACAAGTGTATGGGTAGGGGAGGACAGCAACAAGTGTATGGTAGGGAGGACAGCAACAAGTGTATGGTAGGGGAGGACAGCAACAAGTGTATGGGTAGGGGAGGACAGCAACAAGTGTATGGGTAGGGGAGGACAGCAACAAGTGTATAGGTAGGGAGGACAGCAACAAGTGTATGGGTAGGGGAGGACAGCAACAAGTGTATGGGTAGGGGAGGACAGCAACAAGTGTATGGGTAGGTGATGACAGCAACAAGTGTATGGGTAGGGGAGGACAGCAACAAGTGTATGGTAGGGAGGACAGCAACAAGTGTATGGGTAGGGGAGGACAGCAACAAGTGTATGGGTAGGGGAGGACAGCAACAAGTGTATGGTAGGGAGGACAGCAACAAGTGTATAGGTAGGGGAGGACAGCAACAAGTGTATAGGTAAGGGAGGACAGCAACAAGTGTATGGGAAGGGAGGACAGCAACAAGTGTATGGGTAGGGGAGGACAGCAACAAGTGTATGGGTAGGGGAGGACAGCAACAAGTGTATGGTAGGGAGGACAGCAACAAGTGTATGGGTAGGGGAGGACAGCAACAAGTGTATAGGTAGGGGAGGACAGCAACAAGTGTATGGGTAGGGGAGGACAGCAACAAGTGTATGGGTAGGGGAGGACAGCAACAAGTGTATGGTAGGGAGGACAGCAACAAGTGTATGGGTAGGGGAGGACAGCAACAAGTGTATGGGTAGGGGAGGACAGCAACAAGTGTATGGGTAGGGGAGGACAGCAACAAGTGTATGGGTAGGGAGGACAGCAACAAGTGTATGGGTAGGGGAGGACAGCAACAAGTGTATGGGTAGGGAGGACAGCAACAAGTGTATGGTAGGGGAGGACAGCAACAAGTGTATGGTAGGGGAGGACAGCAACAAGTGTATGGGTAGGGGAGGACAGCAACAAGTGTATGGGTAGGGGAGGACAGCAACAAGTGTATAGGTAGGGGAGGACAGCAACAAGTGTATGGGTAGGGGAGGACAGCAACAAGTGTATGGGTAGGGGAGGACAGCAACAAGTGTATGGGTAGGGAGGACAGCAACAAGTGTATAGGTAGGGGAGGACAGCAACAAGTGTATGGGTAGGGGAGGACAGCAACAAGTGTATGGGTAGAGGAGGACAGCAACAAGTATATGGGTAGGGATGACAGCAAAAAGTGTATGGGTAGGGAGGGCAGCAACAAGTGTATAGGTAGGGGAGGACAGCAACAAGTGTATGGGTAGGGGAGGACAGCAACAAGTGTATGGGTAGAGGAGGACAGCAACAAGTGTATGGGTAGGGAGGACAGCAACAAGTGTATGGGTAGGGGAGGACAGCAACAAGTGTATGGGTAGGGGAGGACAGCAACAAGTGTATGGGTAGGGGAGGACAGCAACAAGTGTATGGGTAGGGGAGGACAGCAACAAGTGTATGGTAGGGGAGGACAGCAACAAGTGTATGGGTGGGGAGGACAGCATCAAGTGTATGGGTAGGGGAGGACAGCAAAAAGTGTATGGGTAGGGAGGACAGCAACAAGTGTATGGGTAGGGGAGGACAGCAACAAGTGTAAGGGTAGGGAGGACAGCAACAAGTGTATGGGTAGGGGAGGACAGCAACAAGTGTATGGGTAGGGGAGGACAGCAACAAGTGTATGGGTAGGGGAGGACAGCAACAAGTATAGGTAGGGGAGGACAGCAACAAGTGTATGGTAGGGGAGGACAGCAACAAGTGTATGGGTAGGGGAGGACAGCAACAAGTGTATGGGTAGGGGAGGACAGCAACAAGTGTATGGGTAGGGGAGGACAGCAACAAGTGTATGGTAGGGGAGGACAGCAACAAGTGTATGGGTAGGGGAGGACAGCAACAAGTGTATGGGTAGGGGAGGACAGCAACAAGTGTATAGGTAGGGGAGGACAGCAACAAGTGTATGGGTAGGGGAGGACAGCAACAAGTGTATGGTAGGGGAGGACAGCAACAAGTGTATGGGTAGGGGAGGACAGCAACAAGTGTATGGGTAGGGGAGGACAGCAACAAGTGTATGGGTAGGGGAGGACAGCAACAAGTGTATGGGTAGGGAGGACAGCAACAAGTGTATGGGTAGGGGAGGACAGCAACAAGTGTATGGGTAGGGGAGGACAGCAACAAGTGTATGGGTAGGGAGGACAGCAACAAGTGTATGGGTAGGGAGGACAGCAACAAGTGTATGGGTAGGGGAGGACAGCAACAAGTGTATGGGTAGGGGAGGACAGCAACAAGTGTATGGGTAGGGGAGGACAGCAACAAGTGTATGGGTAGGGGAGGACAGCAACAAGTGTATGGGTAGGGGAGGACAGCAACAAGTGTATGGGTAGGGGAGGACAGCAACAAGTGTATGGGTAGGGAGGACAGCAACAAGTGTATGGGTAGGGGAGGACAGCAACAAGTGTATGGGTAGGGGAGGACAGCAACAAGTGTATGGGTAGGGGAGGACAGCAACAAGTGTATGGGTAGGGGAGGACAGCAACAAGTGTATGGGTAGGGGAGGACAGCAACAAGTGTATGGGTAGGGGAGGACAGCAACAAGTGTATGGTAGGGGAGGACAGCAACAAGTGTATGGGTAGGGGAGGACAGCAACAAGTGTATGGGTAGGGGAGGACAGCAACAAGTGTATGATTGGGAGAACAGCAAAAAGTGTATGGGTAGGGAGGACAGCAACAAGTGTATGGTAGGGAGGACAGCAACAAGTGTATAGGTAGGGAGGACAGCAACAAGTGTATGGGTAGGGGAGGACAGCAACAAGTGTATAGGTAGGGGAGGACAGCAACAAGTGTATGGGTAGGGAGGACAGCAACAAGTGTATGGGTAGGGGAGGACAGCAACAAGTGTATGGGTAGGGGAGGACAGCAACAAGTGTATGGGTAGGGGAGGACAGCAACAAGTGTATGGGTAGGGGAGGACAGCAACAAGTGTATGGATTAGGGAGGACAGCAACAAGTGTATGGGTAGGGGAGGACAGCAACAAGTGTATGGGTAGGGGAGGACAGCAACAAGTGTATGGGTAGGGGAGGACAGCAACAAGTGTATGGGTAGGGGAGGACAGCAACAAGTGTATGGTAGGGGAGGACAGCAACAAGTGTATAGGTAGGGGAGGACAGCAACAAGTGTATGGGTAGGGAGGACAGAAGCAAGTGTATGGATAGGGTAGGACAGCAACAAGTGTATGGGTAGGGGAGGACAGCAACAAATGTATAGGTAGGGGAGGACAGCAACAAGTGTATGGTAGGGGAGGACAGCAACAAGTGTATGGGTAGGGGAGGACAGCAACAAGTGTATGGTAGGGGAGGACAGCAACAAGTGTATGGGTAGGGGAGGACAGCAACAAGTGTATGGGTAGGGGAGGACAGCAACAAGTGTATGGGTAGGGAGGACAGCAACAAGTGTATGGGTAGGGGAGGACAGCAACAAGTGTATGGGTAGGGGAGGACAGCAACAAGTGTATGGGTAGGGGAGGACAGCAACAAGTGTATGGGTAGGGGAGGACAGCAACAAGTGTATGGGTAGGGGAGGACAGCAACAAGTGTATGGGTAGGGGAGGACAGCAACAAGTGTATGGGTAGGGGAGGACAGCAACAAGTGTATGGGTAGGGGAGGACAGCAACAAGTGTATGGGTAGGGGAGGACAGCAACAAGTGTATGGTAGGGAGGACAGCAACAAGTGTATGGGTAGGGGAGGACAGCAACAAGTGTATGGGTAGGGGAGGACAGCAACAAGTGTATGGGTAGGGGAGGACAGCAACAAGTGTATGGGTAGGGGAGGACAGCAACAAGTGTATGGGTAGGGGAGGACAGCAACAAGTGTATGGGTAGGGAGGACAGCAACAAGTGTATGGGTAGGGGAGGACAGCAACAAGTGTATGGGTAGGGGAGGACAGCAACAAGTGTATAGGTAGGGGAGGACAGCAACAAGTGTATGGGTAGGGGAGGACAGCAACAAGTGTATGGGTAGGGGAGGACAGCAACAAGTGTATGGGTAGGGAGGACAGCAACAAGTGTATGGGTAGGGAGGACAGCAACAAGTGTATGGTAGGGGAGGACAGCAACAAGTGTATGGGTAGGGGAGGACAGCAACAAGTGTATGGGTAGGGGAGGACAGCAACAAGTGTATGGGTAGGGGAGGACAGCAACAAGTGTATGGGTAGGGGAGGACAGCAACAAGTGTATGGTAGGGGAGGACAGCAACAAGTGTATGGGTAGGGGAGGACAGCAACAAGTGTATGGGTAGGGGAGGACAGCAACAAGTGTATGGGTAGGGGAGGACAGCAACAAGTGTATGGGTAGGGGAGGACAGCAACAAGTGTATGGATAGGGGAGGACAGCAACAAGTGTATAGGTAGGGGAGGACAGCAACAAGTGTATAGGTAGGGGAGGACAGCAACAAGTGTAGGTAGGGGAGGACAGCAACAAGTGTATAGGTAGGGGAGGACAGCAACAAGTGTATGGGTAGGGGAGGACAGCAACAAGTGTATGGGTAGGGAGGACAGCAACAAGTGTAAGGTAGGGGAGGACAGCAACAAGTGTATAGGTAGGGGAGGACAGCAACAAGTGTATGGGTAGGGGAGGACAGCAACAAGTGTATGGGTAGGGAAGGACAGCAACAAGTGTATGGGTAGGGGAGGACAGCAACAAGTGTATGGGTAGGGGAGGACAGCAACAAGTGTATAGGTAGGGGAGGACAGCAACAAGTGTATGGGTAGGGAGGACAGCAACAAGTGTAAGGGTAGGGAGGACAGCAACAAGTGTATGGGTACGGGAGGACAGCAACAAGTGTATGGGTAGGGGAGGACAGCAACAAGTGTATGGGTAGGGGAGGACAGCAACAAGTGTAGAGGTAGGTGAGGACAGCAACAAGTGTATGGGTAGGGGAGGACAGCAACAAGTGTATGGGTAGGGGAGGACAGCAACAAGTGTATAGGTAGGGGAGGACAGCAACAAGTGTATGGGTAGGGGAGGACAGCAACAAGTGTATGGTAGGGGAGGACAGCAACAAGTGTATGGGTAGGGAGGACAGCAACAAGTGTATGGGTAGGGGAGGACAGCAACAAGTGTATAGGTAGGGGAGGACAGCAACAAGTGTATGGGTAGGGTAGGACAGCAACAAGTGTATGAGTAGGGGAGGACAGCAACAAGTGTATGGGTAGGGGAGGACAGCAACAAGTGTACAGGTAGGGGAGGACAGCAACAAGTGTATAGGAAGGGGAGGACAGCAACAAGTGTATGGGTAGGGGAGGACAGCAACAAGTGTATGGGTAGGGGAGGACAGCAACAAGTGTATGGGTATGGAGGACAGCAACAAGTGTATGGGTAGGGGAGGACAGCAACAGGGCTATAGGTAGGGGAGGACAGCAACAAGTGTATGGGTATGGGAGGACTGCAACAAGTATATAGGTAGAGGATGACAGCAACAAGTGTATGGGTAACGGTGGACAGCAACAAGTGTATGGGTAGGGGAGGACAGTAACAAGTACATGGGTAGGGGAGGACAGCAACAAATGTAGAGGAAGGTGAGGACAGCAACAAGTGTATGGGTAGGGGAGGACAGCAACAAGTGTATGGTAGGGGAGGACATCAACAAGTGTACAGGTAGGGGAGGACAACAACAAGTGTATGGGTAGGGGAGGACAGCAAAAAGTGTATAGGTATGAGTGGACAGAAACAAGTGTATGGGTATGGGTGGAAAGCAACAAGTGTATGAGTAGTGGAAGACAGCAACTAGTGTATAGGGAGGGGAGGACAGCAACAAGTGTATGGGTAGGGGAGGACAGCAACAAGTGTATGGGTAGGGGAGGACAGCAACAAGTGTATGGGTATGGGTGGACAGCAACAAATGTATAGGGAAGGGAAGGGAGGACAGCAACAAGTGTATGGGTAGGGGAGGACAGCAACAGGTGTATGGGTAAGGGTGGACAGCAACAAGTGTATGGGTAGGGGAGGACAGCAACAAATGTACAGGTAAGGGAAGACAGAAACAAGTATATGGGTAGGGGTGGATAGCATCAAGTATATGGGTAGGGGACGACAGCCAGAAGTGTATAGGAAGGGGAGGACATCGATTAGTGTATGGATAGAGGAGGACAGCAACAAGTTTATATGTATGGGAGGACAGCAACAAGTGTACAGGTAAGGGAGGACAGCAACAAGTGTATGTGTAGGGGAGGATATCAACAAGTTTATGGGTAGGGAACGACAACAACAAGTGTACAAGTAGGGGAGGACAGCAACAAGTGTATGAGTAGGGAAGCAGAGCAACAAGTGTATAGGTAGCGGAGGGCAGCAACAAGTGTACACGTAGGGGAGGACAGCAAGAAGTGTACATGTAGGGGAGGACACCAACAATTATATAGGTAGGGGAGTACAGTAACAAGTGTATGGGTAAGGGATGACAGCAACAAGTGTATGGGTAGGGAAGGAGAGCAACAAATGTATAGGAAGGGCAGGACAGCAACAAGTGTATGGGTAGGGGAGGACAGCAACAAGTGTATGGGTAGGGGAGGACAGCAACAAGTGTGTGGTTAGGGGAAGACAGCAGCAAGTGTATGGGTAGGGGAGGACACCAGCAGCAAGTGTATGGTAGGGGAGAAAAGCAACAAGTGTACAGGTAGGGGAGGAGAGCAACAAGAGTATGGGTAGGAGAGGACTGCAACAAATGTATAGGAAGGGGAAGACAGCAACAAGTGAATGGGTAGGGGAGGACAGCAACAAGAGTATGAGTATGGGTAGACAGCAACAAATGTATAGGGAGGGGAGGACAGCAACAAGTGTATGGGTAAGGGAGAACAGCAACAAGTGCATGGGTAGGGGAGGACAGCAACATGTGTATGGTTAGGGTGGACAGCAACAAGTGTATGGGTATGGGTGGACAGCAACAAATGTATAGGGAGGGGAGGACAGCAACAAGTGTATGGGTATGGGAGGACAGCAACAAGTGTATGGGTAGGGGAAGACAGCAACAAGTGTATGGGTATGGGTGGACAGCAACAAATGTATAGGGAGGGGAGGACAGCAACAAGTGTATGGGTTGGGGAGGACAGCAACAGGTGTATGGGTAGGGAAGGACAGCAAGAAGTGTATGGGTAGGGGAGGACAGCAACAAATGTATAAGAATGGCAGCACAGCAACATGTGTATGGGTAGGGGAGGACAGCAACAAGTGTATGGGTAGGGGAGGACAGCTACAAGTGTATGGGTAGGGGTAGACAGCATCAAGTGTATGGGTAGGGGACGACAGCCAGAAGTTTATAGGTAGAGGATGACAGCAACAAGTGTATGGGTAATGGTGGACAGCAACAAGTGTATGGTGTAGGGGAGGAAAGTAACAAGTGAATGGGTAGGGGAGGACAGCAACAAATGTATAGGAAGGTGAGGACAGCAAGAAGTGTATGGGTAGGGGAGAACAGCAACAAGTGTATGGGTAGAGGAGGACAGCAACATGTGTATGGGTAAGGGTGGACAGCAACAAGTGTATAGGTAGGTGAGGACAGCAACAAGTGTACAGGAAGGGGAGGACAGCAACAAGTGTATGGGTAGGGAAGGACAGCAATAAGTGTATACGTTGGGGAGGACAGCAACAAGTGTATGGGTAGGGGAGGACAGCATCAAGTGTATGGGTAGGGGACGACAGCCAGAAGTGTATGGGAAAGAGAGGACAGCAATAAGTGTATGGATAGGGGAGGACAGCAACAAGTTTATAGGTATGGGAGGACAGCATCAAGTGTACAGGTAGGGAAGGACAGCAACAATTATATAGGTAGGGGAGTACAGTAACAAGTGTATGGGTAAGGGAGGACAGCAACAAGTGTATGGGTAGGGGAGGACAGCAACAATTATATAGGTAGGGGAGGACAACAACAAGTTTATGGGAAGGGGAGGACAGCAACAAGTGTATGGGTAGGGGAGGACAGCAAAAAGTGTATGGGAATGGGAGGACAGCAACAAGTGTATAGGTATGGGAAGACTGCAACAAGTGTATAGGTAGTGGAGGACAGCATCAAGTGTACAGGTAGGGGAGGACAGCAACAATTATATAGGCAGAGGAGTACAACAACAAGTTTATGGGAAGGGGAGGACAGCAACAAGTGTATGGGTAGGGGAGGACAGCAAAAAGTGTATGGGAATGGGAGGACAGCAACAAGTGTATAGGTATGGGAGGACTGCAACAAGTGTATAGGTAGAGGATGACAGCAACAAGTGTATGGGTAATGGTGGACAGCAACAAGTGCATGGGTAGGGGAGGACAGCATCAAATGTATAGGAATGTGAGGACAGCAACAAGTGTATGGGTAGGGGAGGACAGCAACAAGTGTATGGTAGGGGAGGACATCAACAAGTTTACAGATAGGGGAAGACAACAACAAGTGTAAGGGTAGGGGAGGACAGCAACAAATGTATGGGTAGGGGAGGACAGCAACAAGTGTATGGGAAGGGGAGGTCAGCAAAAAGTGTACAGGTAAGGGAGGACAGCAACAGGTGCACAAGTAGGGGAGGACAGCAAGAAGTGTACATGTAGAGGAGGACAGTAACAATTATATAGGTAGAGCAGTACAGTAACAAGTGTATGGGAAAGGGAGGACAGCAAAAAGTGTATGGGTAGGGGAGGACAACAACAAGTGTATGGGTATGGGTGGACAGCAACAAATGTATAGGGAGGGGAGGACAGCTAGAAGTGTATTGGTAGGGGAGAACAGCAACAAGTGTATGGGTAGAGGAGGACAGCAACATGTGTATGGATAAGGGTGGACAGCAATAAGTGTATAGGTAGGTGAGGACAGCAACAAGTGTACAGGTAGGGGAGGACAGCAACAAGTGTACAGGTAGGGGAGGACAGCAACAAGTGTATGGGTAGGGAAGGACAGCAATAAGTGTATAGGTAGGGGAGGACAGCAACAAGTGTATTGGTAGGGGAGGACAGCAACAAGAGTATCTGTATGGGAGGACAGCATCAAGTGTATGGGTAGGGGACGGCAGCCAGAAGTGTATGGGAAAGAGAGGACAGCAATAAGTGTATGGATAGGGGAGGACAGCAACAAGTTTATACGTATGGGAGGACAGCAACAAGTGTACAGGAAAGGGAGGACAACAACAAGTGTATGTGTAGGGGAGGACAGCAACAGGTGTATGGGTAGGGAAGAATAACAACAAGTGTACAAGTAGGGGAGAACAGCAACAAGTGTATAGGTAGTGGAGGACAGCATCAAGTGTACAGGTAGGGGAGGACAGCAAGAAGTGTACATGTAGGGGAGGACAGCAACAATTATATAGGTAGGGGAGTACAGTAACAAGTGTATGGGTAAGGGAGGACAGCAACAAGTGTATGGGTAGGGGAGGACAACAACAAGTGAATGGGTAGGTGATGAGAGCAACAAGTGTACAGTTAGGGGAGGACAGCAACAAGTGCACAAGTAGGGGAGGACAGCAACAAGTGTATGAGTAGGGAAGCAGAGCAACAAGTGTATAGGTAGCGGAGGACAGCAACAAGTGTACACGTAGGGGAGAACAGCAACAAGTGTATGGGTAGCGGAGGACAGCAACAAGTGTATGGGTAGGGAAGGACAGCAACAAATGTATAGGAAGGGCAGGACAGCAACAAGTGTATGGGTAGGGGAGGACAGCAACAAGTGTATGGGTAGGGGAGGACAGCAACAAGTGTATGGGTAGGGGAGGACAGCAACAAGTGTATAGGTAGGGAGGACAGCAACAAGTGTATGGGTAGGGGAGGACAGCAACAAGTGTATGGGTAGGGGAGGACAGCAACAAGTGTATGGGTAGGGGAGGACAGCAACAAGTGTATGGGTAGGGGAGGACAGCAACAAGTGTATGGTAGGGGAGGACAGCAACAAGTGTATGGGTAGGGGAGGACAGCAACAAGTGTATGGGTAGGGGAGGACAGCAACAAGTGTATAGGTAGGGGAGGACAGCAACAAGTGTATGGGTAGGGGAGGACAGCAACAAGTGTATGGGTAGGGGAGGACAGCAACAAGTGTATAGGTAGGGGAGGACAGCAACAAGTGTATGGGTAGGGAGGACAGCAACAAGTGTATAGGTAGGGGAGGACAGCAACAAGTGTATGGGTAGGGGAGGACAGCAACAAGTGTATGGTAGGGGAGGACAGCAACAAGTGTATAGTAGGGAGGACAGCAACAAGTATATGGGTAGGGCAGGACAGCAACAAGTGTATGGGAAGGGAGGACAGCAACAAGTGTATGGGTAGGGGAGGACAGCAACAAGTGTATAGGTAGGGGAGGACAGCAACAAGTGTATGGGTAGGTGAGGACAGCAGCAAGTGTATGGACAATGGAGGACAGCAACAAGTGTATAGGTAGGGGAGGACAGCAACAAGTGTATAGGTAGGGGAGGACAGCAACAAGTGTATGGGTAGGGAGGACAGCAACAAGTGTATAGGTAGGGGAGGACAGCAACAAGTGTATGGGTAGGGGAGGACAGCAACAAGTGTATGGGTAGGGGAGGACAGCAACAAGTGTATGGGTAGGGGAGGACAGCAACAAGTGTATAGGTAGGGGAGGACAGCAACAAGTGTATGGGTAGGGGAGGACAGCAACAAGTGTATGGGTAGGGGAGGACAGCAACAAGTGTATGGGTAGGGGAGGACAGCAACAAGTGTATGGGTAGGGAGGACAGCAACAAGTGTATGGCAGGGGAGGACAGCAACAAGTGTATGGGTAGGGAGGACAGCAACAAGTGTATGGGTAGGGGAGGACAGCAACAAGTGTATGGGTAGGGGAGGACAGCAACAAGTGTATGGGTAGGGAGGACAGCAACAAGTGTATGGGTAGGGGAGGACAGCAACAAGTGTATGGGTAGGGGAGGACAGCAACAAGTGTATGGGTAGGGGAGGACAGCAACAAGTGTATGGGTAGGGGAGGACAGCAACAAGTGTATGGGTAGGGAGGACAGCAACAAGTGTATAGGTAGGGGAGGACAGCAACAAGTGTATGGGTAAGGGTGGACAGCAACAAGTGTATGGGTAGGGGAGGACAGCAACAAGTGTATAGGTAGGGAGGACAGCAACAAGTGTATGGTAGGGGAGGACAGCAACAAGTGTATGGTAGGGAGGACAGCAACAAGTGTATGGGTAGGGAGGACAGCAACAAGTGTATGGGTAGGGGAGGACAGCAACAAGTGTATGGGTAGGGGAGGACAGCAACAAGTGTATGGGTAGGGGAGGACAGCAACAAGTGTATGGGTAGGGGAGGACAGCAACAAGTGTATGGGTAGGGGAGGACAGCAACAAGTGTATGGTAGGGAGGACAGCAACAAGTGTATGGTAGGGAGGACAGCAACAAGTGTATGGGTAGGGGAGGACAGCAACAAGTGTATGGGTAGGGGAGGACAGCAACAAGTGTATGGTAGGGGAGGACAGCAACAAGTGTATGGGTAGGGGAGGACAGCAACAAGTGTATGGGTAGGGGAGGACAGCAACAAGTGTATGGTAGGGGAGGACAGCAACAAGTGTATGGGTAGGGGAGGACAGCAACAAGTGTATGGTAGGGAGGACAGCAACAAGTGTATGGGTAGGGGAGGACAGCAACAAGTGTATGGGTAGGGGAGGACAGCAACAAGTGTATAGGTAGGGAGGACAGCAACAAGTGTATGGGTAGGGGAGGACAGCAACAAGTGTATGGGTAGGGAGGACAGCAACAAGTGTATGGGTAGGGGAGGACAGCAACAAGTGTATGGGTAGGGGAGGACAGCAACAAGTGTATGGGTAGGGGAGGACAGCAACAAGTGTATAGGTAGGGAGGACAGCAACAAGTGTATAGGTAGGGGAGGACAGCAACAAGTGTATGGGTAGAGGAGACAGCAACAAGTGTATGGTAGGGGAGGACAGCAACAAGTGTATGGGTAGGGGAGGACAGCAACAAGTGTATGGGTAGGGGAGGACAGCAACAAGTGTATGGGTAGGGGAGGACAGCAACAAGTGTATGGGTAGGGGAGGACAGCAACAAGTGTATGGGTAGGGGAGGACAGCAACAAGTGTATGGGTAGGGAGGACAGCAACAAGTGTATAGGTAGGGGAGGACAGCAACAAGTGTATGGGTAGGGGAGGACAGCAACAAGTGTATGGGTAGGGAGGACAGCAACAAGTGTATGGGTAGGGAGGACAGCAACAAGTGTATGGGTAGGGAGGACAGCAACAAGTGTATGGGTAGGGGAGGACAGCAACAAGTGTATGGTAGGGAGGACAGCAACAAGTGTATGGGTAGGGGAGGACAGCAACAAGTGTATGGGTAGGGGAGGACAGCAACAAGTGTATGGGTAGGGGAGGACAGCAACAAGTGTATGGGTAGGGGAGGACAGCAACAAGTGTATGGTAGGGGAGGACAGCAACAAGTGTATGGGTAGGGGAGGACAGCAACAAGTGTATGGGTAGGGGAGGACAGCAACAAGTGTATGGGTAGGGGAGGACAGCAACAAGTGTATGGGTAGGGGAGGACAGCAACAAGTGTATGGGTAGGGGAGGACAGCAACAAGTGTATGGCAGGGAGGACAGCAACAAGTGTATGGGTAGGGGAGGACAGCAACAAGTGTATGGGTAGGGGAGGACAGCAACAAGTGTAAGGGTAGGGAGGACAGCAACAAGTGTATGGGTAGGGGAGGACAGCAACAAGTGTATGGGTAGGGGAGGACAGCAACAAGTGTATGGGTAGGGGAGGACAGCAACAAGTGTATGGTAGGGGAGGACAGCAACAAGTGTATGGGTAGGGGAGGACAGCAACAAGTGTATGGGTATGGGTGGACAGCAACAAGTGTATGAGTAGTGGAGGACAGCAACAAGTGTATAGGTAGGGGAGGACAGCAACAAGTGTATGGGTAGGGAGGACAGCAACAAGTGTATGGGTAGGGGAGGACAGCAACAAGTGTATGGGTAGGGGAGGACAGCAACAAGTGTATGGGTAGGGGAGGACAGCAACAAGTGTATGGGTAGGGGAGGACAGCAACAAGTGTATGGTAGGGAGGACAACAACAAGTGTATGGGTAGGGAGGACAGCAACAAGTTTATAGGTAGGGAGGACAGCAACAAGTGTATGGGTAGGGGAGGACAGCAACAAGTGTATGGGTAGGGAGGACAGCAACAAGTGTATGGGTAGGGGAGGACAGCAACAAGTGTATGGGTAGGGGAGGACAGCAACAAGTGTATGGGAAGTGGAGGACAGCAACAAGTGTATGGGTAGGGGAGGACAGCAACAAGTGTATGGGAAAGAGAGGACAGCAACAAGTGTATGTGTAGTGGAGGACAGCAACAAGTGTATTGGTAGGGAGGACAACAACAAGTGTACAGGTAAGGGAGGACAACAACAAGTGTATGTGTAGTGGAGGACAGCAACAGGTGTATGGGTAGGGAAGGATAACAACAAGTGTACAAGTAGGGGAGAACAGCAACAAGTGTATGGGTAGGGAAGGACAGAAACAAGTGTATAGGTAGTGGAGGACAGCATCAAGTGTACAGGTAGGGAAGGACAGCAACAAGTGTATAGGTAGGGGAGGACAGCAACAAGTGTATGGGTAAGGGAGGACAGCAACAAGTGTATGGGTAGGGGAGGACAACAACAAGTGAATGGGTAGGTGATGACAGCAACAAGTCTACAGGTAGGGGAGGACAGCAACAAGTGTATGGGTAGGGGAGGACAGCAACAAGTGTATGGGTAGGGGAGGACAGCAAAAAGTGTATGGGTATGGGAGGACAGCAACAAGTGTATGGGTAGGGGAGGACAGCAACAGGGCTATAGGTAGGGGAGGACAGCAACAAGTGTATAGGTATGGGAGGACTGCAACAAGTGTATAGGTAGAGGAGGACAGCAACAAGTGTATGGGTAGTGGAGGACAGCAACAAGTGTATGGGTAGGGGAGGACAGCAACAAGTGCATGGATAGGGGAGGACAGCAACAAATGTATAGGAAGGTGAGGACAGCAACACGTGTATGGGTAGGGGAGGACAGCAACAAGTGTATGGTAGAGGAGGACATCAACAAGTGTACAGGTAGGGGAAGACAACAACAAGTGTATGGGTAGGGGAGGACATCAACAAGTGCACAGGTAAGGGAGGACATCATCAAGTATATGGGTAGGAGTGGACAGCATCAAATATATGGGTAGGGGACGACAGCCAGAAGTGTATGGGAAGGGGAGGACATCGATAAGTGTATGGATAGGGGAGGACAGCAACAAGTTTATGTGTATGGGAGGACAGCAACAAGAGTACAGGTAAGGGAGGACAACAGCAAGTGTATGTGTAGGGGAGGACATCAACAAGTGTATGGGTAGGGAAGGACAACAACAAGTGTACAAGTAGGGGAGGACAGCAACAAGTGTATGAGTAGGGAAGCAGAGCAACAAGTGTATAGGTTGCGGAGGACAGCAACAAGTGTACACGTAGGGGAGGACAGGAAGAAGTGTACATGTAGGGGAGGACACCAACAATTATATAGGTAGGGGAGTACAGTAACAAGTGCATGGGGAAGGGAGGACAGCAACAAGTGTATGAGTAAGGTAGGACAGCAACAAATGTATAGGAAGGGCAGGACAGCAACAAGTGAACGGGTAGGGGAGGACAGCAACAAGTGTATGGGTAGGGGAGGACAGCAACAAGTGTGTGGTAGGGGAGGACAGCAACAAGTGTATGGGTAGGGGAGGACACCAGCAGCAAGTGTATGGTAGGGGAGAAAAGCAACTAGTGTACAGGTAGGGGATGACAGCAACAAGTGTATGGGTAGGAGAGGACTGCAACAAATGTATAGGAAGGGGAAGACAGCAACAAGTGTATGGGTAGGGGAGGACAGCAACAAGAGTATGGGTATGGGTAGACAGCAACAAATGTATAGGGAGGGGAGGACAACAACAAGTGTATGGGTAGGGGAGGACAGCAACAAGTGTATGGGTAGGGGAGGACAGCAACAAGTGTATGGGTAGGGGAGGACAGCAACAAGTGTATGGGTAAGGGAGGACAGCAACAAGTGTATGGGTAGGGGAGGACAGCAACAAGTGTATGGGTAGGGGAGGACAGCAACAAGTGTATGGGTAGGGAGGACAGCAACAAGTGTAAGGGTAGGGGAGGACAGCAACAAGTGTATGGGTAGGGTAGGACAGCAACAAGTGTATGGGTAGGGGAGGACAGCAACAAGTGTATAGGTAGGGGAGGACAGCAACAAGTGTATGGGTAGGGAAGGACAGCAACAAGTGTATGGGTAGGGAGGACAGCAACAAGTGTATGGGTAGGGGAGGACAGCAACAAGTGTATGGGTAGGGGAGGACAGCAACAAGTGTATGGGTAGGGGAGGACAGCAACAAGTGTATAGGTAGGGGAGGACAGCAACAAGTGTATGGGTAGGGGAGGACAGCAACAAGTGTATGGGTAGGGAGGACAGCAACAAGTGTATGGGTAGGGGAGGACAGCAACAAGTGTATGGGTAGGGGAGGACAGCAACAAGTGTATAGGTAGGGAGGACAGCAACAAGTGTATAGGTAGGGAGGACAGCAACAAGTGTATAGGTAGGGGAGGACAGCAACAAGTGTATGGGTAGGGGAGGACAGCAACAAGTGTATGGGTAGGGAGGACAGCAACAAGTGTATGGTAGGGAGGACAGCAACAAGTGTATGGGCAGGGGAGGACAGCAACAAGTGTATGGGTAGGGGAGGACAGCAACAAGTGTATGGTAGGGAGGACAGCAACAAGTGTATGGATAGGGAGGACAGCAACAAGTGTACAGGTAGGGGAGGACAGCAACAAGTGTATGGGTAGGGAGGACAACAACAAGTGTATGGGTAGGGGAGGACAGCAACAAGTGTATGGGTAGGGAGGACAGCAACAAGTGTATGGGTAGGGGAGGACAGCAACAAGTGTATGGGTAGGGGAGGACAGCAACAAGTGTATGGGTAGGGGAGGACAGCAACAAGTGTATGGTAGGGGAGGACAGCAACAAGTGTATGGGTAGGGGAGGAGAGCAACAAGTGTATGGACAGGGGAGGACAGCAACAAGTGTATAGGTAGGGTAGGACAGCAACAAGTGTATAGGTAGGGGAGGACAACAACAAGTGTATGGGTAGGGGAGGACAGCAACAAGTGTATGGGTAGGGGAGGACAGCAACAAGTGTATAGGTAGGGGAGGACAGCAACAAGTGTATAGGTAGGGCAGTACAGCAACAAGTGTATGCTCTAGGGGAGCATAGCAACAAGTGTATGGGATGGGGAGACTGCAACAGGTGTATGGGTAGGGGAGGACAGCAACAAGTGTATAGGTATTTGAGGACTGCAACAATTGTATGGGTAGTGGAGGACAGCAACAAGTGTACAGGTAGGGGAGGACAGCAACAAGTGTATGGGTAGGGGAGGACAGCAACAAGTGTATGGGTAGGGGAGGACAGCAACAAGTGTACAGGTAGGAGAAGACAGCAACAAGTGTATAGGTAGGGGAGGACAGCAACAAGTGTATGGGTAGGGGAGGACAGCAACAAGTGTATGGGTAGGGGAGGACAGCAACAAGTGTATGGGTAGGTGAGGACAGCAACAAGTGTATGGGTAGGGGAGGACAGCAACAAGTGTATAGGTAGGGAGGACAGCAACAAGTGTATGGTAGGGGAGGACAGCAACAAGTGTATGGGTAGGGGAGGACAGCAACAAGTGTATGGGTAGGGGAGGACAGCAACAAGTGTACAGGTAGGGGAGGACAGCAACAAGTGTATAGGTAGGGGGGACAACAACAAGTGTATGGGTAGGGGAGGACAGCAACAAGTGTATAGGTAGAGGAGGACAGCAACAATTGTATAGGTAGGGGAGGACAGCAACAAGTGTATAGGTAGGGCAGTACAGCAACAAGTGTATGGGTAGGGGAGGACAGCAACAAGTGTATGGGATGGGGAGGACAGCAACAAGTGTATGGGTAGGGGAGGACAGCAACAAGTGTATAGGTATTTGAGGACAGCAACAATTGTATGGGTAGTGGAGGACAGCAACAAGTGTACAGGTAGGGGAGGACAGCAACAAGTGTATGGGTAGGGGAGGACAGCAACAAGTGTATGGGTAGGGGAGGACAGCAACAAGTGTATAGGTAGGGGAAGACAGCAACAAGTGCATAGGTAGGGGAGGACAGCAACAAGTGTATGGGTAGGGGAGGACAGCAACAAGTGTATGAGTAGGGGAGGACAGCAACAAGTGTATGGTAGGGGAGGACAGCAACAAGTGTATGGGTAGGGGAGGACAGCAACAAGTGTATGGGTAGGGGAGGACAGCAACAAGTGTATAGGTAGGGGAGGACAGCAACAAGTGTATGGGTAGGGGAGGACAGCAACAAGTGTATGAGTAGGGGAGGACAGCAACAAGTGTATGGGTAGGGGAGGACAGCAACAAGTGTATGGGTAGGGGAGGACAGCAACAAGTGTATGGGTAGGGGAGGACAGCAACAAGTGTATAGGTAGGGGAGGACAGCAACAAGTGTATGGGTAGGGGAGGACAGCAACAAGTGTATGGGTAGGGAGGACAGCAACAAGTTTATGGTAGGGGAGGACAGCAACAAGTGTATGGTAGGGGAGGACAGCAACAAGTGTATGGGTAGGGGAGGACAGCAACAAGTGTATGGGTACGGGAGGACAGCAACAAGTGTATAGGTAGGGGAGGACAGCAACAAGTGTATGGGTAGGGGAGGACAGCAACAAGTGTATGGGTAGGGGAGGACAGCAACAAGTGTATGGGTAGGGAGGACAGCAACAAGTGTATAGGTAGGGGAGGACAGCAACAAGTGTATGGGTAGGGAGGACAGCAACAAGTGTATGGGTAGGGGAGGACAGCAACAAGTGTATGGGTAGGGGAGGACAGCAACAAGTGTATGGGTAGGGGAGGACAGCAACAAGTGTATAGGTAGGGGAGGACAGCAACAAGTGTATGGGTAGGGGAGGACAGCAACAAGTGCTTGGGTAGGGGAGGACAACAAAAAGTGTATGGGTAGGTGAGGACAGCATCAATTGTATGGGTTGGGGATGACAACAACAAGTGTATGGGTAGGGGAGGACAACAACAAGTGTATGGGTAGGGGAGGACAACAACAAATGTATGTGTAGGGGAGGACAACAACACGTGTATGGACAAAAACAAAAAATATGAAACCCGATTTAGAATAGGTGGTAACAGTCGAGAGGGTCTGTAGACTGTCCACATGAAGTGACACGCACATATCATCAGGTTCGATTCGCAGTCAATACCTCTACTGGCATTATTGGGGATCACCTTACTGGCCTATATCTGCTGCCCCAACGACTAACAGGTGAAAAATACACACATTTTCTTGATGAAACTTTGCCAATAATACTTGAGTATGTGCCAATCAAGAAACGTCGAACACTGTAGTACTGTATTAGGGTTGCTCATTTTTTCACACTTTTTTAAAATTGTGGGTGGGGGTTTTTTTTCCCATTATTTTGTTACTCCTGAATTCATTGGTGCAAGAATTAATGAAATCCAACATGTTCTAAGGGTCGCGAATCCAAATATAAAAAATGAATTTTTGCGAAAAAACGTCAAAACTCAAGCTTTTTCTCTTATAGATCAGCAATCGCGCTGCTTTTCACTACTTAACCCTAATGGCTGGCTAGAGCAGCTATTCAGCTTTCCATTGACACCTAATTCGATTGCATGCACCTCTTATTTGACCTTCTAAGTCAGGTCAAAGGCTGTAGCCTACCTGCGTTAACGGAGTTATAAATTCACTAGGTTCACATTGGCAGCTTTAAAACCCTGCGCTTCTTTGCAGTGTTTTGACATGTGTTGTGTTGTTGTTGGTACTGTGGTGTTATTTTATAATTTACTCAAATCTGCTATATAGTGTGGCAGTAAATTTATGGTTATCTATTTATGTTGTATTTTCTACAGGTGATTAAATTGCTCTTATGTGACCCTATTTTGTTTGCCTATTTTGTTTTATTACAAAACGTTTTTTTCTTACAGAGTTCATCTGTTTATATACATACAATCATGGAAGAGAGTGAGTCGCAGTCGGGGGAGAATGCTAAGGGGACTGTCAGGCCAACATCATCCACTACCCGTCAATTAGAGGCAGTAAACTCCCGACGATGCGTCAAGTCCTGAAGTTCTTCTTTCACACAGTGAATGAATCTGGTGACAGACAGGAGACGTTTAAAGAAACAGTGAGAAACGTACTCACGTTCTGGAATTTAGCTCGCATCAAGACTATCTCAGAGAGGGGGTGCCGGGAGAAGCTGACAAGGTTATGGGAGCACTGGAGAAGTCTACAAAAAGTCGGGACAGGGCTGCAAAGGACAAGGTTGAAAACTTCAAGTCTCAACTTGACCTGTTGTGGGACATCGGAGCACCGGACGCCGTAGAGGACATCGAGAAGAACCGGCTGCTTACACCGGCCGACAAACAACAAGACATCGCCTTCTATCAAGACCAACGCGGAGAAAGAAAAGCGTTCATGAGTGGTAACGATAAGATTTTTGCCGCTAAGAAGAGAAAGCAGGAGGAACGAGTCGAGAAGCAAAGGTCGAAACAGGGAAGGTTCGCAGCCTGTGAACCAAGCAGCAGTGATTCGAGACCTCAAACCTCTGTGGTGGCTGACACCCCAACGGAAGTAGAAATGGAGAAAAAGGACACAGCGATACAACCTGGCAGGTACACATCAAAGCACCCTTATGTGACGGTTCAGCTTCCACGTCGCATTCTCCAAGAGCCAGCATTAAAGGAACTCGCTGACCGTCTTCGGATATCCAATAACGAAGTAAGTGTATCCATAAATGTGTTTGGAATGTTTGAAATTTCTGTTAATTATTTGATAAGCACTTAAACAGTCGACATTTTCTACTGACACCCTTGCCTGCTTTTGCTCGCAGATAGTTTCGGTGGTCGCAGCAGTGCTGCGCTCTGCTAACCCGCCAGGCGATCTGTCTGAGTTCCGGATCTCGAGAGAGACTGCGAGACGGGCGCGAGCTTCACACCGTCGTCAGGTAGCTGCCGCACAAAGGGAAGCCTTCACGCCTCCACCACATGCAGTGGTGCACTGGGATGGTAAGCTGGTTAAGGTGAGAACACGTTTAGGTACTACATTAATATTTTACCAAAGCCTAGACTATTGTAATATATTGTTAGAAATGTATCAAATCATTAACAAAAAGCTTGGAGAAAAAGGCAGCCTTGATAATTCTTCATTATCTGTCTGAATTTTTATATTTCTCTCATTTCAGAACGTCGTGGGAGAAGAAGAACACCGACAGGCCATCTTCATCTCAGGGCGCGGCCATGAGGAAGGGAAGCTGCTTGCTGTCTTGCCAGTGAAGGACGGCACTGGCCTGACCCAGGCACGCGCAACAGCTCGTGCTATCGAGGACTGGAGCTGCGCTTCAAACGTCAAGGCACTGTGCTTTGATACAACGTCGTCCAACACAGGGCGAGTCCAAGGTGCGGTTGTCCATCTGGAGGCGCTGCTGGAAAAACAGCTGTTGAGGCTTGGGTGCAGACACCACGTCATGGAACTGGTGGTGAGAGCCGCTGCCAGCAACATCTTCGGCAAAACATCGGCCCCTACGGACCCTCTCTTCCAGACTCTTAAGAAAAGGTGGAGTCAACTAGATCACTCTCAGTATCTCAGGCTGGACATTGCAAATCTACCAGAGTCTGACTGGCTCAGTCACCTCCGACACAGGACCGTTAGCTACCTGCTGACCGTCACAGAATGGGCCAGAGAGGATTACCGAGAAGCGGCAGAACTAACGCTCCTCGTCCTCGGTGTGAATCCTCCGCGCGGCACGCACTTTCTGCGTCCTGGCGCATGTCACCACGCTCGCTGGATGGCGAAGATCATATACTACCTCAAGATCTACATGTTTAGCCACCAGCTAGAGCTCAGCAGTGACCTGTGCGTCAAGCTGCAGAGGATGGCGATCTTTGTGTCTCTGCTGTACACACCGGCGTGGCTGAAATCACCAGTAGCCGAGGATGCGCCTGTGAATGACCTGCAACTGCATCACGAACTCCTCCGCTACAGGGCCGTGGACTGTGAGGTGGCTGATGCGGCGCTGGCGGTCGCGAGCCGCCACCTGTGGTATCTAAGGCCACAGACCGTCGTTCTGTCGCTGTGCAGCGAGAAGTTGAGTGCGGCAGAGAAAAAGGAGATGGCGACCAAATTGAGCTGCCTAGAAGAAACGAACGACTACGCCAACGACAACTTGGTCATCCAACAGACTACACGGCTTTCCGACCTGATAGATGAACGTTCATGGATGATCTTCAAGGAGCATCATGTGTGCGGCACAGCATGGCTGATGTCACCGGTGGAAGACTGGGAGAAAAACGAAGAGTTCATGAAGCTGAAAGATTTCTCCAGAAGCCTGAAGGTAACCAATGACGTGGCCGAAAGGGGAATAAAGCTTATGCAGGACTTCATTGGTTCAGTCACGAAGGATGAGCAGCAGCTGCAGGATGTCATGCAACTTGTGGAAAAGCACAGGAAGCAGATGAGTGGCTTCAGCAAGTCTGCTCTGATGCAACTGTGAGAGTTGAATAGAGGGGGGATTGAACTTTCAAATTGCATCTCCTCCTAGAGTTATTGACCTATTTCAATGATGTTTGTTTTTTTAAGAGGGAAATATATCATGGAAAAGACTGTGACGGCAAAATATTGATATGTGTTTTCGAATAAATGGAAAAGTCAAAACTATGAATATTTTGGAATCTGGTTCCCTTAACGCAGGTAAAGCCTTTGACCTGAACTAGAAGGTCAACTAAGAGGTGCATGCAATCGAATTAGGTGTCAATGGAAAGCTGAATAGCTGCTCTAGCCAGCCATTAGGGTTAAGTAGTGAAAAGCAGCGCGATTGCTGATCTATAAGAGAAAAAGCTTGAGTTTTGACGTTTTTTCGCAAAAATTCATTTTTTATATTTGGATTCGCGACCCCTAGAACATGTTGGATTTCATTAATTCTGGCACCAATGAATTTAGGAGTAACGAAATAATGGGAAAAAACACCCCCACCCACAATTTTCTAAAATTGGGAAAAATGAGCAACCCTACTGTACATTTTGCTCGAGTAACAACGGAATACCTAAATGTTGAGTATCCTGGCAGGTGGATAGGGTGTGAGTTCTACTTATTGGATCACGTATAGCAAAGTGTATGGTACAGAAGTCCCGTCTCATGAGGATTTGTGGCGCTGAGAACAGGACAGTGTCACAAGCATTTGGAACACAGCTGGAATCTTCGAACGTGTACGACAGTCACTTTTGCAACGCGGTGATTGTACTAGCAAGGCTGAATATATAATTTACACTCTAGATTTTATCACATTCCAGCACCATCTGCCATGTGGTATAACTCTGATATTATGGGGTATTGACACTATGGTCATGGAGTTATTTATCATGAAGTAAATATTAGGAATACAAACCCACATACCACCAACACATATTGCTACTCAAACTTGCATGAGAGGTATTCAAGTACATTGTGTGTTTGGTAAATTATAACGCAACTGAGCGCAAAAAAGTTGATACAATTTTATTTTGTCAGCTATATTACCATTAGATATAATGTGTTGTGCCATTTCACAAAAAGTAAGCTTGGAAATGTTCCTAACAGGTTCTATCTCCATTCAGTCAAGGAAGTAGTGTGTGATGTGTCACAAAATACTTTACATTTAGTTTTATCTGGCAATACTTGTTAAAGTATGGCTGAATGTAATAAGGATTGTGATTTGGGGATCTATACCTCCAACACATTTACCACCTACCCATATATTACCATCACGTATACCACCAACGCATACACCACCAACATATATACCACCAACACATATACCACCAAAACATATACCACCAACACACATACGACCATCACAAATACCACCAACACACATTCCACCAACACATGTCCGACCAACACATATACCACCTACCCAAATATTACCATCACATATACCACCAACGCATACACCACCATCACATATACCACCAACACATATACCACCAACACATATACTATACTATCAATACATAACCACCAACACATATACCACCAACACATATACCACCAACACATATACCAACACACATATACCACCAACACATATACACCATACACATACATGTACCAACAACACATATACTATACCACCAACACATATACCACCAACACATATACCACCGAAACATATACCATCAACACATATACCACCAACACATATACCACCAACACATACACCACCAACACATATACCACCAACACATATACCACCAACACATATACCACCAACACATATACCACCAACACATAAACCACCAACACATATACCACCAACACATATACCACCAACACATACACCCCCAACACATATACCACCAACATATATACCACCAACACATATACCACCAACACATATACAACCAACACATACACCCCCAACACATATACCACCAACACATACTATACCACCAACACACAAATACCATAAATACATGTACCAACAACACATATACTATACCACCAACACATATACCACCAACACATATACCACCAACACATATACCATCAACACATATACCACCAACACATATACCACCAACATATACTATACCACCAACACATATACCACCAACACATATACCACCAACATATACTACACTACCAACACATATACCACCAACACATATACCCCCAATACATATACTATACCACCAACACATATACTATACCAACAACATATATACCCTCAACACATATACTATACTACCAACACATATACCACCAACAAATATACCACAAACACATATACCACCAACACATATACCACCAACAAATATACCCCAACACATATATTATACCACCTGCACATACACCACCAACACATACACCATCAACACATACACCGCCAACACATATACCACCAACACCTATCCCATCAACACATATATCCCCAACACATATACTTACCACCAACACATTTACCCCAACACTTATACTATACCACCAACACATATACCACCAACACATATAACCCCAACACATATACTATACCACCAACACATATACTATACCTCCAACACATATACTATAACACCAACACATATACCACCAACACATATACTATACCCACAACACAAATACTATACCACCAACACATATACTATACCACCAACACATATACCACCAACACATATACAAACATCACATATACCATCAACACATATACCACCAACACATATACCATCAACACATATACCATACCACCAACACATATACCACCAACTTATATACTATACCACCAACACATATACCAACCAACACATATACTATACCACCAACACATGCACCGCCAGCACATATACCGCCAACACTCATACCATCTACACATATACCCACAACACATATACTATACCACCAACATATACACCGCCAACACATATACCACCGACACATATACTATACCACCAACACATATACTATACCACCAACACATAACCACCAACTTATATACTATACCACCAACACATATACCCCCAACACATATACTATACCCCAACACATATACTATACCACCAACACATATACTATACCACCAACACATAATCACCAACTTTTATGCTATAACACCAACACATATAGCACCAACACATATACCACCAACACATATACTATACCACCAACTCATATACTATACCACCAACACATATACTATACCACCAACACATTACCACCAACTTATATACTATACCACCAACACATATACCCCCAACACATATACTATACCCCAACACATATACTATACCACCAACACATATACTATACCACCAACACATATCACCAACTTTTATACTATAACACCAACACATATAGCACCAACACATATACCACCAACACATATACTATACCACCAACTCATATACTATACCACCAACACATATACTATACCACCAACGCATATACCACCAACACATATACCCCCAATACATATACTATACCACCAACACATATACTATACCAACAACATATATACCCTCAACACATATACTATACTACCAACACATATACCACCAACACATATACCACCAACACATATACCACCAACACATATACCACAAACACATATACCACCAACACATATACCACCAACACATATACCCCAACACATATACTATACCACCTGCACATACACCACCAATACATACACCATCAACACATACACCGCCAACACATATACCACCCACACCTATACCATCAACACATATACCCCCAACACATATACAAAACCACCAACACATATACCACCAACACATATACCACAAACACATATACCACCAACACATATCCCACCAACACATATACCCCAAGACATATACTATACCACCTGCACATATACTACCAACACATTCACCATCAACACATACACCGCCAACACATATACCACCAACACCTATACCATCAACACATATACCCCCAACACATATACTATACCACCAACACATATACCACCAACATATATAACCCCAACACATATACTATACCACCAACACATAACCACCAACTTATATACTATACCACCAACACATATACCCCCAACACATATAGTATACCACCAACACATACACCGCCAACACATATACCACCAACACATATACCATTAACACATATACCACCAACACATATACTATACCACCAACACATATACCACCAACACATATACTATACCACCAACACATATACCACCAACACATACACCACCAACACATATACTATACCACCAACACATATACCACCAACACATACACCACCAACACATATACGATACCACCAATTCATATACCACCAACACATACACCACCAACATATATACTATACCACCAACACATACACCACCAACACATATACCACCAACACATATACCACCAACACATATACCACCAACACATACACCACCAACACATATACTATACCACAAACACATAAACAACCAACACATATACTATACCACCAACACATATACTCCTAATACATATACTATACCACCAACACATACACCACCAACACATACACCACCAACACATATACCATCAACACATATACCACCAACACATATACCCCCAACACATATACCATACCACCAATACATACACCACCAACACATACACCACCAACACATACACCACCAACACATATACCATCAACACATATACCCCCAACACATATACTATACCACCAACACATATACCCCCAACACATATACTATACCACCAACACATATACCCCCAAGACATATACTATACCACCAACACATATACCACCAACACATATACCAACAACACATACACCATCAACACATATACCACCAACACATATACCCCCAACACATATACCACCAACACATATACCCCCAACACATATACTATACCACCAATACATACACCACCAACACATACACCACCAACACATACACCACCAACACATATACCATCAACACATATACCCCCAACACATATACTATACCACCAACGCATACACCACCAACACATATACCAACAACACATATACCATCATCACATATACCAACCAACACATATACCCCCAACACATATACTATGCCACCAACACATATACCGCCAACACATATACCACCGACACATATACTATAACAACAACACATATACTATACCACCAACATATACACCGCTAACACATATACCACCGACACATAAACTATACCACCAACACATATACTATACCACCAACACATTTACTATTCCACCAACACATACACCACCAACACATATACCACCAACACATATACTATAACACCAGCACATATACTACAGTATACCACCAACATATACACCGCCAACACAAATACCACCGACACATATACTATACCACCAACACATATACCCCCAACACATATACTATACCACCAACACATACACCGCCAACACATATACTATACCACCAACACATATACCCCCAACACATATACTATACCACCAACACATACACCGCCAACACATATACCACCAACACTTACACCATCAACACATTTACTATACCACCAACACATACAGTGCCAACACATATACCACCAACACATACACCACCAACACATATATTATACCACCAACACATACACCACCAACACATATACCACCAACACATACACCACCAACACACATACTATACCACCAACACATATACCACCAATACATATACCACCAACACATATACCACGAACACATACACCACCAACACATATACTTTACCACCAACACATATAACACCAACACATATGCCACCAACACATATACCACAAACACATATAAAATACCACCATCACATATACTATACCACCAACACATATGCCACCAACACATATACCACAAACACATATAAAATACCACCATCACATATACTATACCACCAACACATATACCACCAACACATATACCACCAACACATACACCACCAACACATATACTTTACCACCAACACATATAACACCAACACATATGCCACCAACACATATACCACAAACACATATAAAATACCACCATCACAAATACTATACCACCAACACATATACCACCAACACATATACCACCAACACATATAAAATACCACCATCACATATACTATACCACCAACACATATACCTCCAACACATACACCACCAACACATATACTACCAACACATATACCACCAGCACATATAAAATACCACCATCACATATATTATACCCCCAACACATATGCTATACCACCAACACATACACGGCCAACACATATACCACCAACACATACACCACCAACACATATACTATACACACCAACACATATAACACCAACACATATACCACCAACACATATACCACCAACACATATAAAATACCACCATCACATATACTAGAACACCAACACATATACCACCAACACATACATCACCAACACATATACCACCAGCACATACACTATACCAGCAACACATATACTACACCACCAACACATATACCACCAACACATACACCACCAACACATATACCACCAGCACATATACTATACCGCCAACACATATACCACCAACACATATACGACCAACACATATACCACCAACACATATACCACCAACACATACACCACCAACACATATACCACCAACACATATACTATACCACCTTCACATATACCACCAACACATACACCACCAACACATATACCACCAACACATATACCACCAACACATACACCACCAACACATATACCACCAACACATATACTATACCACCATCACATACACCACCAACACATATAACACCAACACATATACTATACCACCATCACATACACCACCAACATATATAACACCAACACATATACTATACCCCAACACATATACTATACCACCAACACATAACCACCTACTTATATACTATACCA
Organism: Homarus gammarus; assembly: GCA_958450375.1. Lineage (NCBI taxonomy): Eukaryota > Metazoa > Arthropoda > Malacostraca > Decapoda > Nephropidae > Homarus > Homarus gammarus. The sequence goes on along the minus strand of CAUDMG010000563.1, from coordinate 31,022 downwards.
CCAACACATATACCCCCAAAACATATACCACCAACACATATACCATTAGCACATATACCCCCAACACCTATACTATGCCACCAACACATATACCCCCAACACATATACTATACCACCAACACATATACCACCAACTTATATACTATACCACCAACACATATACCACCAACACATAAACTATACCACCAACACATATACCAACCAACACATATACTATACCACCAACACATATACCACCAACACATATACCACCAACACATAACCACCAACTTATATACTATACCACCAACACATATACCCCCAACACATATAGTATACCACCAACACATGCACCGCCAGCACATATGCCGCCAAAACACATACCATCTACACATATACCCCCAACACATATACTATACCACAAACATATACACCGCCAACACATATACCACCGACACATATACTATACCACCAACACATATACTATACCACCAACACAAAACCACCAACTTATATACTATACCACCAACTTATATACTATACCACCAACACATGCACCGCCAACACATAAACCCCCAACACATATACTATACCCCAACACATATACTATACCACCAACACATAACCACCAACTTATATACTATACCACCAACACATATACCCCCAACACATATAGTATACCTTCAACACATATACCGCCAACACATATACCACCAACACATATACCATTAACACATATACCCCCAACACATATACAATGCCACCAACACATATACCCCCAACACATATACTATACCACCAACACATACACCGCCAACACATATACCACCAACACATATACCATCAACACATATACTATACCACCAACACACATAACCCCACCACATATACTATACCACCAACACATATTCTATACCACCAACAAATTCACCACCAACACATATACTATACAACCAACACATATACTATACCACCAACACATACACCGCCAACACATATACCACCAACACATATACCATCAACACATATACTATACCACCAACACATATAACCCCACCACATATACTATACCCCCAACACATATACTATACCACCAACACATATATCACCAACACATATACTATACCACCAACACATGCACCACCAACACATACACCACCAACACATATACTATACCACCAACACATATACCACCAACACATACACCACCAACACATATACTATACCACCAATTCATATACCACCAACACATACACCACCAACATTTATACTATACCACCAACACATATACCACCAACACATATACCACCAACACATATACCACCAACACATACACCACCAACACATATACTATACCACCAACACATAAACAACCAACACATATACTATACCACCAACACATATACCCCCAACCCATATATTATACCACCAACACATACACCACCAACACATACACCACCAACACATATACCATCAACACATATATCCCCAACACATTTACTATACCACCAACACATATACCACAAACACATATACCCCCAACACATATACCAACGACACATATACCATCAACACATATACCAACCAACACATATTCCCCCAACACATATACTATGCCACCAACACATACCACCAACACATATACCACCGACACATATACTATAACACCAACACATATATTATACCACCAACATATACACCGCTAACACATATACCACCGACACATATACTATACCACCAACACATATACTATACCACCAACATATACACCGCCAACACATATACCACCGACACATATACCATAACACCAACACATATACTATACCACCAACATATACACCGCTAACACATATACCACCGACACATATACTATAACACCAACACATATACTATACCACCAACATATACACCGCTAACACATATACCACCGACACATATACTATACCACCAACACATATACTATACCACCAACATATACACCGCCAACACATATACCACCGACACATATAATATAACACCAACACATATACTATACCACCAACATATACACCGCTAACACATATACCACCGACACATATACTATACCACCAACACATATACTATACCACCAACACATATACTATACCACCAACACATTCACTATACCACCAACACATACACCACCAACACATATACCACCAACACATATACTATAACACCAACACATATACTACAGTATACCACCAACATATACACCGCCAACACATTTACCACCGACACATATACTATACCACCAACACATAACCACCAACTTATATACTATACCACCAACACATATACCCCCAACACATATACTATACCCCAACACATATACTATACCACCAACACATATACTATACCACCAACACATTCACCACCAACACATATACTATACAACCAACACATATACTATACCACCAACACATACACCACCAACACATATACCACCAACACATATACCACCAACACATATACTATACCACCAACACATACACCCCACCACATATACTATACCAACAACACATATACTATACCACCAACACATATACCACCAACACATATACTATACCACCAACACATACACCACCAACACATATACCACCAACACATATACTATACCACCAATACATATACCACCAACACATACACCACCAACACATATACTATACCACCAATTCATATACCACCAACACATACACCACCAACACTATACTATACCACCAACACATACACCACCAACACATATACCACCAACACATATACCACCAACACAAACACCACCAACACATATACTATACCACCAACACATATACCACCAACACATATACTATACCACCAACACATATACCACCAACACATATACCACCAACACATATACCACCAACACATATACCACCAACACATATACCATCAACACATATACCACCAACACATATACTATACCACCAACACATATACCGCCAACACATATACCCCCAACACATATACTATACCACCAACACATATACCAACAACACATATACCCCCAACACATATAACACCAACACATATACTATACCACCAACACATACACCACCAACACATATACCACCAACATATACACCACCAACACATATACCACCAACACATATACCACCAACACATATACCACCAACACATATACCATCAACACATATACCACCAACACATATACCACCAACACATATACTATACCACCAACACATATACTATACCACCAACACATATACCACCAACACATATACCACCAACACATATACTATACCACCAACACATACACCGCCAACACATATACCACCAACACATATACCACCAACACATATACTATACCACCAACACATACACTACCAACACATATACTATACACCAACACATATACCCAACACATACATACTATACCACCAACACATATACCACCAACACATATACCACCAACACATATACCATCAAAACATATAATATAAAAACATATACTATACCACCAACACATATACCACCAACACATATACCATAAACACATATACCACCAACACATATACCATAACACATATACCACCAACACATATACTATACCACAACACATATACCACCACACATATACCACCAACACATATAACCACCAACACATATACCACAACACATATACCACCAACACATATACCACCAACACATATACTATACCACCAACACATATACCACCAACACATATACCACCAACACATATACTATACCACCAACACATATACCACCAACACATATACCACAACACATATACCACCAACACATATACTATACCACCAACACATACACCACCAACACATATACCACCAACACATATACCACCAATACATATACCACCAACACATATACCACCAACACATATACCACCAACACATATACATCAACACATGTACCACCAACACATACACCACCAACACATATACTATACCACCAACACATATACTATACCACCAACACATATACCACCAACACATATACCCCCAACACATATACTATACCACCAACACATACACCGCCAACACATATACCACCACACATATACCATCAACACATATACTATACCACCAACACATACACTGCCAACACATATACTATAACACCAACACATATACCCGAACACATACTATACTATACCACCAACACATACACCGCCAACACATATACCACCAACACATAGACCACAAACACATATACTATACCACCAACACATACACCGCCACACATATACCACCAACACTATACCTCAACACATATACTATACACCAACACATATACCACCAACACATATACCACCAACACATATACCACCAACACATATACCACCAACACATATACCACCAACACATATACTATACCACCAACACATATACCACCAACACATATACCACCAACACATATAACACCAACACATACACCACCAACACATATGCTATACCACCAACACATACACCACCAACACATATACCACCAACACATATCACCACCAACACATATACTCTACCACCAACACATATACCACCAACACATACACCACCAACACATATACTATACCACCAACACATATACTATACCACCAACACATATACCACCAACACATATATCCACGAACACATATACCACCAACACATACACCACCAACATATATACTATACCAGAACACATATACCACCAACACATATACAATACCACCATCACCTATACTATACCACCAACACATATACCACCAACACATATACTATACCACCAACACACATACTATACCACCAACACATATACCACCAACACATATACCACCAACACATATACCACCAACACATATACTATACCACCAACAAAAAAACAACCAACACATATACCACCAACACATATACTATACCATCATCACATATACTATACTACCTTCACATATACCACCAACATATACACCACCAACACATATACCACCAACACATACACCACCAACACATATACCACCAACACATATACTATACCACCAACATATACACCGCCAACACATATACCACCGACACATATACCATAACACCAACACATATACTATACCACCAACATATACACCGCTAACACATATACCACCGACACATATACTATAACACCAACACATATACTATACCACCAACATATACACCGCAACACATATACCACCAACACATATACTACACCAACACATATACTATACCACCAACATATACACCGCCAACACATATACCACCGACACATATACTATACACCAACACATATACTATACCACCAACATATACACCACCAACACATATACCACCCACACATATACTATACCACCATCACCTATACCACCAACACATATACTATACCACCAACACATCACTATACCACCAACACATACACCACCAACACATATACCACCAACACATACTATACCACCATCACATATACTATACCACCAACATATACACCGCTAACACATATACCACCATCACATATACTATACCACCAACACATAACCACCAACTTAAATACTATACCACCAACACATATACCACCAACACATATACTATACCCACACCACATATACTCTACCACCAACACATATACCACCAACACATACACCACCAACACATATACTATACAACCAACACATATACTATACCACCAACACATACACCGCCAACACATATACCACCAACACATATACCACCAACACATATACTATACCACCAACACATATACCCCAACACATATACCACCAACACATATACTATACCACCAACACATATACCACCAACACATATACTATACCACCAACACATGCACCACCAACACATACACCACCAACACATATACTATACCACCAATACATATACCACCAACACATACACCACCAACACATATACTATACCACCAATTCATATACCACCAACACATAAACCACCAACATATATACTATACCACCAACACATATACCACCAACACTTATACTATACCACCAACACATATACCACCAACACATATACCACCAACACATATACAACCAACACATATACTATACCAGCAACACATGTACCACCAGCACATATACCACCAACACATATACCACCAACACATATACCATCAACACATATACCATCAACACATGTATCAACAACACATATACTATACCACCAACACATATACCGCCAACACATATACCACCAACACATATACTATACCACCAACACATATACCATCAACACATTTACCATCAACACATGCATCAACAACACATATACTATACCATCAACACATACACCACCAACACATATACCACCAACATATACACCCCAACACATATACCACCAACACATATACCACCATCACATATACCACCAACACATATACCATCAACACATGTACCACCAACACATATACCACCAACACATATACTATACCACCAACACATATACTATACCACCAACACATATACCTCCAACACATATACCCCCAACACATATGCTATACCACCAACACATACACCGCCAACACATATACCACCAAAACTTATACCATCAACACATATACTATACCACCAACACATACACTGCCAACACATATACTATAACACCAACACATATACCCTGAACACATACTGTATACTATACCACCAACACATATACCACCAACACATATACCACCAACACATATACCATCAACACATGTACTAACAACACATATACTATACCACCAACACATATACCACCAACACATATACCATAAACACATATACCACCAACACATATACCATAAACACATATACCACCAACACATATAATATACCAGCAACACATGTACCACCAGCACATATACCACGAACACATATAACACCAACACATATACCATCAACACATATACCATCAACACATGTATCAACAACACATATACTATACCACCAACACATATACCGACAACACATATACCACCAACACATATACTATACCACCAACACATATACCATCAACACATTTACCATCAACACATGTATCAACAACACATATACTATACCATCAACACATACACCACCAATACATATACCACCAACAAATATACCACCAATACATACACCCCCAACACATATACCACCAACACATATACCACCAACACATATAACATCAACACATGTACCACCAACACATACACCACCAACACATATACTATACCACCAACACATATACTATACCACCAACACATATACCACCAACACATATACCCCCAACACATATGCTATACCACCAACACATACACCGCCAACACATATACCACCAGCACTTATACCATCAACACATATACTATACCACCAACACATACACTGCCAACACATATACTATAACACCAACACATATACCCTGAACACATACTGTATACTATACCACCAACACATACACCGCCAACACATATACCACCAACACTTAGACCATCAACACATATACTATACCACCAACGCATACACCGCCATCACATATACCACCAACACTTATACCTTCAACACATATAGTATACATCCAACACATATACCACCAACACATATACCACCAACACATATACCACCAACACATATACCACCAACATATCCACCACCAACACATATACTATACCACCAACACATATACCACCAACACATATACCACCAACACATATGCCACCAACACATACACCACCAACACATATTCTATACCACCAACACAAATACCACCAACACATATACCAACAACACATGCACCACCAACACATATACTCTACCACCAACACATATACCACCAACACATACACCACCAACACATATACTATACCACCAACACATATACTATACCACCAACACAAATACCACCAACACATATATCCACGAACACATATACCACCAACACATACACCACCAACATATATACTATACCACAACACATATACCACCAACACATATACAATACCACCATCACCTATACTATACCACCAACACATATACCACCTGCACATATACTATACCACCAACACACATACTATACCACCAACACATATACCACCAACACATATATCACCAACACATATACCACCAGCACATATACTATACCGCCAACACAAATACTACCAACACATATACCACCAACACATATACTATACCATCATCACATATACTATACTACCTCACATATACCACCAACATATACACCACCAACACATATACCACCAACACATACACCACCAACACATATACCACCAACACATATACTACACCACCATCACATACACCACCAACACATATACCACCAACACATATACCACCAACACATACACCACCAACACATACACCACCAGCACATACACCTCCAACACATATACCACCAACACATATACCACCAACACATATACCACAAACACATACACCACCAACACATATACCACCAATATATATACCACCAACACATATACCACCAACACATATACCACGAACACATATACCACCAATACATATACCACCGACACATACACCACCAACACATATACCACGAATACATATACCACCAACACATATACCACCAACACATATACCACCAATGCATACACCACCAACACATATACCACCAACACATATACCACCAACACATATACCATCAACACATATACCCCCAACACATATACTGTACCACCAACACATATACTATACCACCAACACATATACTATACCACCAACACATACACCGCCAACACATATTCCACCAACACATATCATCAACACATATACCCCACACACATATACTATACCACCAGAACCTATACTATACCACCAACATATATACCCCAACACATATACTATACCACCAACACATATACCACCAACACATGTACTATACCACCAACACATACACCGTGAACACATATACCACCAACACATATACTATACCACCAACACATATACCACCAACACATATACCACCAACACATATACTATACCACCAACACATACACCGTCAACACATATACCACCAACACATATACTATACCACCAACACATATACCACCAACACATATACCACCAACTTATATACTATACCACCAACACATATACCACCAACACATATACCACCAGCACATATACCATCAACACATGTACCAACAACACATATACTATACCACCAACACATATACCACCAACACATATACCACCAACACATATACCATCAACACATATATCACCAACACATATACCACCAACACATACACCCCCAACACATATACCACCAACACATATACCACCAACACATATACCATCAAAACATATACCAACAACACATATACTATACCACCAACACATATACCAACAAATTATATACTATACCACCAACACATATACCGCCAACACATACACTACCAACACATATACTACACCACCAACACATATACCACCAACACATTCACCGCCAACACATATTCCACCAACACATATACCTTCAACACATATACCCCCAACACATATACTATACCACCAACACATATACCACCACCACATAGACCAACAACACATATACCATCAACACATATACCATACCACCAACACATATACCACCAACATATATACTATACCACCAACACATACACCGCCAACACATATACCATCACACATATACCCCCAACACATATACTATACCACCAACATATACACCGCCAACACATATACCACCGACACATATACTATACCACCAACACATATACTATACCACCAACACATAACCCGCAACTTATATACTATACCACCAACACATGCACCGCCAACACATAAACCCCCAACACATATACTATACCCCAACACATATACTATACCACCAACACATAACCACCAACATATATACCACCAACACATATACCCCCAACACATATACTATATCACCAACACATACACCGCCAACACATATACCACCAACACATATACCAGTAACACATATACCCCCAACACATATACTATGCCACCAACACATATACCACCAACACATATACTATACCACCAACACATACACCGCCAGCACATAAACCCCCAACACATATACTATACCCCAACACATATACTATACCACCAACACATAACCACCAACTTATATACCACCAACACATATAACCACAACACATATACTATACACCAACACATACACCGCCAACACATATACCACCAACACATATACCATAACACATATACCCCCAACCCATAAACTATGCCACCAACACATATACCACCCACACATATACTATACCACCAACACATATACCACCAACACATATACCATCAACACATATACCACCAACACATATACCCCCAACACATATGCTATACCACCAACACATACACCGCCAACACATATACCACCAACACATATACCATTAACACATATACCCCCAACACATATACTATGCCACCAACACATATACCCCCAACACATATACTATGCCACCAACACATATACCACCAACACATATACCACCAACACATACACCGCCAACACTTATACCACCAACACTTATACCATCACCATATACTATACCACCAACACATACACCGCCAACACATATACCACCAACACATACACCACCAACACATATACTATACCACCAACAAATATTCCACCAACACATATACTATACCACAAACACACATACCCCAACACATATACTATACCACAAACACATACTCCACCAACACATATACTATACCACCAACACATATACCACCAACACATACACCACCAACACATATACCATCAACACATATGCCCCCAACACATATACTATACCACCAACACATATCTATACCACCAACACATACACCGCCAACACATACACCGCCAACACATATACAACCACACAAATACCATAACACATATACCCCCAACACATATACTATACCACCAACACATATACCCCAACACATATCCTATACCGCCAACACATACACCGCCAACACATATACCCCCAACACATATGCATCAACACATATATCCCAACACAATACTATACCACCAACACATATACTATACCACCAACACATATACCACCAACACATATACCACCAACACATATACCATCAACACATGTACCAACAACACATATACTATACCACCAACACATATACCACCAACACATATACCATAAACACATATACCACCAACACATATACTATACCAGCAACACATGTACCACCAGCACATATACCACCAACACATATACCACCAACACATATACCATCAACACATATACCATCAACACATGTATCAACAACACATATTCTATACCACCAACACATATACCGCCAACACATATACCACCAACACATATACTCTACCACCAACACATAAACCATCAACACATATACCAACAACACATGTATCAACAACACATATACTATACCACCAACACATACACCACCAACACATATACCACCAACATATACACCCCCAACACATATACCACCAACACATATACCACCAACACATATACCACCAACAAATATACCACCATACATACACCCCCAACACATATACCACCAACACATATGCCACCAACACATATACCATCAACACATGTACCACCAACACATATACCACCAACACATATACTATACCACCAACACATATACTATACCACCAACACATATACCACCAACACATATACCCCCAACACATATGCTACACCACCAACACATACACCGCCAACACATATACCACCAACACATATACCATTAACACATATACCCCCAACACATATACTATGCCACCAACACATATACCACCAACACATATACTATACCACCAACACATACACCGCCAGCACATAAACCCCCAACACATATACTATACCCCAACACATATACTATACCACCAACACATAACCACCAACTTATATACCACCAACACATATACCCCCAACACATATACTATATCACCAACACATACACCGCCAACACATATACCACCAACACATATACCATTAACACATATACCCCCAACACATATACTATGCCACCAACACATATACCCCCAACACATATACTATACCACCAACACATCTACCACCTACACATATACCATCAACACATATACCACCAACACATACAGTATTCCCCCAACGCATATGCTATACCACCAACACATACACCGCCAACACATATACCACCAACACATATACCATTAACACATATACCCCAACACATATACTATGCCACCAACACATATACCCCAACACATATACTATGCCACCAACACATATACCACCAACACATATACCACCAACACATACACCGCCAACACTTATACCACCAACACTTATACCATCACCATATACTATACCACCAACACATACACCGCCAACACATATACCACCAACACATACACCACCAACACATATACTATACCACCAACAAATATTCCACCAACACATATACTATACCACAAACACACATACCCCAACACATATACTATACCACAAACACATACTCCACCAACACATATACTATACCACCAACACATATACCACCAACACATACACCACCAACACATATACCATCAACACATATGCCCCCAACACATATACTATACCACCAACACATATTCTATACCACCAACACATACACCGCCAACACATATACAACCAGCACAAATACCATTAACACATATACCCCCAACACATATACTATACCACCAACACATATACCCCCAACACATATCCTATACCGCCAACACATACACCGCCAACACATATACCCCAACACATATGTCATCAACACATATATCTCCAACACAAATACTATACCCCCAACACATATACTATACCACCAACACATATACCACCAACACATATACCACCAACACATATACCATCAACACATGTACCAACAACACATATACTATACCACCAACACATATACCACCAACACATATACCATAAACACATATACCACCAACACATATACTATACCAGCAACACATGTACCACCAGCACATATACCACCAACACATATACCACCAACACATATACCATCAACACATATACCATCAACACATGTATCAACAACACATATTCTATACCACCAACACATATACCGCCAACACATATACCACCAACACATATACTCTACCACCAACACATATACCATCAACACATTTACCATCAACACATGTATCAACAACACATATACTATACCATCAACACATACACCACCAACACATATACCACCAACATATACACCCCCAACACATATACCACCAACACATATACCACCAACACATATACCACCAACAAATATACCACCAATACATACACCCCCAACACATATACCACCAACACATATACCACCAACACATATACCATCAACACATGTACCACCAACACATATACCACCAACACATATACTATACCACCAACACATATACTATACCACCAACACATATACCACCAACACATATACCCCCAACACATATGCTACACCACCAACACATACACCGCCAACACATATACCACCAACACTTATACCATCAACACATATACTATACCACCAACACATACACTGCCAACACATATACTATAACACCAACACATATACCCTGAACACATACTGTATACTATACCACCAACACATACACCGCCAACACATATACCACCAACACTTAGACCATCAACACATATACTATACCACCAACGCATACACCGCCATCACATATACCACCAACACTTATACCTTCAACACATATAGTATACATCCAACACATATACCACCAACACATATACCACCAACACATATACCACCAACACATATACCACCAACATATCCACCACCAACACATATACTATACCACCAACACATATACCACCAACACATATACCACCAACACATATGCCACCAACACATACACCACCAACACATATTCTATACCACCAACACAAATACCACCAACACATATACCAACAACACATGCACCACCAACACATATACTCTACCACCAACACATATACCACCAACACATACACCACCAACACATATACTATACCACCAACACATATACACCACCAACACAAATACCACCAACACATATATCCACCAACACATATACCACCAACACATACACCACCAACATATATACTATACCACAACACATATACCACCAACACATATACAATACCACCATCACCTATACTATACCACCAACACATATACCACCTGCACATATACTATACCACCAACACACATACTATACCACCAACACATATACCACCAACACATATATCACCAACACATATACCACCAGCACATATACTATACCGCCAACACATATACCACCAACACATATACTATACCATCATCACATATACTATACTACCTTCACATATACCACCAACATATACACCACCAACACATATACCACCAACACATACACCACCAACACATACACCACCAACACATACACCACCAGCACATACACCTCCAACACATATACCACCAACACATATACCACCAACACATATACCACAAACACATACACCACCAACACATATACCACCAATATATATACCACCAACACATATACCACCAACACATATACCACGAACACATATACCACCAATACATATACCACCGACACATACACCACCAACACATATACCACGAATACATATACCACCAACACATATACCACCAACACATATACCACCAATACATACACCACCAACACATATACCACCAACACATATACCACCAACACATATACCATCAACACATATACCCCCAACACATATACTGTACCACCAACACATATACTATACCACCAACACATATACTATACCACCAACACATACACCGCCAACACATATTCCACCAACACCTATATCATCAACACATATACCCCCAACACATATACTATACCCCCAGCACCTATACTATACCACCAACATATATACCCCAACACATATACTATACCACCAACACATATGTACTATACCACCAACACATACACCGTGAGCACATATACCACCAACACATATACTATACCACCAACACATATACCACCAACACATATACTATACCACCAACACATACACCGTCAACACATATACCACCAACACATATACTATACCACCAACACATATACCACCAACACATATACCACCAACTTATATACTATACCACCAACACATATACCACCAACACATATACCACCAACACATATACCATCAACACATGTACCAACAACACATATACTATACCACCAACACATATACCACCAACACATATACCACCAACACATATACCATCAACACATATATCACCAACACATATACCACCAACACATACACCCCAACACATATACCACCAACACATATACCACCAACACATATACCATCAAAACATATACCAACAACACATATACTATACCACCAACACATATACCAACAAATTATATACTATACCACCAACACATATACCATCAACACATATATCACCAACACATATACCACAAACACATACACCCCCAACACATATACCACCAACACATACACCGCCAACACATATACCACCAACACATATACCATCAACACATATACCCCCAACACATATATTATACCACCAACACATATACCATCAACACATATACCACCAACACATATACCATCAACACATATACTACACCACCAACACATATACCACCAACTTATATACTATACCACCAACACATACACCGCCAACACATATACCATCTACACATATACCCCCAACACATATACTATACCACCAACATATACACCGCCAACACATATACCACCGACACATATACTATACCACCAACACATACACTATACCACCAACACATATACTACACCACCAACACATACACCGCCAGCACATAAACCCCCAACACATATACTATACCCCAACACATATACTATACCACCAACACATAACCACCAACTTATATACCACCAACACATATACCCCCAACACATATACTATATCACCAACACATACACCGCCAACACATATACCACCAACACATATACCATTAACACATATACCCCCAACACATATACTATGCCACCAACACATATACCACCAACACATATACTATACCACCAACACATACACCGCCAGCACATAAACCCCCAACACATATACTATACCCCAACACATATACTATACCACCAACACATAACCACCAACTTATATACCACCAACACATATACCCCCAACACATATACTATATCACCAACACATACACCGCCAACACATATACCACCAACACATATACCATTAACACATATACCCCCAACACATATACTATGCCACCAACACATATACCCCCAACACATATACTATACCACCAACACATCTACCACCTACACATATACCATCAACACATATACCACCAACACATATTCCCCCAACACATATGCTATACCACCAACACATACACCGCCAACACATATACCACCAACACATATACCATTAACACAAATACCCCCAACATATATGCTATGCCACCAACACATATACCCCCAACACATATACTATACCACCAACACATATACCACCAACACATATACCACCAACACATACACCGCCAACACTTATACCACCAACACTTATGCCATCAACATATACTATACCACCAACACATACACCGCCAACACATATACCACCAACACATACACCACCAACACATATACTATACCACCAACAAATATACCACCAACACATATACTATACCACAAACACACATACCCCAACACATATACTATACCACAAACACATACTCCACCAACACATATACTATACCACCAACACATATACCACCAACACATACACCACCAACACATATACCATCAACACATATACCCCCAACACATATACTATACCACCAACACATATACCTCCAACACATATACCACCAACACATATACCACCAACACATACACCACCAACACATATACTATACCACCAACACATACACCGCCAACACATATACCACCAACACATATACCATCAACACATATACCCCCAATAGATATACTATACCACCAACACATATACTATACCACCAACACATGTACCACCAACACATATACCACCAACACATATACCATCAACACATATACCACCAACACATTTACCCCCAAAACATATACTATACCACCAACTTATATACTATACCACCAACACATATACTATACCACCAACACATGTACCACCAACACATATACCACCAACACATATACCAACCAACACATATACTATACGACCAACACATGTATCACCAACACATATACCAACAACACATATACCATCAACACATATACCACCAACACATATACCCCCAAAACATATACTATACCACCAACACATATACCAACCAACACATATACCCCCAACACATATACTATACCACCAACACATATACCACCAACACATATACCACCAACACATATACCCCCAACACATATACTATTCCACCAACACATACACCGCCAACACATATACCACCAACACATATACCATTAACACATTTACCCCCAACACATATACTATTCCACCAACACATACACCGCCAACACATATACCAACAACACATATACCATCAACACATATACCACCAACACATAAACCCCCAAAACATATACTATACCACCAACACATATACCAACCAACACATATACCCCCAACACATATACTATACCACCAACACATATACCACCAACACATATACCACCATCACATATACCCCCAACACATATACTATACCACCAACACATATACCATCAACACATATACCACTAACACATATACCCTCAATACATATACTATAACACCAACACATATACTATACCACCAACATATACACCGCCAACACATATACCACCGACACATTTACTATACCACCAACACATGTACCACCAACACATATACCACCAACACATATACCATCAACACATATACCACCAACACATATACTATAACACCAACACATATACTATACCACCAACATATACACCGCCAACACATATACCACCGACACATATACTATACCACCAACACATAACCACCAACTTATATACTATACCACCAACACATATACCACCAACACATAAACCCCCAACACATATACTATACCCCAACACAAATACTATACCACCAACACATATTCTATACCACCAACACATAACCACCAACTTTTATACTATACCACCAACACATATACCACCAACACATATACCACCAACACATATACCCCCAGCACATATACTATACCACCAACACATACACCGCCAACACATATACCTCCAACACATATACCATTTACACATATACCCCCAACACATATACTATGCCACCAACACATATACCCCCAACACATATACTATACCACCAACACATACACCGCCAACACATATACCACCAACACATATACTATACCACCAACACATATACCCCCAAGACTTACCTGGCGCTCCTCTCGGAGCAGCCAGATCAACTGTTAAGTTGGCCCATACCAACCCCCTCCCCTGGACCACTTCTCCCCACGGGAGTATCAACAAGTTCTCGCCAGAAGTTACAATTTCATTTGGGAAAGGAATGGAACCAATGTTAAACAGAGGTGAACAGTGATGAACAGTGCTTAAGTCAGTGAGAACAACTCAACAGTAACAGTCGTATTCAAGTTAACCTTCACACAGTGAGGTCCCAGGTACCCAGTGATAACGGCCAGTGAGACCCAACAACCAGTGATGTGCTAATCCGTCTACGATAGGAAGGCCTGGGGCCACACCTCACTCATATAACACCATCTGTGAGGGAATTACTACACCACGTCAAGTCCCTCATAACACCATCTTTGAGGGAATTACTACACCACGTCAGGTCCCTCATAACACCATCTGTGAGGTAATTACTACACCACGTCAGGCCCCTCATAACACCATCTGTGAGGGAATTACTACACCACGTCAGGTCCCTCATAACACCCTCTGTGAGGGAATTCGTACACCACGTGATGCCCCTCATAACACCATCTGTGAGGGAGTTACTACACCACGTGACGCCCCTCGTAACACCATCTATGAGGGAACTACTACACCACGTGAGGCCCCTCATAACACCATCTGTGAGGGAATTACTACACGTGAGGCCCCTCATAACACCATCTGTGAGGGAATTACTACACCACATCAGGTACCTCCTAACACCATCTTGGAGAGAGTTACTACACTACGTGTTTGCTGTTCAACACCTACATTAATCTGAATGTTCACTGTATGTTCCTTTACCTTTCTCTAATGAAGGCTTTTGTTAAACCACCAATATATGTAATAAGTCATTTATGTCCAATGTATATTTTCAGCCTTCGGGCTGCAGAACTTTTTCAATAAACCGTTAATTATTATAAATATTATTATTACCAACACATATACCCCCAACACATATACTATACCATCAACATATATACCACCAACACATATACCCCCTCACATATACTATACCACCAACACATATACCACCAACACATACACCGCCAACACATATACTATACCACCAACACATATACCCCCAACACATATACTATACCACCAACACATACACCGCCAACACATATACCACCAACACTTATACCATCAACACATATACTATACCACCAACACATACAGCGCCAACACATATACCACCAACACATACACCACCAACACATGTACTATACCACCAACACATATACCACCAACACATATACCACCAACACATACACCACCAACACATATACTATACCACCAACACATATAACACCAACACATATACCACCAACACATATACCACCAACACATATAAAATACCACCATCACATATACTATACCACCAACACATATACCACCAACAGATACACCACCAACACATATACCACCAACACATATACCACCAACACATATACCACCAGCACATATAAAATACCACCATCACATATACTATACCCCCAACACATATACTATACCACCAACACATACACCGCCAACACATATACCACCAACACATATACCACCAGCACATATACCACCAGCACATATAAAATACCACCAACACATATACCACCAACACATATACCACCAACAGATACACCACCAACACATATACCACCAACACATATACCACCAACACATATACCACCAGCACATATAAAATACCACCAACACATATACTATACCACCAACACATATAACACCAACACATATACCACCAACACATATACCACCAACACATATTCCACCATCACATACTGTATACCACCAGCACATATACTATACCACCAACACATATACTATACCACCAACACGTATACCACCAACACATACACCACCAACACATATACCACCAGCACACATACTATACCACCAACACATATACTATACCACCAACACATATACCACCAACACATACACCACCAACACATATACCACCAACACATACACCACCAACACATATACCACCAACACATATACTATACAACCAACACACATACCACAAACACATACACCACCAACACATATACAATACCACCAACACATATACCACCAACACATATACCATCAACACATATTCTATACCACCAACACATACAGCGCCAACACATATACCACAAACACATACACCACCAACACATATACAATACCACCAACACATATACCACCAACACATATACCACCAACACATATACCACCAACACATATACCACCAACACATACACCACCAACACATATACCACCAACACATATACTATACAACCAACACATATACCACAAACACATACACCACCAACACATATACCACCAACACATATACCACCGACACATACACCACCAACACATACACCACCAACACATATACCACCAACACATATACCACCAGCACATATACTATACCACCAATTCATATACTATACCACCAACACATATACCACCAACACATACACCACCAACACATATACCACCAGCACATTTACTATACCACCAACACATATACCACCAACACATATACCTCCAACACATATACCACCAACACATATTTCACCAACACATATACCACCAACACATATACTATACCACCATCACATATACTATACCACCTTCACATATACCACCAACACATACACCACCAACACATATACCACCAACACATATACCACCAACACATACACCACTAAGACATATACTATACCACCAACACATATCCTATACCACCATCACATACACCACCAACACATATACCACCAACACATATACTATACCACCAACACATACACCACCAACACATATACCACCAACACATATGCTATACCACCAACACATACACCACCAACACATACACCACCAACACATACACCACCAACACATACAGTATACCACCAACACATATTCTATACCACCAACACATACACCACCAACACATATACCACCATCACATATACTATACCACCAACACGTACACCACCAACACATTCACCACCAACACGTACACCACCAACACATATACCACCAACACATATACTATACCACCAACACATACACCACCAACACATATGCCACCAACACATATACTATACCACCAACACATACACCACCAACACATATACCACCAACACATATACTATACCACCAACACATATACCACCAACACATATACTATACCACCAACACATACACCACCAACACATATACCACCAACACATATACTATACCACCAACACATATACCACCAACACATACACCACCAACACATATACCACCAACACATATACCATTTACACATATACCACCAATACATATACCACCAACACATACACCACCAACACATATACCACCAACACATATACCACCAATACATATACCACTAATACATATACCACCAACACATATACCACCAACACATATACCATTTACACATATTCCATCAATACATATACCACCAACACATACACCACCAACACATACACCACCAACACATATACCACCAACACATATACCACCAATACATATACCACCAACACATACACCACCAACACATACACCACCAATACATATACCACCAACACATATACCACCAATACATATACCACCAACACATACACCACCAATACATATACCACCAACACATACACCACCAACATATATACCACCAATACATATATCACCAACACATACACCACCTAAACATATACCTCCAACACATAATGTATATCATAAACATGTGACACATCCTTTTTGAAGCTCGTTAGTGTTATGACACATACATATACCAGTTCAAATTATTAGTACAGCTGAGACCATTTCATTCTTTAAGGGTGAGTGTATACATCATAACACCATGCGTCACTGTTATGAGTGAGACTCATGACATAGTCAGTGTTCTCGCGGACTTGCTACCAAATTAACGCGCTTGTTGAGTGACTCATACATGTCCGTACTTTAATAAAACAAGTGTCCATATACATGACTGAGACCTCACGTGGTCAACACTGATGTACACATTCAATAGTCAATCAGTGCGCGCGTACGCTTGTGCATGTGTGTGTGTGTGTGTTTGGGGGGGGGAATGAAAACCTTTTCGCCATGAGTCTGTGTGTGTGTAAATTAGTAAATGTAAGAGAAAAAGCTCGGTTATCTGTGTGTGTATGTACAGTGCACATTATACTAAGGTTGAGTCTGCAATGCCTTATATATATTTATATGAAAACTTACAGATAACGACAATGCTTCTTATCGTATATATATATATATATATATATATATATATATATATATATATATATATATATATATATATATATATATATATATAGGCCTATATATATATATATATATATATATATATATATATATATATATATATATATGTGTGTGTGTGTGTGTGTGTGTGTGTGTGTGTGTGTGTGTGCGTGCTCTTAGTTAATTAAGGTTCATCACGATAAATGAACAGCATTTGTTGTTGGGTAACTTTAGATGTAGCCTGGTGCCGGGTACGGTAATTTGCTGCTAATCATTATATACTACCAGTATAACCCACCCGTGTTAGTAAATTACTATTATTTATTGTAAACTACTAGTGAAGCTTAGTGTTTTCATTCTTTACCACTACTATAACCCAACTGTGAAGGTTTATTATCGTAAATTTGGACCAAGGGATTTAGGAACTACATCTGGAACATATTGGAGAATATCAGCAGATAAGGAATAGTCGGCAACAAAGACCAACAACAAACTAAGAGCATTATAGGTAAAGGGAGGTTGGAAGAGCAGCTGAACAATATTCCACGATTAACACACTCCAACAAACGCTGTATTGTTACCAATTACCTGAAAAGCGATGACAAACTCGTTTATAATTAATTTATTATTGTTGACTGCATTTAATATCGTAGTCATATTCATAGGATTTGTGTTAAGGGAAAATGGAATTCATAATTAAGGATGTCTCGTATTTCCATAAGAATTAGTGAATCAGATTGGATGAGGAGTGGTAGGATGAGTGTGATGAGCTTGTGGTGGCGGGAAGAATGATGTGTAACTAGGTGTTGATATAAGGGGCTGCTTATAGGGAAGTAAAAGTATGAACAAACCGATGGTAAAGCCTTATTAACAACCTAGATTTGGGCCCAATATCGTAACGCAACTTACTCTCTCCAGTTCTTTCTCCACGTCCCTGTCTTCCTTAATGGGTGAGACTGAGGAGAATATCTTTGGGTCCGACATTTGGCGTCGGTGTCCCCTGCGGCGGTGGTTCCTAGGGGAAGAGTTGGCCGACCCTGTGGTATTGCTCGTGCCAGAAGTCATGCCCAGACGACGTTGTATTTCCATTCTAAAAATCGAAACAAAATAACACATGCATATTATATGGTACACACTGCCGTCTCTGGAAGCCAGGCTATAACACTAATTTGCTGTAATTTGAAATTTACTCAATTCTGAGCAGTATGAGAAGCACACAGACAAGTATTTCCTGATTCGGCATTGTGCTGAAGGTCGACTCGCACGCTGAAAATAATTATTGCCAGGATGAAATTAGTATGAAACATATTATATTCTTTGGTAGATCTTAACTTTTTCATAATGGAGTTTATCATGTTCTTTCTTAATGTTTCAGGTGCGTGCCAACCTCCGAGTTTAGCTTGCAAGCATGACTGACAGGGGACCAAGCATGCTTCATCAGAGTAGTCTCCAAGCCTCACTTCGTCTTGCTAGTCGAGTTATAGCAGGTGATGGAGGCTGGTAATGAAACAGCTTGGAGGGGAGGTTCATAAGCGTGGCAATTCTAAGCAGGGGCAAAGGACCAGTTCAGTCGCTCTGTGTTGTTTACTTGGTCCTTCCGAACTAAAGCCAAATGGTTTTGTACGGATGCCTTACAGTATATATATATATATATATATATATATATATATATATATATATATATATATATATATATATATATATATATATATATATATATATATATATATAAAGGTAAGGCAAACTATTCTTAAGAAGAAAATGGGCAACCAAACTGGTCATTTCCCGGGCAGGGTTAAACAAACCTCTGCTTGAGCGATAGCGATCCTGAGTAGCTAGAGGAGGCGAGGCGGTCGAGTTCCCGACGCAGGCGGCCGTCCCTTTCCTTGTCCTTCTCGGTGAGGGCACGGCGTCGGTCCTCGTGCAGCCGCAGCAGCTCCGCCTCCAGCATTGCTCGTCGATCAGTGGTAGTCGATTTGAGCTCCTCCTGCAGTTGGTCCTTCAGGTTCTGCATGTATTCAGGGAGCTGGCGGGACCGATACAAATGGCCTGAGCATTCCAGCATGCAAGTCCAGATGATTTACACTACTAAACAAATCTCAACCCTCTAGTTATCAAGTAACAAAATTCCTCGTTTTAACATGCTAAAATATGTCCTGTATTCATTATTTTGAAAGACAGTTTATAGACGTTTAACGTGCACACTGCAAAGCCAAATAAAAGAAAATCTAAGACAAAATGGTATATGTTGTATTGAGGGTCGGTAAAAAGAGCCGATCTAGTCTACATCAAACCACCAGGGTAGGTGGAGTCCCTCCAAGCATATGACTGGAAAAGGGGGCTTTAAAACAACCTAACTTCTGGCACGAACTTGGCAAGCTCAAAATCCTTATAGAGACACTATGTAATAACCAATGTCCTTACCTCAACCTTAGTCGACTTTTCACATATCTGTTCAAAGTATATTCCCTGGCCTTTGTGTGGAAGACATGCGTCATGATCTATGTAGATCCATCGAATTAAATTACTGTTTATACCAGATTGTGTCAACATATTACTATTAATAAAATAGAAGGAACTGCAACACATAGAAACAATATTTACTCCTATACTCTACCTCCATTATCACTCACACATAAAGAAGGAACTTGGGAGGTTGAACATGTGGCAGCAACTTTATAACTTATACTTCCTACGAATATCATACGAAGGATATCTGCCTTATTTTAGTACTCCTGACCTAAGGTCAAGAGGAAGATAATGGTGCTTAGTCATTTTCCTAGGAAGAAGAGTAAATCTAACAGTACAATTAACTTCAAAAAAAAATTATGAAAATTATTGGTCAATGTCAAGTATACCAAACTTTTAATTCATGAAAATTAGTAAATGATTACCACGAATTAATAATGTACATAGTCATAATATATATATATATATATATATATATATATATATATATATATATATATATATATATATATATATACTTAATTTTTAGTCCATATAACACGCGGGTAATGTTTACATGTATTCGCCGACACTACGTGCTTTGTTCGACTAGCCTGGGAAAACTTGGAAAACCTGTGATTTCTTGGAATTTTCTACATAATCAGATATATTTATACGAGATACTCATTACCCATTATTTACTCACGCGTTCAGTGGTTGTGAATGGAAGCGACAACCTATTGTCTGCTTCCACTCTGCACACATGACATTTACATGTTCAGTGTTAAACTTGAAATCTTATCATTCAGAATCTGCCTCTGTTAATCTGTATCACACTATAATAACAAGTGTCAACATTTGTGATGCTCCAAGGTCCTGCCGGGATGCGAGCATAAGAGTGAAAAGTGAAAGTAGGGCCCGTGTCAGCTGTGGTTGTAGTTCAGTTGCCAATTCATCAATATAATTTTCTTCATTATTTAAGCAAATATACGAACATTTGGAAACTTCTCATAACCTTAAATAACGATGAATAGTTTATTATTATAAAAAAGTTACCTTTGGTTTGATTAATAATTATCCTGACAGTGATACAGCCGAAAACAGATCCATCAATCACAATCACCTTTACATACAGCCTTCCTTTATCAAGTATTGCCAGATAAAATTGTGAGCACGCAACCCAAGGTGGGGTCGGTGCATCTTTGGCTGACTGTACAGTAGGGGGCAGGGAAAAAACACATTTATTTGAATTGCAGGCTGCACTTTTCAGGCATCGTTTGTATGGCTGTAACAAACACCTGTGCAAAATTTCATGCCATTTCATGCATACTTACCCTGCCGCATCGCGAACGACTTTTTGTCAACTTTTAGTGTATACCAAAAATTAGGTGTCATTTAATGTTTTCCAGGATAATGATAAATTTTACATGGGTGACATCGATTTAATTCACATGTTATTTTACAGGTACACCGTATAGAAAATCATTACAAGTTCATATAGAAATTCTTTTTTGTGAGGAACCTTGGCATCATTTTCCTAGACAATAATCTTTGCCGAATATATCCATCTCTCGATTCGTATCCCGTCACTTCTGAACAGTCTGCAGACTGACTTTAACTCTCGTCACACTGTCCTCGGTGATGTCCAGTGTAACTCTAATGGGAGGGTGTTCGTGAATTACATCAATAATCATAATATCACTGTATACGACACAGACAAAGTGACACATCTGATGGGGGGCAGACTTGATTATGTGATTGGGTATAACCTAGTAGACAGTAATGTCAAGGCTAAGGTCATCTCAGACTACCTTGTCAGTGATCATTATGCAATACTTACTGAATACACTGTTGCTGATGTCAAGTGTGAACCCCATCCTAAGCTCAGAATTAACATCCCAGATAATCTTAAACTGCACTTCAAGGCCTACATCCACAGATGGTATGCTGGATATACACCTGGGTCAGTGGATGAATTTTGCTGTGATCTTGTAAATGTCATTACCACATATTATACCACCTGGGTTAAGTCAAGGAGGAAGGGGGGCAGCACTAAACCACCTCTGTGGACACATGACCCCATCCTCACCAAAGAAGGAGAGAATGTAAAACAGCTTGCCAACACTTATAAGCAAAATAAAACTAGTGATAACCTTTTGGCATTCCTCAAAGCTAACAGAGAATTTCGTGAACTCAAAGGTCAGGTGAGAAACACCTATTGGGAACAATTCTTACAGGGGATTAATAGAACAACCACTCTAGCAGAAATGTGGAAGAAAATTAGAGCCATTACCAAGTCACCCACCCCAGTCCAGCTTCATCACAGCCCTGCAGAATATGCTGACATGCTATTAGACCAATGGTCTAGTGTGTCACGAATCACTTCCCTGCCTCCTGACATACAACAATATCTTAACACCTCACACATTAATAGGGGTTTCAATATTGAAATAGCCTGTTCCTCACCAGACCTTACCGACCAGTTTCCTATAACGCACCACGAACTAACAACAGCACTAATGAAAGGTGAGTCATCCTCCCCTGGTGAGGATGGCATAACCTATAACACCCTGAGATTGTTGAATGAGATCCCTAACCATCCACTGCTTGACCTGTATCAAATGAGCCTCACACAGGGTATTCTGCCTAAGACATGGACTCATGGAAACATAGTTCCAATCCCTAAAGCTAATTCTCCAAACTTCAGGCCAATTTCACTTACATCCTGTATGTGTAAAGTCCTTGAAAGAGTTGTTCTAAACCGTCTTATGTTTCAAGTCAAAGACAAACTCGCCCCTAATCTGTACGGGTTCATGCCCGGGCGTAGCACACAGACATGCTTTGCAGAATATCTTGTTCACTCAAAAGATAAGACACAAACAGCCTTCATAGACCTTAAATCAGCCTTTGATGTAGCTAATAGAGACATTATACTTGAGCAACTAGCTAATTTTGGCATACAAGGTAACCTCCTGACATGGATAAAGGGTTATCTGTCCAACAGGTATGCCAGTGTTCTGTTTAGGGGAGTTAAAAGTACCAGAATGAGATCATTTGAGCTGGGCACGCCTCAGGGAGGAGTGTTAAGTCCTATGCTCTTTAATATACTGATGCACAAGCTTATTGCTGACATTCCAGTTCAACCAAACGAAGCCGTAATATGCTATGCTGATGATATCTGCATTATGACACAAACCAAACTCAGGCTCCAAGCCTTGCTGGATGTATTTGCTCGGAGAACTGTTGAATGCGGTCTCATAATATCTGTTGACAAGACGAGGGTCCTCAATCCTCGTCCTGCTCACCCTCTGCCTCTTGACTATAACATTAACAGCATGCCCTTGGAACTATGTAGCTCCTATAAATATCTTGGAATTTGTGTGAATGATGCAAACTTTGTCAGCAACCTTCGTGACAAACTAATGCAGCGCATTAAACCCCTCAGAACCCTTGTTGGCAAGGGCTATGGAATTAACATCACCTATGCTCGTACTTTTTATCTTCACTTCATTCGTTCTGTAGTTGACTATCATGCTCTCCATCTTGTGACTATTCCGCCTAAACAACTCAACAGCCTTGAGGTAGTGCAAAATGAAGCCATGCGCATCATCCTAGGTTGCCCAAAATCAACCAGAATTGTAAATATGAGGAAAGAGCTCGGACTGCCCTCCCTATCTGAGAGGATAGCCCTACTTAATACCATGTTTTGTGTCAAAGTTTTGAAGAACAATAGTTCTCAAACTACAACTCAAACTGAGTTGATGTTCTATCTAAGTAATCCCGACCATCTCGCCAACCTTTCAAAAAAGACTCTCTTTGGGGCGTGGCTTCATAAAAGTGTTGCAGATCTCCTGAAACTGAATGTCCCAATCACCCCAGACGAACCTATTAATGCCATTCCTCCTTGGCTGGACATATCAGTTCCTATTAATTACACTCCTGTTGGTAGTAAGCAAATGTTAAACACCGATGTGGTGAGATGTGTCACACTAGAAACTATTAACAGACACATAGAGAGTATTAAATCAAGTGAATGTTATGCTTTTACTGATGGTTCTGTGCAGACAAACACAGGTAGAACAGGCTGTGCAATTGTAATATATAAAGAAAAAGAGATGATAGTGTCAAACAAACAAAGGCTAAACAACTGGGCCAGCACAACACAAACTGAACTAACTGGAATCTACTTAGCCACAGACTACCTCAAAGAAAATGGAGGTGGGGTGATATTCTGTGACTCTCAAAGTGCTTTGAAATCAATGAACAGCCCGTCAGGTTCTATGTCTAAAGTTGCATGTGATATTAAAAGGAATGTGATAACTGCCAATGAGAACAACTTTCGTATCGAATTTGTGTGGATTCCGTCCCATGTTGGAATCAGGTATCATGACCGTGCTGATAGACTGGCCAATGAGGCGTGTAAGAAAGAAAATGTTGACCGTGACCTTGGTCTGTCCAATGCCGTAATTAAAAACATTCAAGTCAGAATCATGAACTCTGATCTAGAAGAAGTGAGAAATGCAGAGAGACCTGACAGTTGTAGCATTAGTAAATATGACAAATTTTGTAACAAGAGGTACCGGTATGGCCAGCATAAGGACAGAACCAGACAATGTGATGTAGTCGTGGCCAGAATTAGGCTAGGATACAGACACATCTGGCAAGTTAGTAACGCTGTACCCATACCGGAACACTCAGCATGTAAACTTTGTGATAAACCTTTAAAGCATACACTTGAACACTATATTATTGAATGTGACACTGTCAAAGACTTCAGGCCACCTGACTTACTGTATCTTGAACTATGTAATTACTTCATTGAATCAGGTGTGCTTGAGGACATTCTTGCTGTTTATCCCAAATTTGCTAGCCCACACTGATTAGTCTTCAACTAGAATATGACTCCAATGTATGTGATCCACTGACCCATATATGCTGCTGGTGAATGTGATGTATTTCCTTCTTTGTGTACGAACCTCTGTCCTGCGTGGCAGTGAACAGTGGCATTACCCACATGAATCTGACCTATATATAGTGTCAATGAATATGATGCATTCTTTGTGTACGAACCTCTGTCCTGTATGGCAGTGAAAAGTGACATTACCCACATGAATCTGACCGACGTATATGTATGTATGTGTGCGTGTGTGCATGTATATGTACGTGTACATGTATATGTGTATGTATATACGCATATGTATGTATATGTGTGTGTGTGTGTGTTTACATATATGTATATGTACTGTCAATGAATATGATGCAAATCTTTGTGTACGAACCTCTGTCCTGCATGGCAGTGAACAGTGACATTATCCATATGAATCTGACCTCTATACATTTATAGTTGTTAATGAATATGATGTATTTCTTTGTGTATGAACCTCTGTCCTGCGTGACAGTGAGAAGTGATACCACCCTCAGTGTCAAGACCTGACTGAATTACTCAGAATAGGCAAACTGTACTACAAGCTCTGCCAATAAATTTGTTAAACTAAAAAAAAAACCCGTCACTTCAGTGCAAGCTTCAGTCATCACTTTTATGCCTCTCTCGACCGCCTGAGTGCTGTTTGGCCACTTGGGCACCACTAATGGTGTCTCAAGAATGTCATTAACCTGTAGATTTGACAGAGAAGCAATGTAAGGAGGCTCAGTCTTGAGTTCATTCCTCCAGTTAATCATGGAATGATAGTTTTTTGCTTGCCACTTTAGTTTCGGAGTCACCACCTTTCTCATGTTGA
>CAUDMG010000562.1:702500-777752 GCA_958450375.1 Homarus gammarus | reverse complement strand
TTATTAGATACCCGTACAGAGAAATGGTTATTAGATACCCGTACAGAGAAATGGTTATTAGATACCCGTACAGAGAAATGGTTATTAGATACCCGTACAGAGAAATGGTTATTAGATACCCGTACAGAGAAATGGTTATTAGATACCCGTACAGAGAAATGGTTATTAGATACCCGTACAGAGAAATGGTTATTAGATACCCGTACAGAGAAATGGTTATTAGATACCCGTACAGAGAAATGGTTATTAGATACCCGTACAGAGAAATGGTTATTAGATACCCGTACAGAGAAATGGTTATTAGATACCCGTACAGAGAAATGGTTATTAGATACCCGTACAGAGAAATGGTTATTAGATACCCGTACAGAGAAATGGTTATTAGATACCCGTACAGAGAAATGGTTATTAGATACCCGTACAGAGAAATGGTTATTAGATACCCGTACAGAGAAATGGTTATTAGATACCCGTACAGAGAAATGGTTATTAGATACCCGTACAGAGAAATGGTTATTAGATACCCGTACAGAGAAATGGTTATTAGATACCCGTACAGAGAAATGGTTATTAGATACCCGTACAGAGAAATGGTTATTAGATACCCGTACAGAGAAATGGTTATTAGATACCCGTACAGAGAAATGGTTATTAGATACCCGTACAGAGAAATGGTTATTAGATACCCGTACAGAGAAATGGTTATTAGATACCCGTACAGAGAAATGGTTATTAGATACCCGTACAGAGAAATGGTTATTAGATACCCGTACAGAGAAATGGTTATTAGATACCCGTACAGAGAAATGGTTATTAGATACCCGTACAGAGAAATGGTTATTAGATACCCGTACAGAGAAATGGTTATTAGATACCCGTACAGAGAAATGGTTATTAGATACCCGTACAGAGAAATGGTTATTAGATACCCGTACAGAGAAATGGTTATTAGATACCCGTACAGAGAAATGGTTATTAGATACCCGTACAGAGAAATGGTTATTAGATACCCGTACAGAGAAATGGTTATTAGATACCCGTACAGAGAAATGGTTATTAGATACCCGTACAGAGAAATGGTTATTAGATACCCGTACAGAGAAATGGTTATTAGATACCCGTACAGAGAAATGGTTATTAGATACCCGTACAGAGAAATGGTTATTAGATACCCGTACAGAGAAATGGTTATTAGATACCCGTACAGAGAAATGGTTATTAGATACCCGTACAGAGAAATGGTTATTAGATACCCGTACAGAGAAATGGTTATTAGATACCCGTACAGAGAAATGGTTATTAGATACCCGTACAGAGAAATGGTTATTAGATACCCGTACAGAGAAATGGTTATTAGATACCCGTACAGAGAAATGGTTATTAGATACCCGTACAGAGAAATGGTTATTAGATACCCGTACAGAGAAATGGTTATTAGATACCCGTACAGAGAAATGGTTATTAGATACCCGTACAGAGAAATGGTTATTACAAATCAATTAAAAACACCTTCGCTCCCTCTTATTACCTCTCCTTCCTTCGCTCCCTCGTATTACCTCTCCTTCCTTCATTCCCTCTTATTACCTCTCCTTCCTTCGCTCCCTCGTATTACCTCTCCTTCCTTCGCTCCCTCTTATTACCTCTCCTTCCTTCGCTCCCTCTTATTACCTCTCCTTCCTTCGCTCCCTCTTATTACCTCTCCTTCCTTCGCTCCCTCTTATTACCTCTCCTTCCTTCGCTCCCTCGCATTACCTCTCCTTCCTTCGCTCCCTCGCATTACCTCTCCTTCCTTCATTCCCTCTTATTACCTCTCCTTCCTTCGCTCCCTCTTATTACCTCTCCTTCCTTCGCTCCCTCTTATTACCTCTCCTTCCTTCGCTCCCTCGCATTACCTCTCCTTCCTTCGCTCCCTCGTATTACCTCTCCTTCCTTCATTCCCTCTTATTACCTCTCCTTCCTTCGCTCCCTCGTATTACCTCTCCTTCCTTCGCTCCCTCTTATTACCTCTCCTTCCTTCGCTCCCTCTTATTACCTCTCCTTCCTTCGCTCCCTCTTATTACCTCTCCTTCCTTCGCTCCCTCTTATTACCTCTCCTTCCTTCGCTCCCTCTTATTACCTCTCCTTCCTTCGCTCCCTCGCATTACCTCTCCTTCCTTCGCTCCCTCGTATTACCTCTCCTTCCTTCATTCCCTCTTATTACCTCTCCTTCCTTCGCTCCCTCGTATTACCTCTCCTTCCTTCGCTCCCTCTTATTACCTCTCCTTCCTTCGCTCCCTCTTATTACCTCTCCTTCCTTCGCTCCCTCTTATTACCTCTCCTTCCTTCGCTCCCTCTTATTACCTCTCCTTCCTTCGCTCCCTCTTATTACCTCTCCTTCCTTCGCTCCCTCTTATTACCTCTCCTTCCTTCGCTCCCTCTTATTACCTCTCCTTCCTTCGCTCCCTCTTATTACCTCTCCTTCCTTCGCTCCCTCTTATTACCTCTCCTTCCTTCGCTCCCTCGCATTACCTCTCCTTCCTTCGCTCCCTCGTATTACCTCTCCTTCCTTCATTCCCTCTTATTACCTCTCCTTCCTTCGCTCCCTCTTATTACCTCTCCTTCCTTCGCTCCCTCTTATTACCTCTCCTTCCTTCGCTCCCTCGCATTACCTCTCCTTCCTTCGCTCCCTCGTATTACCTCTCCTTCCTTCATTCCCTCTTATTACCTCTCCTTCCTTCGCTCCCTCGTATTACCTCTCCTTCCTTCGCTCCCTCTTATTACCTCTCCTTCCTTCGCTCCCTCTTATTACCTCTCCTTCCTTCGCTCCCTCTTATTACCTCTCCTTCCTTCGCTCCCTCTTATTACCTCTCCTTCCTTCGCTCCCTCTTATTACCTCTCCTTCCTTCGCTCCCTCGCATTACCTCTCCTTCCTTCGCTCCCTCGTATTACCTCTCCTTCCTTCATTCCCTCTTATTACCTCTCCTTCCTTCGCTCCCTCGTATTACCTCTCCTTCCTTCGCTCCCTCTTATTACCTCTCCTTCCTTCGCTCCCTCTTATTACCTCTCCTTCCTTCGCTCCCTCTTATTACCTCTCCTTCCTTCGCTCCCTCGCATTACCTCTCCTTCCTTCGCTCCCTCGTATTACCTCTCCTTCCTTCGCTCCCTCGTATTACCTCTCCTTCCTTCGCTCCCTCGTATTACCTCTCCTTCCTTCGCTCCCTCGTATTACCTCTCCTTCCTTCGCTCCCTCTTATTACCTCTCCTTCCTTCGCTCCCTCTTATTACCTCTCCTTCCTTCGCTCCCTCTTATTACCTCTCCTTCCTTCGCTCCCTCTTATTACCTCTCCTTCCTTCGCTCCCTCTTATTACCTCTCCTTCCTTCGCTCCCTCGCATTACCTCTCCTTCCTTCGCTCCCTCGCATTACCTCTCCTTCCTTCATTCCCTCTTATTACCTCTCCTTCCTTCGCTCCCTCGTATTACCTCTCCTTCCTTCGCTCCCTCTTATTACCTCTCCTTCCTTCGCTCCCTCTTATTACCTCTCCTTCCTTCGCTCCCTCTTATTACCTCTCCTTCCTTCGCTCCCTCTTATTACCTCTCCTTCCTTCGCTCCCTCTTATTACCTCTCCTTCCTTCGCTCCCTCGCATTACCTCTCCTTCCTTCGCTCCCTCGTATTACCTCTCCTTCCTTCATTCCCTCTTATTACCTCTCCTTCCTTCGCTCCCTCGTATTACCTCTCCTTCCTTCGCTCCCTCTTATTACCTCTCCTTCCTTCGCTCCCTCTTATTACCTCTCCTTCCTTCGCTCCCTCTTATTACCTCTCCTTCCTTCGCTCCCTCGTATTACCTCTCCTTCCTTCGCTCCCTCGTATTACCTCTCCTTCCTTCGCTCCCTCGTATTACCTCTCCTTCCTTCGCTCCCTCGTATTACCTCTCCTTCCTTCGCTCCCTCGTATTACCTCTCCTTCCTTCGCTCCCTCGTATTACCTCTCCTTCCTTCGCTCCCTCGTATTACCTCTCCTTCCTTCGCTCCCTCGTATTACCTCTCCTTCCTTCGCTCCCTCTTATTACCTCTCCTTCCTTCGCTCCCTCGTATTACCTCTCCTTCCTTCATTCCCTCTTATTACCTCTCCTTCCTTCATTCCCTCTTATTACCTCTCCTTCCTTCGCTCCCTCGTATTACCTCTCCTTCCTTCGCTCCCTCGTATTACCTCTCCTTCCTTCATTCCCTCTTATTACCTCTCCTTCCTTCGCTCCCTCGTATTACCTCTCCTTCCTTCGCTCCCTCTTATTACCTCTCCTTCCTTCGCTCCCTCTTATTACCTCTCCTTCCTTCGCTCCCTCTTATTACCTCTCCTTCCTTCGCTCCCTCTTATTACCTCTCCTTCCTTCGCTCCCTCTTATTACCTCTCCTTCCTTCGCTCCCTCGCATTACCTCTCCTTCCTTCGCTCCCTCGTATTACCTCTCCTTCCTTCATTCCCTCTTATTACCTCTCCTTCCTTCGCTCCCTCTTATTACCTCTCCTTCCTTCGCTCCCTCTTATTACCTCTCCTTCCTTCGCTCCCTCGCATTACCTCTCCTTCCTTCGCTCCCTCGTATTACCTCTCCTTCCTTCATTCCCTCTTATTACCTCTCCTTCCTTCGCTCCCTCGTATTACCTCTCCTTCCTTCGCTCCCTCTTATTACCTCTCCTTCCTTCGCTCCCTCTTATTACCTCTCCTTCCTTCGCTCCCTCTTATTACCTCTCCTTCCTTCGCTCCCTCTTATTACCTCTCCTTCCTTCGCTCCCTCTTATTACCTCTCCTTCCTTCGCTCCCTCGCATTACCTCTCCTTCCTTCGCTCCCTCGTATTACCTCTCCTTCCTTCATTCCCTCTTATTACCTCTCCTTCCTTCGCTCCCTCGTATTACCTCTCCTTCCTTCGCTCCCTCTTATTACCTCTCCTTCCTTCGCTCCCTCTTATTACCTCTCCTTCCTTCGCTCCCTCTTATTACCTCTCCTTCCTTCGCTCCCTCTTATTACCT
The DNA here is from genome assembly GCA_958450375.1 of Homarus gammarus. Lineage (NCBI taxonomy): Eukaryota > Metazoa > Arthropoda > Malacostraca > Decapoda > Nephropidae > Homarus > Homarus gammarus. Next base: position 772,750 of record CAUDMG010000562.1, on the reverse strand, counting down.
CTCCTTCCTTCGCTCCCTCGTATTACCTCTCCTTCCTTCGCTCCCTCTTATTACCTCTCCTTCCTTCGCTCCCTCTTATTACCTCTCCTTCCTTCGCTCCCTCTTATTACCTCTCCTTCCTTCGCTCCCTCTTATTACCTCTCCTTCCTTCGCTCCCTCGCATTACCTCTCCTTCCTTCGCTCCCTCGTATTACCTCTCCTTCCTTCATTCCCTCTTATTACCTCTCCTTCCTTCGCTCCCTCTTATTACCTCTCCTTCCTTCGCTCCCTCTTATTACCTCTCCTTCCTTCGCTCCCTCGCATTACCTCTCCTTCCTTCGCTCCCTCGTATTACCTCTCCTTCCTTCATTCCCTCTTATTACCTCTCCTTCCTTCGCTCCCTCGTATTACCTCTCCTTCCTTCGCTCCCTCTTATTACCTCTCCTTCCTTCGCTCCCTCTTATTACCTCTCCTTCCTTCGCTCCCTCTTATTACCTCTCCTTCCTTCGCTCCCTCTTATTACCTCTCCTTCCTTCGCTCCCTCTTATTACCTCTCCTTCCTTCGCTCCCTCGCATTACCTCTCCTTCCTTCGCTCCCTCGTATTACCTCTCCTTCCTTCGCTCCCTCGTATTACCTCTCCTTCCTTCGCTCCCTCGTATTACCTCTCCTTCCTTCGCTCCCTCTTATTACCTCTCCTTCCTTCGCTCCCTCTTATTACCTCTCCTTCCTTCGCTCCCTCTTATTACCTCTCCTTCCTTCGCTCCCTCGTATTACCTCTCCTTCCTTCGCTCCCTCGTATTACCTCTCCTTCCTTCGCTCCCTCGTATTACCTCTCCTTCCTTCGCTCCCTCGTATTACCTCTCCTTCCTTCGCTCCCTCGTATTACCTCTCCTTCCTTCGCTCCCTCTTATTACCTCTCCTTCCTTCGCTCCCTCTTATTACCTCTCCTTCCTTCGCTCCCTCTTATTACCTCTCCTTCCTTCGCTCCCTCGTATTACCTCTCCTTCCTTCGCTCCCTCTTATTACCTCTCCTTCCTTCGCTCCCTCGTATTACCTCTCCTTCCTTCGCTCCCTCGTATTACCTCTCCTTCCTTCATTCCCTCTTATTACCTCTCCTTCCTTCGCTCCCTCGTATTACCTCTCCTTCCTTCGCTCCCTCTTATTACCTCTCCTTCCTTCGCTCCCTCTTATTACCTCTCCTTCCTTCGCTCCCTCTTATTACCTCTCCTTCCTTCGCTCCCTCTTATTACCTCTCCTTCCTTCGCTCCCTCTTATTACCTCTCCTTCCTTCGCTCCCTCGCATTACCTCTCCTTCCTTCGCTCCCTCGTATTACCTCTCCTTCCTTCATCCCTCTTATTACCTCTCCTTCCTTCGCTCCCTCGTATTACCTCTCCTTCCTTCGCTCCCTCTTATTACCTCTCCTTCCTTCGCTCCCTCTTATTACCTCTCCTTCCTTCGCTCCCTCGTATTACCTCTCCTTCCTTCGCTCCCTCGTATTACCTCTCCTTCCTTCGCTCCCTCGTATTACCTCTCCTTCCTTCGCTCCCTCGTATTACCTCTCCTTCCTTCGCTCCCTCGTATTACCTCTCCTTCCTTCGCTCCCTCGTATTACCTCTCCTTCCTTCGCTCCCTCGTATTACCTCTCCTTCCTTCGCTCCCTCGTATTACCTCTCCTTCCTTCGCTCCCTCGTATTACCTCTCCTTCCTTCGCTCCCTCGTATTACCTCTCCTTCCTTCGCTCCCTCGTATTACCTCTCCTTCCTTCGCTCCCTCGTATTACCTCTCCTTCCTTCGCTCCCTCGTATTACCTCTCCTTCCTTCGCTCCCTCGTATTACCTCTCCTTCCTTCGCTCCCTCGTATTACCTCTCCTTCCTTCGCTCCCTCGTATTACCTCTCCTTCCTTCGCTCCCTCGTATTACCTCTCCTTCCTTCGCTCCCTCTTATTACCTCTCCTTCCTTCGCTCCCTCGTATTACCTCTCCTTCCTTCGCTCCCTCGTATTACCTCTCCTTCCTTCGCTCCCTCTTATTACCTCTCCTTCCTTCGCTCCCTCGTATTACCTCTCCTTCCTTCGCTCCCTCGTATTACCTCTCCTTCCTTCGCTCCCTCGTATTACCTCTCCTTCCTTCGCTCCCTCGTATTACCTCTCCTTCCTTCGCTCCCTCGTATTACCTCTCCTTCCTTCGCTCCCTCGTATTACCTCTCCTTCCTTCGCTCCCTCGTATTACCTCTCCTTCCTTCGCTCCCTCGTATTACCTCTCCTTCCTTCGCTCCCTCTTATTACCTCTCCTTCCTTCGCTCCCTCGTATTACCTCTCCTTCCTTCGCTCCCTCGTATTACCTCTCCTTCCTTCGCTCCCTCTTATTACCTCTCCTTCCTTCGCTCCCTCGTATTACCTCTCCTTCCTTCGCTCCCTCGTATTACCTCTCCTTCCTTCGCTCCCTCGTATTACCTCTCCTTCCTTCGCTCCCTCGTATTACCTCTCCTTCCTTCGCTCCCTCGTATTACCTCTCCTTCCTTCGCTCCCTCGTATTACCTCTCCTTCCTTCGCTCCCTCGTATTACCTCTCCTTCCTTCGCTCCCTCGTATTACCTCTCCTTCCTTCGCTCCCTCGTATTACCTCTCCTTCCTTCGCTCCCTCGTATTACCTCTCCTTCCTTCGCTCCCTCGTATTACCTCTCCTTCCTTCGCTCCCTCGTATTACCTCTCCTTCCTTCGCTCCCTCGTATTACCTCTCCTTCCTTCGCTCCCTCGTATTACCTCTCCTTCCTTCGCTCCCTCGTATTACCTCTCCTTCCTTCGCTCCCTCGTATTACCTCTCCTTCCTTCGCTCCCTCGTATTACCTCTCCTTCCTTCGCTCCCTCGTATTACCTCTCCTTCCTTCGCTCCCTCGTATTACCTCTCCTTCCTTCGCTCCCTCGTATTACCTCTCCTTCCTTCGCTCCCTCGTATTACCTCTCCTTCCTTCGCTCCCTCGTATTACCTCTCCTTCCTTCGCTCCCTCGTATTACCTCTCCTTCCTTCGCTCCCTCGTATTACCTCTCCTTCCTTCGCTCCCTCGTATTACCTCTCCTTCCTTCGCTCCCTCGTATTACCTCTCCTTCCTTCGCTCCCTCTTATTACCTCTCCTTCCTTCGCTCCCTCGTATTACCTCTCCTTCCTTCGCTCCCTCGTATTACCTCTCCTTCCTTCGCTCCCTCGTATTACCTCTCCTTCCTTCGCTCCCTCGTATTACCTCTCCTTCCTTCGCTCCCTCGTATTACCTCTCCTTCCTTCATTCCCTCTTATTACCTCTCCTTCCTTCGCTCCCTCGTATTACCTCTCCTTCCTTCATTCCCTCTTATTACCTCTCCTTCCTTCGCTCCCTCGTATTACCTCTCCTTCCTTCATTCCCTCTTATTACCTCTCCTTCCTTCGCTCCCTCGTATTACCTCTCCTTCCTTCATTCCCTCTTATTAACTCTCCTTACTTCACTCATTACCTTTCCTTCCTCCTTCTCAATGCCTTTCCTTCCCTTTCTCTCAATACCTCTCCTTCCCCCTTCTCTTTACCTCTTCTTCCTTCCCTCCCGGTCATTACCTCTCCTTCCTTCCCTCCCTCTCAATACATCTTCCTTCCCTCTCAATACATCTCGTTCCTTCCCTCCCTCTCAATACATCTCCTTCCTTCCCTCCCTCTCAATACATCTCGTTCCTTCCCTCCCTCTCAATACATCTCGTTGCTTCCCTCTCCCTCATTACCTCTCCTGTTCCTCTCTTTCCCAGTCCTTGTACAGTACCTCCCTCTTTTTCCCCTGTTCCAGTTTATTCCAAGTGTTAGTCCTCGATCATTCTTCTTCTCCTCCAAACATTTCCATCTCCCTCCACTGCCAACCACTCGAGTACCCCCCCCCCCCCCCCCCCGCCCTTATTTTCGCTCTCACCCAGACATACTCGAGTGACACTCTCCCAAGCTTCACACCCACAGCTCGTCCGTGTCGCTGCTAGCATGACACAACTGTGGGGTTCGGGATTGTTTTGTTCACACTCAGGATGGGATGGAGAAAGGAAACTCACAATGTGCTCTCTATATACATGTTGTATTGAATGTACAATGCAGCTTGGTGCTGGGAAGGCAGCGTGGTTACAAGCGTGATGTAGAGAGAGCTGGTTGGTGAGGATGCTCACAGGAGGACAGCTTGTGGGTCGCCATGCTCGCCAGCGGGAGAGAGGACCGCCAGGCAGGCGGAGGAGCGAGGCCCGCCGGGCAGCGGCGGTGGAGGAGGTGTTGCTGGCTGTGGCTGTTGGTAGAGAGGGCGAGAGGCAGATCACCGCGAGGTCAGGTCTTAAATAGCGGGGGTAGGCGTGGCTTAGTAGTTGACCCCCGCTCCGTGGTGTATGGCGGCGCTGGTTGACCTAGGTCACGAGGCATACACTGGGGAATAGGTGGGGTCGGCTAGGCAGCGACAAACAGCGTTTGTAGGGGAGAATTCCACTACAGTACTCCCCCTTCCCTCCAGGCTGTGTAGGAGACTTGTTGTCTGCAGAGTTGCATAGCACATGTGAGGCAGAACGGGCGGTGCGTGCCTCATGTGAGACAACGGCGATGGCGTGGATGAGCCGGTCGCTGGGGACAACTGTCTAGATACACAATATCTGTGGGAGTAGAGAGGGAGAATAAGTGTGTGTGGAGGCGATGAATGTTGTGCTTCCCTCACGGCAGGTACAGAGTCGCCAGATGCGCCTGCTGGGGTGTGTGGGCCTGGGTCAGGAGCAGGGGCTGTGTCAGCAGCAGCGGATGAGGGCTCGTGACAGCAGCTGGGTCCACGACAGCAGCAGGGTGCAGGACATTAGCAGGGAGTACCTGAGGGAGAAAAGAGGGGTGTGTGGGTCCGCACTCAGGAACAGAGGCCGCATCAGGGGCGGCATGGGTTACTGCTGGGCCGGGGTCGGCGTCTGAGGCAGGACGGGTGTGCTGGGGTCGGTAGGACGTGGTGCTTGGGGCAGGAAGAGGAGCTGGTGTCTGCTTAGAGTAGCAGAGCTGCTCTAGGGTGTCTAACCTGCGGTGTAGAAACAGTAGTTGTAGAGTCGATGAGAGCTGCTTTTGTGTGGATAAGCCAGTCTTCCATGTTGCTTGAAGACTGGGAGCGTGATCAGTTTCTCCTCCATCCTGTGTGAGTGCGAATCTCCGGGAGTCACCAATTGTGGGGTTCGGGATTGTTTTGTTCACACTCAGGATGGGATGGAGAAAGGAAACTCACAATGTGCTCTCTATATACATGTTGTATTGAATGTACAATGCAGCTTGGTGCTGGGAAGGCAGCGTGGTTACAAGCGTGATGTAGAGAGAGCTGGTTGGTGAGGATGCTCACAGGAGGACAGCTTGTGGGTCGCCATGCTCGCCAGCGGGAGAGAGGACCGCCAGGCAGGCGGAGGAGCGAGGCCCGCCGGGCAGCGGCGGTGGAGGAGGTGTTGCTGGCTGTGGCTGTTGGTAGAGAGCGAGAGCGAGAGGCAGATCACCGCGAGGTCAGGTCTTAAATAGCGGGGGTAGGCGTGGCTTAGTAGTTGACCCCCGCTCCGTGGTGTATGGCGGCGCTGGTTGACCTAGGTCACGAGGCATACACTGGGGAATAGGTGGGGTCGGCTAGGTAGCGACAAACAGCGTTTGTAGGGGAGAATTCCACTACACAACCCTCGTAGGTGAGATAAAATGATGTTATTTTACACACCAACCTTGCCTTAAATAATTAATCAATGGTTAAGGTGGTTTTCAACCATTTTTTGTAATATTAAATATCTTAGCCTGTGATTTTAATGAAAAAATATTTGTCTTAAAATCCTTTAATTACCTTTCGTAAAAAGCTTTGAGCTAGTGCAGTTTGTAATATAGTAATTATCAGAATCTGAAAGTTTATCTAAAAAAATCAAGTTAATATACATAAATTTAAATTGCAGACACAATAAACCACAAACATCAATAGTCATAAATTCATTGCCTTAAATATAAATAAAAATGTGACACTTAAATAACTCATTTAGTTCTTCCTTAGTCATAACAACCATCTTAAAAGCGCGTTTTAATCTTATAATATATCAGAATCGGTAGAGTTTTTTTTTGCTATAACCGTAGAATAATTTAAAATTAAGTAAAGTAATTCTCACGGTTCGGCGGCAGTAGTTTTGGGGTCTTACTGTTTATTTAGTTTAGTCGTATTAGAGTTGACTTTTTCTTGTGTAAAATACTGGTGCTGAAATTTATAGTTAAGAATTAATATTTAGTCAATTTGACCAAAAATACCCGACAAAGCTAGGAGATTGTAGTGGAATTCTCCCCTACAAACGCTGTTTGTCGCTACCTAGCCGACCCCACCTATTCCCCAGTGTATGCCTCGTGACCTAGGTCAACCAGCGCCGCCATACACCACGAAGCGGGGGTCAACTACTAAGCCACGCCTACCCCCGCTATTTAAGACCTGACCTCGCGGTGATCTCGCTCTCTCGCTCTCGCTCTCTACCAACAGCCACAGCCAGCAACACCTCCTCCACCGCCGCTGCCCGGCGGGCCTCGCTCCTCCTCCTGCCTGGCGGTCCTCTCTCCCGCTGGCGAGCATGGCGACCCACAAGATGTCCTCCTGTGAGCATCCTCACCAACCAGCTCTCTCTACATCACGCTTGTAACCACGCTGCCTTCCCAGCACCAAGCTGCATTGTACATTCAATACAACATGTATATAGAGAGCACATTGTGAGTTTCCTTTCTCCATCCCATCCTGAGTGCGAACACCAAACAATCTCATACCCCACAAATGGTGACTCCCGGAGATTTGCACTCAAACAGGATGGAGGAGAAACTGATCACGCTCCCAGTCTTCAAGCAACATGGAAGACTGGCTTATCCACCCAGAAGCAGCTGTCATCGACTCTACAACTACAGTTTCTACACCGCAGGTCAGAAACCCTAGAGCAGCTCTGCTACTCTAAGCAGACACCAGCTCCTCTTCCTGCCCCAAGCACCACGTCCTACCGACCCCAGCACACCCGTCCTGCCTCAGACGCCGACCCCGGCCCAGCAGTCACCCCTGCCGCCCTGACGCGGCCTCTGTTCCTGAGTGCGGACCCACACACCCCTCTTTTCTCCCTCAGGTACTCCCTGCTAATGTCCTGCACCCTGCTGCTGGCGTGGACCCAGCTGCTGTCACGAGCCCTCATCCGCTGCTGCTGACACAGCCCCTGCTCCTGACCCAGGCCCACACACCCCAGCAGGCGCATCTGGCGACTCTGTACCTGCCGTGAGGGAAGCACAACATTCATCGCCTCCACACACACTTATTCTCCCTCTCTACTCCCACAGATATTGTGTATCTAGACAGTTGTCGCCAGCGACCGGCTCATCCACGCCATCGCCGTTGTCTCACATGAGGCACGCACCGCCCGTTCTGCCTCACATGTGCTATGCAACTCTGCAGACAACAAGTCTCCTACACAGCCTGGAGGGAAGGGGGAGTACTGTAGTGGAATTCTCCCCTACAAACGCTGTTTGTCGCTACCTAGCCGACCCCACCTATTCCCCAGTGTATGCCTCGTGACCTAGGTCAACCAGCGCCGCCATACACCACGGAGCGGGGGTCAACTACTAAGCCACGCCTACCCCCGCTATTTAAGACCTGACCTCGCGGTGATCTCGCTCCCTCGCTCACTCTCTACCAACAGCCACAGCCAGCAACACCTCCTCCACCGTCGCTGCCCGGCGGGCCTCGCTCCTCCTCCTGCCTGGCGGTCCTCTCTCCCGCTGGCGAGCATGGCGACCCACAAGCTGTCCTCCTGTGAGCATCCTCACCAACCAGCTCTCTCTACATCACGCTTGTAACCACGCTGCCTTCCCAGCACCAAGCTGCATTGTACATTCAATACAACATGTATATAGAGAGCACATTGTGAGTTTCCTTTCTCCATCCCATCCTGAGTGCGAACACCAAACAATCTCATACCCCACAAGATGTTTATTTCCAGTAAGGTCCTTATGCCAACAGCATCTTTTGTTCTCAAGCCGGTACCCATCCAAGTACAGGTACTAGGCAGACCCATCATTGCTTCACAATCGTTGAAATTAAATACCCCCCATAAAAAAAAAACATTAGGTTAATACTGTAATAATAATAATAATAAATCCTTGAATGCGAAAATTCTTGGTCAATGTACAGTAAGGGTATATAATTGTAAACAAATAGTTTTAAAAAGAATAATAATTTATTATTATTATTACATAAAATTAAATAAAGCATAATCTCTATAACAATATTTATCTTATTAGCCTAATGGCCATCCAAACTTGAGGCGGCCATGTCGGGGGGGGGGGGGGGGGGGGGGCAGTGGCCCGTGTATCATCTCTACTTTGTTCTTGTTAGTTTTGCCAAAAGCTATTTTGAAGCCCAATACTGTTCGCAGTTCCACAGCTTGAGCTGCTATTCTGTTCAACAGATCTACTACCCTGTATGTAAAGATTTCCTTATTCGTCCTGGATGTCGATGGTGCGTGGCATTTCGAAAATTGACTCGGGTTCACGTTTTCCAACCCTTTCAAGATACTGAATGATTGAGATCTGCTCTATTGTGTCATGTCTGAAGAGGTGTTAGTCCTAAGGTCATCATTATGCTTGGATACTCGAAATGATATAGTTCCATTACCATCTTAGTCGCTCTGTGTTGCACCATTTTCAGGGATGCTAAGCCTGCATACATTAATCCAAACTGGGACGTACTGTACGTGAGACAAAGTTTTTTTGTTTTTGTTTTTGCATTGCTGCTCCCACTTGCTGAGCTGCCTTCAGTGACTAACTATCAACACCTAGATCTTTTTCCTCGTCAACAGTATCCAGGAATTTTTTTACATAGTTGTGCATTCTTTCATTTTGTAATGCTTTAAAGGCACTTGCCAGTCTCGCGACCATTTCAACAAGTAATGCAGATCTTTTTGCGTGATTGCGACATCGTCTTGACTTGCTACCTTCCCAAAATATCTGTGTCGTTCACAAACTTGACAATGTGGCTCGATATATTTCCATCCGTGTCGTTTATGTAGACCACAAACAGGTGGGTCCAGGGATAGAGCCTTGTGGTACCCCACAGAACATTTTCCCATTCTTATTATAGTCCGTTTATGACCACCTTTTGTTGCCTGTCTTCTAGCCAGTTGTTAGTCTACTTTAATATTTTTCCTGTGTTGTCATGTGATGGCTCTTAGAGGCTAGCCATGCATGTGGGACTTTGTCAAATGCGTTAGAGGTCAAATAGTAGAGAAAATGTAGAATCATGAGAATATTGTGACAAAGCAAACCAGTATTTCCCCAACAGTTGTAATACTCTCCCAGGCGAGGGAAAACGAGCTAAGCAACTCCCGTGACCAGGCGCCCAAACGACTTTAAACAAACTTAATCACCCTGATGCTCATATCTTTTCATGAATAATTAATAATATAAAGCCTATGTTAAAATCAGAGTTGGAAGTTTCAGGAAAAACAAAAACAGTATAATTTAAAATACACGAAAGACATTGGACAGAATATATCGTTATATTGCTGACATATTTTCAGGCATATTAGATTTCTTATGGGACTCTTCTTCAAGTGATTTTGGCGGGTGGTAGGTGTGTATTATTACCCAGAGTCGCTTATTATGTGGGATTGTCATTCTTGCTGACTGATGAGGAATGTAGATTCTTCTGCTATTTTTATTCTCAGGGATTACTAAGACGGAGATGAATGTGAAAATCGTGAGCTTTATAATAGTGGTAGTGGTACACTGGTGTTGATAGTGGTGATAGTACACTGGCGGTGATGATGATGATAATAGTGGTGATGGTATACAGGTGGTGATAGTGATGATGGTTCACAGGTGGTGATGGTACACTGGCGGTGATGATGGTTCACAGGTGGTAAAGGTACACTGGCGGTGGTGATAGTGGTAATGGTACATTGGCGGTGATGGTGATTATAGGGGTGATGGTACACTGGCGGTGATGATGGTACACAGGTGGTGATGGTGGTGAAGGTACACTGGCGGTGGTGATTGTGGTAATGGTACACTGACGGTGATGGTGATTATAGTGGTGAAGGTACACTGGCGGTGGTGATTGTGGTAATGGTACACTGACTGATGGTGATTATAGTGTTGATGGTACACTGGCTGTGATGATGGTACACAGGTGGTGATGGTGGTAATGGTGCACTGGCTTTCCTAAAAAACGTCAGCATATTTGTTAGACAAGATTTTCTCTTTGTAAACCCATGTTGAGAGTCGTAGATTAATTTGCTTTTCTCTAAATGCGATCGGATGCTATCTGCTATAATTGATTCAAGAAATTTTCCAAAATTTTCCCAAAATTTTCCAAAATTTTTCCAAAATTTTCCAAAAAATTTCCAAATTTTCCCAAAATTTTCCCAAATTTTTCCCAAAATTTTCCCAAATTTTTCCCAAAATTTTTCCCAAAATTTTCCCAAAATTTTCCCAAAATTTTCCCAAAATTTTCAGAAAATTTTCCCAAAATTTTCAGAAAATTTTCCCAAAATTTACAGAAAATTTTCCCAAAATTTACAGAAAATTTTCCCAAAATTTACAGAAAATTTCCAAAAATTTTCTAAAACTTTCCGAAAATTTTCCAAAAACTTTCCAAAATTTTTCCAAAATGTTCCGAAAATTTTCCGAAAATTTTCCAAAATTTTCCGAAAATTTTCCAAAATTTTCCGAAAATTTTCAGAAAATTTCCAGAAAATTTCCAAAAATTGACCTAAATTTTTCCAAATTTTTCCAAAAATTTTCCCAATTTTTCCGAAATTTTTCCAAAATTTTCCAAAAATTTTCCAAAATTTTCCAAAAATTTTCCAAAATTTTCCGAAAATTTTCTCAAATTTTCCGAAAATTTTCCAAAATTTTCCAAAATTTTCCGAAATTTTTCCAAAATTTTCAGAAAATTTCCAAAAATTTTCAGAAAATTTCCAAAAATTTTCAGAAAATTTCCAAAAATTTTCAGAAAATTTCCAAAAAATTTCAGAAAATTTTCCCAAATTTTCCGAAAATTTTCCCAAATTTTTCCAAAATTTTCCAAAAATTTTCCGAAAATTTTCCAAAATTTATCGAAAATTTTCCCAAAATTTTCAGAAAATTTCCATAAAATTTCCAAAAATTTTCAGAAAATTTCCAAAATTTTCAGAAAATTTTCAAAATTTTCAGAAAATTTCCAAAAACTTTCAGAAAATTTCCAAAAATTTTCAGAAAATTTTCAAAAATTTTCAGAAAATTTCCAAAAATTTTCAGAAAATTTCCAAAAATTATCAGAAAATTTCCAAAATTTTTCAGAAAATTTTCCCAAATTTTCCAAAAATTTCGGAAATTTTTTGGAAATTTTCTGAAAATTTTGGAAAATTTGGGAAAATTTTCGGAAAATTTGGGAAAATTTTTGGAAAATTTGGGAAAATTTTTGAAAAATTTGCGAAAATCTAGGAAATTTCTGAAAAATCTAGGGAATTTCTGAAAAATCTGGGAAATTTCTGAAAATCTAGGGAAATTTTGGAAAATCTAAGGAATTTTTGGAAAATCTGGGAAATTTCTGAAAATCTAGGGAAATTTTTGGAAAATCTAGGGAAATTTTTGGAAATCTGGGAAATTTCTGAAAATCTAGGATTTTTTGGAAAATCTGGGAAAATTCCAAAAATTTCAAAAATTTAAAAATTTCCCAGATTTTCCAAAATTTCCCTAGATTTTCCAAAAATTTCCCTAGATTTTTCAGAAATTTCCCAGATTTTCAAAAATTCCCTGATTTTTCAGAATTTCCCTAGATTTTCGCAAATTTTCAAAAATTTTCCCAAATTTCCAAAATTTTCCAAAATTTTCCGAAATTTTTCCAAAATTTTCGAAATTTTCCAAAATTTTCCAAAAATTTTCCGAAATTTTCCGAAAATTTTCAAAAATTTTCCAAAAATTTCCAAAAATTTTCGAAAATTTCAAAAATTTTCAGAAAATTTCCGAAAATTTTCCGAAATTTTGGAAAATTTTGGAAATTTTTGGAAAATTTTTGGAAAATTTTGGAAAATTTCGGAAAATTTTGGAAAATTTCGGAAAATTTTCGGAAAATTTGGGAAAATTTTCGCAAAATTTGGGAAAATTTTCGGAACATTTGGTAAAAATTTTGGAAAAATTTCGGAAAATTTGGGAAAATTTTTGGAAAATTTTGGAAAATTTCGGAAAATTTTGGAAAATTTTGGAAAATTTTCGGAAAATTTTGGAAAATTTTGGAAAATTTTGGAAAATTTTCTGAAAAATTTTGGAAAATTTTGGAAAATTTTGGAAAATTTTGGAAAAATTTTGGAAAATTTTGGAAAAATTTTGGAAAATTTTGGAAAATTTTGGAAAATTTTGGAAAATTTTGGAAAATTTTCGGAAAATTTTGGAAAATTTTGGAAAATTTTGGAAAATTTTGGAAAATTTTGGAAAATTTTGGAAAATTTTGGAAAATTTTGGAAAAATTTTCGGAAAATTTTGGAAAATTTTGGAAAATTTTCGGAAAATTTTGGAAAATTTTCGGAAAATTTGGAAAATTTTGGAAAATTTTGGAAAATTTTCGGAAAATTTTGGAAAATTTTTGGAAAATTTTGGAAAAATTTCGGAAATTTTTGGAAAAATTTCTGAAAATTTCGAAAGAAAGTTGGAAAATTTTGGAAAATTTTTGGAAAATTTTGGAAAATTTTCGGAAAATTTGGGAAAAGTGTTGGAAAATTTTGGAAAATTTTGGAAAATTTTGGAAAATTTTTGGAAAATTTGCGAAAATTTTTGGAAAATTTGGGAAAATTTTCGGAAAATTTTGGAAAAATTTCGGAAATTTTCTGAAAATTTTGGAAAATTTTTGGAAAATTTGCGAAAATTTTTGGAAAATTTGGGAAAATTTTGGAAAATTTTGGAAAATTTTGGAAAATTTTGGAAAATTTTGGAAATTTTTGAAAATTTTGGAAAATTTTGGAAAATTTTGGAAAATTTTGGAAAATTTTGGAAAATTTTTGGAAAATTTTGGAAAATTTTTGGAAAATTTTGGAAAATTTTCGGAAAATTTTGGAAAATTTTCGGAAAATTTTGGAAAATTTCGGAAAATTTTGGAAAATTTTGGAAAATTTTGGAAAATTTTGGAAAATTTTTGGAAAATTTTGGAAAATTTTCGGAAAATTTGGGAAAATTTTTGGAAAATTTTGGAAAAATTTCGGAAAATTTTGGAAAATTTTCGGAAAATTTTGGAAAATTTTGGAAAATTTTCGGAAAATTTTAGAAAATTTTTGGAAAATTTTGGAAAATTTTGGAAAATTTTTGGAAAATTTTGGAAAATTTTGGGAAATTTTTGAAAATTTTGGGAAATTTTCTGAAAATTTTGGAAAATTTTCTGAAAATTTTGGGAAATTTTTGGAAAATTTTGGGAAATTTTCTGGAAAATTTTGGAAATTTTTGGAAAATTTTGGAAAATTTTGGAAAATTTTGGAAAATTTTGGAAAATTTTCGGAAAATTTTGGAAAATTTTGGAAATTTTCTGAAAATTTTTTGAAAATTTTTGAAAATTTTCGGAAAATTTGGGAAAATTTTGGAAAATTTTTGGCAAATTTTGGAAAAATTTTCGGAAAAATTTGGAAAAATTTTGGAAAATTTTCGGAAAATTTGGGAAAATTTTTGGAAAATTTTGGAAAAATTTTCGGAAAAATTTGGAAAAATTTTGGAAAATTTTTGGAAAATTTTGGAAAATTTTTGGAAAATTTTGGAAAATTTTGGAAAATTTTGGAAAATTTTGGAAAATTTTGGAAAATTTCGGAAAATTTTTGAAAAATTTTGAAAAATTTTCGGAAAATTCGGAAAATTTTTGGAAAATTTTGGAAAAATTTCGGAAAATTTGGGAAAATTTTTGGAAAATTTTGGAAAATTTGGGAAAATTTTTGGAAAATTTTGGAAAATTTTGGAAAATTTCGGAAAATTTTGGAAAATTTCTGGAAAATTTTGGAAAATTTTGGAAAATTTTTGGAAAATTTTGGAAAATTTTGGAAAATTTTGGGAAAATTTTGGAAAATTTTGGAAAATTTTTGGAAAATTTTGGAAAATTTTGGAAAATTTGGAAAATTTTGGAAAATTTTGGAAAATTTGGAAAAATTTTGGAAAATTTTGGAAAATTTTGGAAAATTTTTGGAAATTTTTGGAAAATTTTGGAAAATTTTGGAAAATTTTGGAAAATTTTGGAAAATTTTGGAAAATTTTGGAAAATTTTGGAAAATTTCGGAAAATTTTGGAAAATTTTGGAAAATTTTGGAAAATTTTGGAAAATTTTTGGAAATTTTCTGAAAATTTTGGAAAATTTTCTGAAAATTTTGGAAATTTTCGGAAAATTTTGGAAATTTTCTGAAAATTTTGGAAAATTTTCTGAAAATTTTGGAAATTTTCTGAAAATTTTGGAAAATTTTCTGAAAATTTTGGAAAATTTTCTGAAAATTTTGGAAAATTTTCTGAAAATTTTGGAAAATTTTCTGAAAATTTTGGAAAATTTTCGGAAAATTTTGGAAAATTTTGGAAATTTTCTGAAAATTTTGGAAAATTTTGGAAAATTTTGGAAAATTTTCGGGAAATTTTGGAAAAATTTCGGGAAATTTTGGAAAATTTTTGGAAATTTTCTGAAAATTTTTAGAAAATTTTTGAAAATTTTTGAAAATTTTCGGAAAATTTTGGAAAATTTTTGGAAAATTTTGGAAAATTTTCGGAAAATCTTGGAAAATTTTTGGAAAATTTTGGAAAAATTTGGAAAATTTTGGAAAAATTTCGGAAAATTTGGAAAATTTTTGGAAAATTTTGGAAAATTTTTGAAAATTTTGGAAAATTTTCGGAAAATTCGGAAAATTTTTGGAAAATTTTGGAAAATTTTGGAAAATTTTGGAAAATTTTGGAAAATTTTGGAAAATTTCTGGAAAATTTTTGGAAAATTTTGGAAAATTTCGGAAAATTTGGAAAATTTTGGGAAAATTTTGGGAAAATTTCGGAAAATTTTAGAAAATTTTTGGAAAATTTTGGAAAAATTTCGGAAAATTTTGGAAAATTTTGGAAAATTTTGGAAAATTTTCTGAAAATTTTGGAAAATTTCTGAAAATTTTGGAAAATTTTGGAAAATTTTGGGAAAATTTCTGGAAAATTTTGGAAATTTTCTGAAAATTTTGGAAAATTTTCGGAAAATTTTGGAAAATTTTCGAAAATTTTGGAAAATTTTCTGAAAATTTTGGAAATTTTCGAAAATTTTGGAAAATTTTCTGAAAATTTTGGAAAATTTTCGAAAATTTTGGAAATTTTCGGAAAATTTTTGGAAAATTTTGGAAAATTTTGGAAAATTTTGGAAAATTTTCGGAAAATTTTTGAAAATTTCCGGCAAATTTGGGAAAATTTTTGGAAAATTTTCTGAAAATTTTTGGAAAATTTTTGAAAATTTTCGGAAATTTTCGGAAAATTTTGGAAAATTTTTGGAAAATTTTGGAAAATTTTCGGAAAATTTTGGAAAATTTTGGAAAATTTTTGGAAAATTTTTGGAAAATTTTGGAAAATTTCGGAAAATTTTGGAAAATTTTGGAAAATTTCTGGAAAATTTTTGAAAAATTTTGGAAAAATTTTCGGAAAATTTTGGAAAATTTTTGGAAAATTTTGGAAAATTTCGGAAAATTTGGGAAAATTTTGGAAAATTTTGGAAAAATTTTGGAAAATTTTGGAAAATTTTGGAAAATTTTGGAAAATTTTGGAAAATTTTGGAAAATTTTGGAAAAATTTCGAAAATTTTGGAAAATTTTGGAAAATTTTGGAAAAATTTCGGAAAATTTTTGGAAAATTTTCGGAAAATTTTGGAAATTTTCGAAAATTTTTGGAAAATTTTCTGAAAATTTTGGAAAATTTTCGGAAAATTTTGGAAAATTTTGGAAAAATTTCGGAAAATTTTGGAAAATTTTTGGAAAATTTTCGAAAATTTTGGAAAATTTTCGAAAATTTTTGGAAAATTTTCGGAAAATTTTGGAAAATTTTTGGAAAATTTTGGAAAATTTTGGAAAATTTGGAAAATTTTGGAAAATTTTGGAAAATTTTCGGAAAATTTGGGAAAATTTTTGGAAAAATTTTGGAAAATTTTGGAAAATTTTTGGAAAATTTTTGGAAAATTTTGAAAATTTTGGAAAATTTTGGAAAATTTTGGAAAATTTTGGAAAATTTCGGAAAATTTTGGAAAATTTTGGAAAATTTTGGGAAAATTTTTGGAAAATTTTGGAAAAATTTCGGAAAAATTGTGAAAATTTTTGGAAAAATTTGTAAAAATTTAGGAAAATTTTGGATAATTTTTGGAAAATCTGGGAAAATTTTGGAAAATTTTGGAAAATTTTGGAAAATTTTGGAAAATTTTGGAAAATTTTCGGAAAATTTTGGAAAATTTTCGAAAATTTTGGAAAATTTTGAAATTTCGGAAAATTTTGGAAAATTTTTGGAAAATTTTCGAAAATTTTGGAAAATTTTGCAAATTTTGGAAAATTTTCGAAAATTTCGGAAAATTTTGGAAAATTTTCTGGAAAATTTTGGAAAATTTTCTGAAAATTTTGGAAAATTTTGGAAAATTTTGGAAAATTTTGGAAAATTTTTGGAAAATTTTGGAAAAATTTCGGAAAATTTTGGAAAATTTTGGAAAATTTCGGAAAATTTTGGAAAAATTTCGGAAAATTTTGGAAAATTTTGGAAAAATTTGGGAAAATTTTTGGAAAAATTTGCGAAAATTTTGGAAAATTTCTGAAAATTTGGGAAATTTTGGAAAATTTGGGAAATTTCTGAAAATTTTGGAAAATTTTGGAAAATTTGGGAAAATTTTGGAAAATTTTGGAAAATTTTTGGAAATTTTTGAAATTTTGGAAAATTTTCGGAAAATTTCTGGAAAATTTTGGAAAATTTCGAAAATTTTGGAAAAATTTTGGAAATTTTCGGAAAAATTTCGGAAATTTTTGGAAAATTTTGGAAAATTTTCGGAAAATTTTCGGAAAATTTTTGAAAATTTTGGAAAATTTCTGAAAATTTTGGAAAATTTTGGAAAATTTTGGAAAATTTTGGAAAATTTTGGAAAATTTTGGAAAAATTTTGGAAAATTTTGGAAAATTTTGGAAAATTTTGGAAAATTTTCGGAAAATTTTGGAAAATTTTGGAAATTTTCGGAAAATTTTGGAAAATTTTCGGAAAATTTTGGAAAATTTTGGAAAATTTTGGAAAATTTTGGAAAATTTTGGAAAATTTGGAAATTTGGAAAATTTTGGAAAATTTTGGAAAAATTTGGAAAATTTTGGAAAATTTTGGAAAATTTTGGAAAATTTCTGAAAATTTTTGGAAAATTTTGGAAAATTTCGGAAAATTTTGGAAAATTTTGGAAAATTTTGGAAAATTTTCGGAAAATTTTGGAAAATTTTGGAAAATTTTGGAAAATTTTGGAAAATTTTGGAAAATTTTCGGAAAATTTTGGAAAATTTTGGAAAATTTTGGAAAATTTTGGAAAATTTTTGGAAAATTTTGGAAAATTTTGGAAAATTTTGGAAAATTTTGGAAAATTTTGGAAAATTTTGGAAAATTTTTGGAAAATTTTGGAAAATTTTCGGAAAATTTGGGAAAATTTTTGGAAAATTTTGGAAAATTTTCGGAAAATTTTGGAAAATTTTGGAAAATTTTGGAAAATTTTGCAAAATTTTGGAAAATTTCTGAAAATTTTTGGAAATTTCTGAAAATTTTTGGAAAATTTCTGAAAATTTTGGGAAATTTTCTGAAAATTTTGGGAAATTTTCTGAAAATTTTTGGAAATTTTCTGAAAATTTTCCAAAATTTTCCAAAAATTTTGGAAAATTTTCGAAAAATTTTCAGAAATTTTCCAAAATTTTCCCAAATTTTCCGAAATTTTTCCAAAATTTTCCAAATTTTAGAAAATTTTAAGAAAATTTTCCGAAAATTTTCCAAAATTTTCCGAAAAATTTTCCAAAATTTTCCGAAAATTTTTCCAAAATTTTCAAAAATTTTCCCAAATTTTCCGAAAATTTTTCCAAAATTTTCCAAAAATTTTCCCAAATTTTCCGAAAATTTTTCCAAAATTTTCCAAAATTTTCCCAATTTTTCCGAAAATTTTCAGAAAATTTCCAAAAATTCTCCGAAATTTTTGTAAAATTTGGGAAAATTTTTGGAAAATTTGGGAAAATTTGTCGGAAATTTTGGGAAAATTTTTGGAAAATTTTGGAAAATTTCGGAAAATTTTTGGAAAATTTGGAAAAATTTTGGAAAATTTTGGAAAGATTTCGGAAAATTTTGGAAAATTTTGGGAAATTTTTTTGAAAAATTTGCGAAAATCTAGGGAAATATCTGAAAATCTAGGGAATTTTTGAAAAATCTGGGGAAATTTTTGAAAAATATTGGAAAATTTTTGGAAAATCTAGGGAAATTTTTGGAAAATCTGGGGAAATTTCTGAAAATCTAGGAATTTTTTGGAAAATCTTGGGAAAATTCCAAAAAAATTTTAAAAAATTTCCCCAGATTTTCCAAAAATTTCCCTAGATTTTCCAAAAATTTCCTAGATTTTTCAGAAATTTCCCCAGATTTTTCAGAAATTCCCTAGATTTTTCAGAAATTTCCCTAGATTTTCGCAAATTTTTCAAAAATTTTCCCAAATTTTCCAAAAATTTTCCCAAATTTTCCGAAAATTTTCCCAAATTTTCCCAAAATTTTCAGAAAATTTCCCAAAATTTTCGGAAAATTTTGGAAAATTTTTGGAAATTTTCAGAAAATTTTTGGAAAATTTCGGGAAATTTTCGGAAAATCTGGGAGCATTTTTGGAAAATTTTGGAAAATTTTCGGAAAATTTTTGGAAAAATTTTGGAAAATTTTGGAAAAATTTCGGAAAAATTGGGAAAATTTTTGGAAAAATTTGGAAAAATTTCTGAAAATTTTTGCAAAATTTTGGAAAAGTTTCGGAAAATTTGGGAAAATTTTTGGAAAATTTTGGAAAAATTTTCGGAAAATTTTTGGAAAATTTTGGAAAATTTTTGGAAATTTTCTGGAAAATTTGGGGAAAATTTTGGATAAATTTCGCAAAATTTTGGATAAATTTCGCAAAATTTTGGATAAATTTCGCAAATTTTTGGAAAAATTTCGGAAAATTTTGGGAAATTTTCAGAAATTTTTTGGAAATTTTCTGAAAATTTTGGAAAATTTTCGGAAAATTTTGGATAATTTTGGAAAAATTTCGGGAAATTTTGGAAAATTTTTGGAAATTTTCGGAAATTTTCTGAAAATTTTTTGAAAATTTTTTGAAAATTTTTAGAAAATTTTTGAAAATTTTTGGAAAATTTTTGGAAATTTTTTGGAAAATTTTGGAAAATTTTTGGAAAATTTTGGAAAATTTTTGGAAAATTTGGAAAATTTTGGAAAAATTTCGGAAAATTTGGGAAAATTTTCTGAAAATTTTTGGAAATTTTCTGAAAATTTTTGGAAATTTTCTGAAAATTTTTGAAAATTTTCTGAAAATTTTGAAAATTTTCTGAAAATTTTAGAAAATTTTCTGAAAATTTTTGGAAATTTTCTGAAAATTTTTGGAAAATTTGGGAAATTTTTGGAAAATTTCGTAAAAATTTCGGAAAATTTGGGAAAATTTTTGGAAAATTTTGGAAAAATTTTCGGAAAAATTGGGAAAAATTTTGGAAAATTTTTGGAAAATTATGGAGTATTTTTGGAAAATTTCTGGAAAATTTTGGAAAATTTTGGAAAAATTTCGGAAAATTTGGGAAAATTTTTGGAAAATTTCTGAAAATTTTTGCAAAATTTTGGAAAAGTTTCGGAAAATTTGGGAAAATATTTGGAAAATTTTGGAAAAATTTCGGAAAATTTTGGAAAATTTTTGGAAAATTTGGGAAAATTTCGGAAAAATTGGGAAAATTTTGGGAAAAATTTGGAAAAATTTCTGAAAATTTTTGCAAAATTTTGGAAAACTTTCGGAAAATTTTGGGAAATTTTTGGAAAATTTTGGAAAAATTTGGAAAAATTTGGGAAAATTTTTGGAAATTTTCTGAAAATTTTTGAAAATTTTCTGAAAATTTGGGGAAGATTTTGGATAAATTTCGCAAAATTTTGGATAAATTTCGCAAAATTTTGGAAAAATTTCGGAAAATTTTGGGAAATTTTCAGAAATTTTTTGGAAATTTTCTGAAAATTTTGGAAAATTTTCGGAAAATTTTGGATAATTTTGGAAAAATTTCGGGAAATTTTGGAAAATTTTTGGAAATTTTCGGAAATTTTCTGAAAATTTTTTGAAAATTTTTTGAAAATTTTGGAAAATTTTTGGAAAATTTTAGAAAATTTTCTGAAAATTTTAAAATTTTTGGAAAATTTGGAAAATTTTGGAAAAATTTCGGAAAATTTGGGAAAATTTTCTGAAAATTTTTGGAAATTTTCTGAAAATTTTTGGAAAATTTTAGAAAATTTTCTGAAAATTTTAAGATTTTTGGAAAATTTGGGAAATTTTTGGAAAATTTCGGAAAAATTTGGAAAAATTTTAGAAAATTTTTGGAAAATTTTGGAAAATTTTTGGAAAATTTCTGGAAAATTTTGGAAAATTTTGGAAAAATTTCGGAAAATTTGGGAATATTTTTGGAAAATTTATGAAAATTTTTGGAAAATTTTGGAAAAATTTCGGAAAATTTTTGGAAAATTTTGGGAAATTTTCGGAAAATTTTGGGAAATTTTCGGAAAATCTGGGAACATTTTTGGAAAATTTTGGACAATTTTCGGAAAATTTGGGAAAATTTTTGGAAAATTTTGGAAAAATTTCGGAAATTTTGGAAAATTTTTGGAAAATTTTGGACAAATTTCGGAAAATTTTTGCAAAATTTTGAAAAAGTTTCGGAAAATTTGGGAAAATTTTTGGAAAATTTTGGATAAATTTTCGGAAAATTTGGGAAAATTTTTGGAAAATTTGGGAAAATTTTTGCAAAATTTTGGAAGAATTTCTAAAAATTTTTGGAAATTATCTGAAAATTTTTGGAAATCTGAAAATTTTGGGAAATTTTCTGAAAATTTTGGGAAATTTTCTGAAAATTTTGGGAAATTTTCTGATATTTTTTGGAAATTTTCTGAAAATTTTCCCAAATTTTCCAAAAATTTTGGAAAATTTTCCAAAAATTTTCAGAAATTCTCCAAACATTTTCCCAAATTTTCCGAAATTTTTCCAAAATTTTCCAAAGTTTTAAGAAAATTTTAAGAAAATTTCCCAAAATTTTCCAAAATTTTTCCGAAAATTTTTCCAAATTTTTCCGAAAATTTTTCCAAAATTTTCCAAAAATTTTCCCAAATTTTCCGAAATTTTTCCAAAATTTTCCAAAAATTGTCCCAAATTTTACGAAATTTTCCAAAAATTTTCCAAAAATTTTCCAAAATTTTTCCAAAATTTTCCCAAATTTTCCGAAACTTTTCCCAAATTTTCCGAAACTTTTCAGAAAATTTCCAAAAATTTTCCGAAATTTTTGTAAAATTTGGGAAAATTTTTGGAAAATTTGGGAAATTTGTCGGAAATTTTGGGAAAATTTTTGGAAAATTTTGGAAAAATTTCGGAAAATTTTTGGAAAATTTGGAAAAATTTTTGGAAAATTTTGGAAAGATTTCGGAAAATTTTGGAAAATTTGGGAAATTTTTTTGAAAAATTTGCGAAAATCTAGGGAAATATCTGAAAAATCTAGGGGAATTTTTGAAAAATCTGGGGAAATTTCTGAAAAATCTAGGGAATTTTTTGGAAAATCTAGGGAATTTTTTGGAAAATCTGGGGAAATTTCTGAAAAATCTAGGAATTTTTTGGAAAATCTGGGGAAAATTCCAAAAAAATTTAAAAAATTTCCCCAGATTTTCCAAAAATTTCCCTAGATTTTCCAAAAATTTCCCTAGATTTTTCAGAAATTTCCCCAGATTTTTCAGAAATTCCCCTAGATTTTTCAGAAATTTCCCTAGATTTTCGCAAATTTTTCAAAAAATTTTCCCAAATTTTCCAAAAATTTTCCCAAATTTTCCGAAAATTTTCCCTAATTTTCCCAAAATTTTCAGAAAATTTCCCAAAATTTTCCGAAATTTTGGGAAAATTTTCGAAAATTTTCGGAAAATTTTTGGAAAATTTCGGGAAATTTTCGGAAAATCTGGAAACATTTTTGGAAAATTTTGGAAAATTTTCGGAAAATTTGGGAAAATTTTGGGAAAATTTTGGAAAAATTTCGGAAAAATTGGGAAAATTTTTGGAAAAATTTGGAAAAATTTCTGAAAATTTTTGCAAAATTTTGGAAAACTTTCGGAAAATTTGGGAAAATTTTGGAAAATTTTGGAAAAATTTTGGAAAAATTTTTGGAAAATTTATGAAAATTTTTGGAAAATTTTCTGAAAATTTGGGGAAAATTTTGGATAAATTTCGCAAAATTTTGGATAAATTTCGCAAAATTTTGGATAAATTTCGCAAATTTTTGGAAAAATTTCGGAAAATTTTGGGAAATTTTCAGAAATTTTTTGGAAATTTTCTGAAAATTTTGGAAAATTTTCGGAAAATTTTGGATAATTTTGGAAAAATTTCGGGAAATTTTGGAAAATTTTTGGAAATTTTCGGAAATTTTCTGAAAATTTTTTGAAAATTTTTTGAAAATTTTTTGAAAATTTTTGAAAATTTTTGGAAAATTTTTGGAAATTTTTTGGAAAATTTTGGAAAATTTTTGGAAAATTTTGGAAAATTTTTGGAAAATTTGGAAAATTTTGGAAAAATTTCGGAAAATTTGGGAAAATTTTCTGAAAATTTTTGGAAATTTTCTGAAAATTTTTGGAAAATTTCTGAAAATTTTTGAAAATTTTCTGAAAATTTTTGAAAATTTTCTGAAAATTTTAGAAAATTTTCTGAAAATTTTTGGAAATTTTCTGAAAATTTTTGGAAAATTTGGGAAATTTTTGGAAAATTTCGTAAAAATTTCGGAAAATTTGGGAAAATTTTTGGAAAATTTTGGAAAAATTTTCGGAAAAATTGGGAAAAATTTTGGAGTATTTTTGGAAAATTTCTGGAAAATTTTGGAAAATTTTGGAAAAATTTCGGAAAATTTGGGAAAATTTTTGGAAAATTTCTGAAAATTTTTGCAAAATTTTGGAAAAGTTTCGGAAAATTTGGGAAAATATTTGGAAAATTTTGGAAAAATTTCGGAAAATTTTGGAAAATTTTTGGAAAATTTGGGAAAATTTCGGAAAAATTGGGAAAATTTTGGGAAAAATTTGGAAAAATTTCTGAAAATTTTTGCAAAATTTTGGAAAACTTTCGGAAAATTTTGGGAAATTTTTGGAAAATTTTGGAAAAATTTGGAAAAATTTGGGAAAATTTTTGGAAATTTTCTGAAAATTTTTGAAAATTTTCTGAAAATTTGGGGAAGATTTTGGATAAATTTCGCAAAATTTTGGATAAATTTCGCAAAATTTTGGAAAAATTTCGGAAAATTTTGGGAAATTTTCAGAAATTTTTTGGAAATTTTCTGAAAATTTTGGAAAATTTTCGGAAAATTTTGGATAATTTTGGAAAAATTTCGGGAAATTTTGGAAAATTTTGGAAATTTTCGGAAATTTTCTGAAAATTTTTTGAAAATTTTTTGAAAATTTTGGAAAATTTTTGGAAAATTTTAGAAAATTTTCTGAAAATTTTAAAATTTTTGGAAAATTTGGAAAATTTTGGAAAAATTTCGGAAAATTTGGGAAAATTTTCTGAAAATTTTTGGAAATTTTCTGAAAATTTTTGGAAAATTTTAGAAAATTTTCTGAAAATTTTAAGATTTTGGAAAATTTGGGAAATTTTTGGAAAATTTCGGAAAAATTTGGAAAAATTTTAGAAAATTTTTGGAAAATTTTGGAAAATTTCTGGAAAATTTTGGAAAATTTTGGAAAAATTTCGGAAAATTTGGGAATATTTTTGGAAAATTTATGAAAATTTTTGGAAAATTTTGGAAAAATTTCGGAAAATTTTTGGAAAATTTTGGGAAATTTTCGGAAAATTTTGGGAAATTTTCGGAAAATCTGGGAACATTTTTGGAAAATTTTGGACAATTTTCGGAAAATTTGGGAAAATTTTTGGAAAATTTTGGAAAAATTTCGGAAATTTTGGAAAATTTTTGGAAAATTTTGGACAAATTTCGGAAAATTTTTGCTATATTTTGAAAATGTTTCGGAAAATTTGGGAAAATTTTTGGAAAATTTTGGATAAATTTTCGGAAAATTTCGGAAAATTTTTGGAAAATTTGGGAAAATTTTTGCAAAATTTTGGAAGAATTTCTGAAAATTTTTGGAAATTATCTGAAAATTTTTGGAAATCTTCTGAAAATTTTGGGAAATTTTCTGAAAATTTTGGGAAATTTTCTGATATTTTTTGGAAATTTTCTGAAAATTTTCCCAAATTTTCCAAAAATTTTGGAAAATTTTCCAAAAATTTTCAGAAATTCTCCAAACATTTTCCCAAATTTTCCGAAATTTTTCCAAAATTTTCCAAAGTTTTAAGAAAATTTTAAGAAAATTTCCCAAAATTTTCCAAAATTTTTCCGAAAATTTTTCCAAATTTTTCCCAAAATTTTTCCAAAATTTTCCAAAAATTTTCCCAAATTTTCCGAAATTTTTCCAAAATTTTCCAAAAATTTTCCCAAAATTTTCCAAAATTTTCCAAAAATTTTCCAAAATTTTTCCAAAATTTTCCAAAAATGTTCCCAAATTTTCCGAAAATTTTCCAAAATTTTCCAAAAATTTTCCCAATTTTTCCGAAACTTTTCAGAAAATTTCCAAAATTTTCCGAAATTTTTGTAAAATTTGGGAAAATTTTTGGAAAATTTGGGAAATTTGTCGGAAATTTTGGGAAAATTTTTGGAAAATTTTGGAAAAATTTCGGAAAATTTTTGGAAAATTTGGAAAAATTTTTGGAAAATTTTGGAAAGATTTCGGAAAATTTTGGAAAATTTGGGAAATTTTTTTGAAAAATTTGCGAAAATCTAGGGAAATATCTGAAAAATCTAGGGGAATTTTAGAAAAATCTGGGGAAATTTCTGAAAAATCTAGGGAATTTTTGGAAAATCTAGGGAATTTTTTGGAAAATCTGGGGAAATTTCTGAAAAATCTAGGAATTTTTTGGAAAATCTGGGGAAAATTCCAAAAAATTTTAAAAAATTTCCCAGATTTTCCAAAAATTTCCCTAGATTTTCCAAAAATTTCCTAGATTTTTCAGAAATTTCCCCAGATTTTTCAGAAATTCCCTAGATTTTTCAGAAATTTCCCTAGATTTTCGCAAATTTTTCAAAAAATTTTCCCAAATTTTCCAAAAATTTTCCCAAATTTTCCGAAAATTTTCCTAATTTTCCCAAAATTTTCAGAAAATTTTCCCAAAATTTTCCGAAATTTTTGGAAAATTTTCGAAAATTTTCGGAAAATTTTTGGAAAATTTCGGGAAATTTTCGGAAAATCTGGGAACATTTTTGGAAAATTTTGGAAAATTTTCGGAAAATTTGGGAAAATTTTGGGAAAATTTTGGAAAATTTCGGAAAATTTGGGAAAATTTTGGAAAATTTTTGGAAAATTTTGGAAAAATTTCGGAAAATTTTGGAAAATTTTGGAAAAATTTGGAAAAATTTGGAAAATTTTTGGAAAATTTTGGAAAAGTTTCGGAAAATTTGGGAAAATTTTTGGAAAATTTTGGAAAAATTTTCGGATAAATTTGGAAAAATTTTGGAAAATTTTTGGAAATTTTCTGAAAATTTTTGGAAATTTTTGGGAAATTTCGGAATTGGAAAATTTTGGAAAATTTTGGAAAAGTTTCGGAAAATTTATGGAAAATTTTTGAAAATTTGGGAACATTTTTGGAAAATTTTTTGAAAATTTTGGGAAATTTTCGGAAAATCTGGGAACATTTTTGGAAAATTTTGGAAAATTTTCGTAAAATTTGGGAAAATTTTGGAAAATTTTCGGAAAAATTTGGAAAAATTTTGGAAAATTTTTGGAAAATTTTGGAAAAATTTCGGAAGAATTGGGAAAATTTTCGGAAAAATTTCTGAAAATTTTTGCAAAATTTTGGAAAATTTTTGGAAAATTTTTGGAAAATTTTGGAAAATTTTTGGAAAATTTTGGAAAATTTTGGAAAATTATTGGAAAGTTTTGGAAAAATTTGGGAAAATTTGGGAAAATTTTTGGAAAATTTTGGAAAATTTTCGAAAAATTTCGGAAAATTTTTGGAAATTTTTGGAAAAATTTGGAAAATTTTCTGAAAATTTTTGGAAATTTTCTGAAAATTTTTGGAAATTTTCTGAAAATTTTTGAAAATTTTCTGAAAATTTTGGGAAAATTTTGGATAAATTTCGCAAAATTTTGGACAAATTTCGCAAAATTTTGGAAAAATTTCGGAAAATTTTTGGAAATTTTCTGAAAATTTTTGGAAATTTTGGGAAAATTTTGGGAAAATTTTGGATAAATTTCGCAAAATTTTGGATAAATTTCGCAAAATTTTGGATAAATTTCGCAAAATTTTGGAAAAATTTCGGAAAATTTTGGGAAATTTTCAGAAATTTTTTGGAAATTTTCTGAAAATTTTGGATAATTTTGGAAAAATTTCGGGAAATTTTGGAAAATTTTTGGAAAATTTTCGGAAAATTTTCTGAAAATTTTTGAAAATTTTTGAAAATTTTGGAAAATTTTGGAAAATTTTGGAAAATTTTTGGAAAATTTTTTGAAATTTTTTGGAAAATTTTTGAAATTTTTGGAAAATTTTGGAAAATTTTTGGAAAATTTTGGAAAATTTTTGGAAAATTTGGAAAATTTTGGAAAATTTTTGGAAAATTTCTGAAAATTTTTGAAAATTTTCTGAAATTTTCTGGAAATTTTCTGAAAATTTTGGGAAAATTTCGGAAAATTTGGGAAAATTTTCGGAAAATTTTGGAAAATTTTGGGAAAAATTTTGGAAATTTTCTGTAAATTTTGGGAAAATTTTCTGTAAATTTTTGGAAAATTTTCGGAAAATTTTGGGAAAATTTTTGGAAAATTTTGGAAAATTTTCGGAAAATTTTTGAAAATTTTGGAAAATTTTGGAAAATTTTGGAAAATTTTTGGAAAATTTTGGAAAAATTTCGGGAAATTTTGGAAAATTTTTGGAAATTTTCTGAAAATTTTTTGAAAATTTTTGAAAATTTTGGAAAATTTTCGGAAAATTTTGGAAAATTTTTGGAAAATTTTCGGAAAATCTTGGAAAATTTTGGAAAAATTTCGGAAAAACTGGGAAAATTTTTGGAAAAATTTGGAAAAATTTTGGACAATTTTTGGAAATTTTCTGGAAATTTTCTGAAAATTTTGGGAAAATTTTGGATAAATTTCGAAAAATTTTGGATAAATTTCGCAAAATTTGGGAAAAATTTCGGAAAATTTTGGGAAATTTTCAGAAAAAATTTTGGAAAAATTTCGGTAAATTTCTGAAAATTTTGGAAAAATTTCGGAAAATTTTGGAAAATTTTTGGAAATTTGGGAAAAATTTTGGAAAATTTTTGGAAATTTTCCCAAATTTTCCAAAAATTTTGGAAAATTTTCCAAAAATTTTCAGAAATTTTCCAAAAATTTTCCCAAATTTTCCGAAATTTTTCCAAAATTTTCCAAAATTTTAAGAAAATTTTAAGAAAATTTCCCAAAATTTTCCAAAATTTTTCCGAAAATTTTTCCAAAATTTTCCAAAAATTTTCCCAAATTTTCCGAAATTTTTCCAAAATTTTCCAAAAATTTTCCCAAATTTTCCAAAATTTTCCAAAAATTTTCCAAAATTTTTCCAAAATTTTCCAAAAATTTTCCCAAATTTTCCGAAATTTTTCCAAAATTTTCCAAAAATTTTCCCAAATTTTCCGAAACTTTTCAGAAAATTTCCAAAAATTTTCCGAAATTTTTGTAAAATTTGGGAAAATTTTTGGAAAATTTGGGAAATTTGTCGGAAATTTTGGGAAATTTTTTTGAAAATTTTGGAAAAATTTTGGAAAATTTTTGGAAAATTTGGGAAAATTTTTGGAAAATTTTGGAAAAATTTCGGAAAATTTTGGAAAATTTTTGGAAAATTTGGGAAAATTTTTTGAAAAATTTGCGAAAATCTAGGGAAATATCTGAAAAATCTAGGGGAATTTCTGAAAAATCTGGGGAAATTTCTGAAAAATCTAGGGAATTTTTTGGAAAATCTAGGGAATTTTTTGGAAAATCTGGGGAAATTTCTGAAAAATCTAGGAATTTTTTGGAAAATCTGGGGAAAATTCCAAAAAAATTTCAAAAATTTAAAAAATTTCCCCAGATTTTCCAAAAATTTCCCTAGATTTTCCAAGAATTTCCCTAGATTTTTCAGAAATTTCCCCAGAATTTTCAGAAATTCCCCTAGATTTTTCAGAAATTTCCCTAGATTTTCGCAAATTTTTCAAAAAATTTTCCCAAATTTTCCAAAAATTTTCTCAAATTTTCCGAAAATTTTCCCTAATTTTCCCAAAATTTTCAGAAAATTTCCAAAAATTTTCCGAAATTTTTGGAAAATTTTCGAAAATTTTCGGAAAATTTTTGGAAAATTTCGGGAAATTTTCGGAAAATCTGGAAACATTTTTGGAAAATTTTGGAAAATTTTCGGAAAATTTGGGAAAATTTTGGGAAAATTTTGGAAAAATTTCGGAAAAATTGGGAAAATTTTTGGAAAAATTTGGAAAAATTTCTGAAAATTTTTGCAAAATTTTGGAAAACTTTCGGAAAATTTGGGAAAATTTTTGGAAAATTTTGGAAAAATTTGGGAAAATTTGGGAAAATTTTTGGAAAATTTTGGAAAAATTTTCGGAAAAATTTTGGAAAATTTTTGGAAATTTTCTGAAAATTTTTGAAAATTTTCTGAAAATTTGGGGAAAATTTTGGATAAATTTCGCAAAATTTTGGATAAATTTCGCAAAATTTTGGAAAAATTTCGGAAAATTTTGGGAAATTTTCAGAAATTTTTTGGAAATTTTCTGAAAATTTTGGAAAATTTTCGGAAAATTTTGGATAATTTTGGAAAAATTTCGGGAAATTTTGGAAAATTTTTGGAAATTTTCGGAAATTTTCTGAAAATTTTTTGAAAATTTTTGAAAATTTTTGAAAATTTTGGAAAATTTTTGGAAATTTTTTGGAAAATTTTGGAAAATTTTTGGAAAATTTTGGAAAATTTTTGGAAAATTTGGAAAATTTTGGAAAAATTTCGGAAAATTTGGGAAAATTTTCTGAAAATTTTTGGAAATTTTCTGAAAATTTTTGGAAAATTTCTGAAAATTTTTGAAAATTTTCTGAAAATTTTAGAAAATTTTCTGAAAATTTTTGGAAATTTTCTGAAAATTTTTGGAAATTTTCTGAAAATTTTTGGAAAATTTGGGAAATTTTTGGAAAATTTCGTAAAAATTTCGGAAAATTTGGGAAAATTTTTGGAAAATTTTGGAAAAATTTTCGGAAAAATTGGGAAAAATTTTGGAAAATTTTTGGAAAATTTTGGAGTATTTTTGGAAAATTTCTGGAAAATTTTGGAAAATTTTGGAAAAATTTCGGAAAATTTGGGAAAATTTTTGGAAAATTTCTGAAAATTTTTTAAAAATTTTGAAAAATTTTCGGAAAATTCGGGAAAATTTTTGGAAAATTTTGGAAAAATTTCTAAAATTTGGGAAAATTTTCGGAAAATTTTGGAAAAATTTCCGAAAATTTTTGGAAATTTTTGGAAAAATTTCGGAAAATTTTCGGAAAATTTGGGAAAATTTTCGGAAATTTTTTGGAAATTTTCTGAAAATTTTTGGAAATTTTCTGAAATTTTTTGGAAATTTTCTGAAATTTTTGGAAATTTTCTGAAAATTTTGGGAAATTTTCTGAAAATTTTGGGAAATTTTCTGAAAATTTTTGGAAATTTTCTGGAAATTTTCTGAAAATTTTGGGAAAATTTTGGGAAAATTTTGGATAAGTTTCGCAAAATTTTGGAAAAATTTCGCAAAATTTTGGAAAAATTTCGGAAAATTTTGGGAAATTCTGGGAAATTTTTGGATAAATTTCGGAAAATTTTGGATAAATTTCGCAAATTTTGGGAAAAATTTCGGAAAATTTTTGGAAATTTTCAGAAATTTTTTGGAAACTCTGAAAATTTGGGAAAATTTCCAAAAAAATTTGGATAATTTTGGAAAAATTTCGGGAAATTTTGGAAAATTTTTGGAAATTTTCTGAAAATTTTTGGAAAATTTTGGAAAATATTCGGAAAATTTTGGAAAATTTTTGGAAAATTTTGGGAAATTTTCGGAAAATCTGGGAAAATTTTTGGAAAATTTTGAAAAATTTTCGGAAAATTCGGGAAAATTTTTGGAAAAATTGGGAAAATTTTTGGAAAAATTTGGAAAAATTTCTGAAAATTTTTGCAAAATTTTGGAAAAGTTTCGGAAAATTTTGGAAAATTTTTGGAAAATTGTGGGAAATTTTCGGAAAATTTTCTGAAAATTTTGGAAAATTTTGGAAAAATTTCGGAAAATTTTCTGAAAATTTTTGGAAATTTTCTGAAAATTTTTGAAAATTTTCTGAAAATTTTGGATAAATTTTGGATAAATTTCGCAAAATTTTGGAAAAATTTCGGAAAATTTTGGGAAATTTTCAGAAATTTTTTGGAAATTTTCTGAAAATTTTGGAAAATTTTCGGAAAATTTTGGATAATTTTGGAAAAATTTCGGGAAATTTTGGAAAATTTTTGGAAATTTTCGGAAATTTTCTGAAAATTTTTTGAAAATTTTTGAAAATTTTTGGAAAATTTTGGAAAATTTTGGAAAATTTTTGGAAAATTTTTTGAAATTTTTTGGAAAATTTTTTGAAATTTTTGGAAAATTTTGGAAAATTTGGGAAAATTTTTGGAAAATTTTGGAAAATTTTCGAAAAATTTCGGAAAATTTTTGGAAATTTTTGGAAAAATTTCGGAAAATTTTCTGAAAATTTTTGGAAATTTTCTGAAAATTTTTGAAAATTTTTGAAAATTTTCTGAAAATTTTGGGAAAATTTTGGATAAATTTCGCAAAATTTTGGATAAATTTCGCAAAATTTTGGAAAAATTTCGGAAAATTTTGGGAAATTTTCAGAAATTTTTTGGAAATTTTCTGAAAATTTTGGAAAATTTTCGGAAAATTTTGGATAATTTTGGAAAAATTTCGGGAAATTTTGGAAATTTTTTGGAAATTTTCGGAAAATTTTTGGAAATTTTCGGAAATTTTTTGAAAATTTTGGAAAATTTTGGAAAATTTTTAGAAATTTTTTGGAAAATTTTGGAAAATTTTTTGAAATTTTTGGAAAATTTTTGAAAATTTTGGAAAATTTTTGGAAAATTTGGACAATTTTGGAAAAATTTCGGAAAATTTTGGAAAATTTTTGGAAAATTTCTGAAAATTTTTGAAAATTTTCTGAAATTTTCTGGAAATTTTCGGAAAATTTGGGAAAATTTTCGGAAAATTTTCGGAAAATTTTTGGAAATTTTCTGTAAATTTTGGGAAAATTTTCTGTAAATTTTGGGAAAATTTTCTGTAAATTTTGGGAAAATTTTCTGAAAATTTTGGGAAAATTTTGGAAAATTTCTTGCATCAATTATAGCAGATAGCATCCGATCGCATTTAGAGAAAAGCAAATTAATCTACGACTCTCAACATGGGTTTACAAAGAGAAAATCTTGTCTAACAAATATGCTGACGTTTTTTAGGAAAGCCAGTGTACCATTACCACCATCACCACCTGTGTACCATCAACACTATAATCACCATCAGTCAGTGTACCATTACCACAATCACCACCGCCAGTGTACCTTCACCACTATAATCACCATCACCGTCAGTGTAACATTACCACAATCACCACCGCCAGTGTACCTTCACCACCATCACCACCTGTGAACCATCATCACTATCACCACCTGTATACCATCACCACTATTATCATCATCATCACCGCCAGTGTACTATCACCACTATCAACACCAGTGTACCACTACCACTATTATAAAGCTCACGATTTTCACATTCATCTCCGTCTTAGTAATCCCTGAGAATAAAAATAGCAGAAGAATCTACATTCCTCATCAGTCAGCAAGAATGACAATCCCACATAATAAGCGACTCTGGGTAATAATACACACCTACCACCCGCCAAAATCACTTGAAGAAGAGTCCCATAAGAAATCTAATATGCCTGAAAATATGTCAGCAATATAACGATATATTCTGTCCAATGTCTTTCGTGTATTTTAAATCATACTGCTTTTGTTTTTCCTGAAACTTCCAACTCTGATTTTAACATAGGCTTTATATTATTAATTATTCATGAAAAGATATGAGCATCAGGGTGATTAAGTTTGTTTAAAGTCGTTTGGGCGCCTGGTCACGGGAGTTGCTTAGCTCGTTTTCCCTCGCCTGGGAGAGTATTACAACTGTTGGGGAAATACTGGTTTGCTTTGTCACAATATTCTCATGATTCTACATTTTCTCTACTATTTGACCTCTAACGCATTTGACAAAGTCCCACATGCATGGCTAGCCTCTAAGAGCCATCACATGACAACACAGGAAAAATATTAAAGTAGACTAACAACTGGCTAGAAGACAGGCAACAAAAGGTGGTCATAAACGGACTATAATAAGAATGGGAAAATGTTCTGTGGGGTACCACAAGGCTCTATCCCTGGACCCACCTGTTTGTGGTCTACATAAACGACACGGATGGAAATATATCGAGCCACATTGTCAAGTTTGTGAACGACACAGATATTTTGGGAAGGTAGCAAGTCAAGACGATGTCGCAATCACGCAAAAAGATCTGCATTACTTGTTGAAATGGTCGCGAGACTGGCAAGTGCCTTTAAAGCATTACAAAATGAAAGAATGCACAACTATGTATAAAAATTCCTGGATACTGTTGACGAGGAAAAAGATCTAGGTGTTGATAGTTAGTCACTGAAGGCAGCTCAGCAAGTGGGAGCAGCAATGCAAAAACAAAAACAAAAAAACTTTGTCTCACGTACAGTACGTCCCAGTTTGGATTAATGTATGCAGGCTTAGCATCCCTGAAAATGGTGCAACACAGAGCGACTAAGATGGTACTGGAACTATATCATTTCGAGTATCCAAGCATAATGATGACCTTAGGACTAACACCTCTTCAGACATGACACAATAGAGCAGATCTCAATCATTCAGTATCTTGAAAGGGTTGGAAAACGTGAACCCGAGTCAATTTTCGAAATGCCACGCACCATCGACATCCAGGACGAATTAGGAAATCTTTACATACAGGGTAGTAGATCTGTTGAACAGAATAGCAGCTCAAGCTGTGGAACTGCGAACAGTATTGGGCTTCAAAATAGCTTTTGGCAAAACTAACAAGAACAAAGTAGAGATGATACACGGGCCACTGCCCCCCCCCCCCCCCCCCCGACATGGCCGCCTCAAGTTTGGATGGCCATTAGGCTAATAAGATAAATATTGTTATAGAGATTATGCTTTATTTAATTTTATGTAATAATAATAATAAATTATTATTCTTTTTAAAACTATTTGTTTACAATTATATACCGTTACTGTACATTGACCAAGAATTTTCGCATTCAAGGATTTATTATTATTATTATTACAGTATTAACCTAATGTTTTTTTTTTATGGGGGGTATTTAATTTCAACGATTGTGAAGCAATGATGGGTCTGCCTAGTACCTGTACTTGGATGGGTACCGGCTTGAGAACAAAAGATGCTGTTGGCATAAGGACCTTACTGGAAATAAGCATCTCATAGCTTTGTCGGGTATTTTTGGTCAAATTGACTAAATATTAATTCTTAACTATAAATTTCAGCACCAGTATTTTACACAAGAAAAAGTCAACTCTAATACGACTAAACTAAATAAACAGTAAGACCCCAAAACTACTGCCGCCGAACCGTGAGAATTACTTTACTTAATTTTAAATTATTCTACGGTTATAGCAAAAAAAAACTACCGATTCTGATGTATTATAAGATTAAAACGCGCTTTTAAGATGGTTGTTATGACTAAGGAAGAACTAAATGAGTTATTTAAGTGTCACATTTTTATTTATATTTAAGGCAATGAATTTATGACTATTGATGTTTGTGGTTTATTGTGTCTGCAATTTAAATTTATGTATATTAACTTGATTTTTTTAGATAAACTTTCAGATTCTGATAATTACTATATTACAAACTGCACTAGCTCAAAGCTTTTTACGAAAGGTAATTAAAGGATTTTAAGACAAATATTTTTTCATTAAAATCACAGGCTAAGATATTTAATATTACAAAAAATGGTTGAAAACCACCTTAACCATTGATTAATTATTTAAGGCAAGGTTGGTGTGTAAAATAACATCATTTTATCTCACCTACGAGGGTTGTGTCATACTAGCAGCGACACGGACGAGCTGTGGGTGTGAAGCTTGGGAGAGTGTCACTCGAGTATGTCTGGGTGAGAGCGAAAATAAGGGCGGGGGGGGGGGGGGGGTACTCGAGTGGTTGGCAGTGGAGGGAGATGGAAATGTTTGGAGGAGAAGAAGAATGATCGAGGACTAACACTTGGAATAAACTGGAACAGGGGAAAAAGAGGGAGGTACTGTACAAGGACTGGGAAAGAGAGGAACAGGAGAGGTAATGAGGGAGAGGGAAGCAACGAGATGTATTGAGAGGGAGGGAAGGAACGAGATGTATTGAGAGGGAGGGAAGGAAGGAGATGTATTGAGAGGGAAGGAAGGAGAGGTAATGACCGGGAGGGAAGGAAGAAGAGGTAAAGAGAAGGGGGAAGGAGAGGTATTGAGAGAAAGGGAAGGAAAGGCATTGAGAAGGAGGAAGGAAAGGTAATGAGTGAAGTAAGGAGAGTTAATAAGAGGGAATGAAGGAAGGAGAGGTAATACGAGGGAGCGAAGGAAGGAGAGGTAATAAGAGGGAATGAAGGAAGGAGAGGTAATAAGAGGGAATGAAGGAAGGAGAGGTAATACGAGGGAGTGAAGGAAGGAGGGGTAATAAGATGTGTTCAGCTCAACACCACTGACCGCCATGTCTGGACGAGTCTATTATTTACAAGCCGCCCAGTTGGTGTGGGCGTGGTGACCTTGGTGGATATATGGGAGTCGTAGAGGGTAAGTGGGCGTGAAGCTTACCATGTATTAGTCGACCTCCAAAACCGCCTATCTGGCCTCCAACTGACACATTCTTCACCCAAGCAGAGCAAGATTAGATACTCCTCATCCCGACCGTTAGTCACTAAATACAGTCCAAACACAGAGTTAAGAGACACCCTACAACCCACAGTAGTCTCTCTCATGGTAGCGAAGGAAACACGACCAAGGGATGGAGCTTTATTCCTGACGTTTCATGTTTAACTTCTAGGATTAAATGGACATATAGTTCACTCTGACGTTTAAGTCGGCAAAATATAAAGATTGCCAAACCGATGGTGGTCAGGTCCGAGTGACAGGTCCACATGACAAAGCTAAATGACAAGTCAACTAGAGAGAACATGACAGGTTTAAATAACAGCACCGTTGATTCCACTAACCTCGACTCTCCGCCCACAGTCTCATACTAACACGTGAACCACCTGTAATGGCCTTCACAAAGTATGCTTCTCACCCCAAATACCCCCCCCCCCCTCCCTGTTAGACTTCGCCATCCAGACGTACTGACCAAGGTCGACCTTGGTACTGACGACTCTGGGATCAGCTGACTGGACGGACTCGAGAACTCAACCTCTATAACACCAGCTATAAAAGCCGTAGTCAACTTACCTCTCAGCATCATTCGTCCTCCAGCTTTCGTATCGTCAACACACTTGCTCCAGCTATGTTTCTCAAGGTAAGAGCTGAAGGTACTCCAAGGAAGAACCACAATGTGTACGGCAGTGTCTGTGAGGAACTGTGAAGGAATCAGGAAAATAATTTTGACTGTTGGTGGAATGCAAATCTGATACTACAATAGTAGAGAATTATCAGAAAGCTTGTAAAAAAATATTATTTTAAACACAGTAGTACTACTACTAATACAAGTGAGCAGTAGTGATAATTGTAAACAAGTATTAAAGATAAAGCTAAAATAACAGCAGAGGCAAAAAAAAGTATATAATAATAATCTACTTTAATAAAGCGGACCCTACACGGCCAATATTAATGCCAACAAATTCACATTGCGCAATATTACTGATGATCGTTTAGGGTAAATATTGAAGTATAATGCAATATGTTAAAGGAATCAAAATAAGTTTAATTTTTATTGCGCAATACGTGTACCTTTACGTCATCTGAATGTATTATATCCTTAAACAAATTTTCATGGTTATATTCCTATCTTTTCGTGTTCCGTTGTTTCGTCCACCGACGCATTTTTTCTTCTAAATACAAAAAGCTAATGCAATCGCTATACATGCCATATCTGTGTCTGCCATATTGCCTATGTAGGCGTGGGTGTCGTACTGACAGGTTTTTGCTCAATAATATTGAACCATGAAGAGGGTCTGCATATTGACCGATAATAATGAGTCAATATATTGTTTCAATAACATTGACCGTGTAGGGGATTAGAAGACTGGCGACACACACTATCCCAATTAAGAGTGTAACTCGTATCAGAGCTCTCTTGGTGGCCACAAACAAAAACTACATGACTTGAATTCTTAACAATTCCTACGTGAAAATTCCACCCTAGCTGGAGTTGAAGGAACACGTCTAAATTTGTCATAGAAGAGAAGCACTATAACGATTTAAAAGCAGTTGATCTCAAACTACAGTACCATTAAAAACGCTGCCATGCTTCGGAGTAAAAATTACCGAGCTACCTCTATGAAAATACGGACTTGGCTCTGATAAGCTTAAGAACTATTACATTAACCACATCTATAGAGTATTACATATTTACAAATTAAAACCTTCACTTCGGTCCATTGTCCAGTGTTTCTATCTCGTCGGCCTACCATCTCAAATTCATCTCTCGTGAGTCGTTATACCGGGTAGTTGAATATTTCCTATCTTTACAGGCATGAAATTTGGACGATTACATTTATTATAAAAGCCATGCATGCAAAATCTATAAAAATGGCTCGTACAGCACATAGATAAGTTTTTCACTTATACTTGTCGGGGATAAATTCGTGTTTTGCTGACACATTACTAATTATGAATAAAGTAATAGTCATTGACTCAGCGTCAGCGTTTCTGAATTCTTTAAAGCAAATTGTATTATATATCCCTGAAAGTATAGATATCGGTTCAAAACTTTTTAATTTTGCAATTTGTTGTGTACCGTACAAAAGGGAAAGTAACGGCGACAATGCTTTTCTTATAAATGTTATGTTACAGTATACATATTCAAACAAAAAAGTAAATATGAATTATAAAGATATTACAGTTGTGTTTACCTCGCCGAACAGGGGCGGTTCCAGGGGGTCCTGGTGTTCCGGAACCCCATTTTCACCAGAAAATTCCAATACCTTTTCTTTAATGCAATATTGTACTCAGACGTTTTTCAATAGTAAAACGTAGTTACTATTGACCTCAAAATATCTCTTAAAATCAAGCGCACATGGCTTCAAAATGCCCATGATATTAATCAGATTAAAAAAAATTAAACTTATTACACCCCCCCCCCCCCCAAAAAAAAAACAGCTGGGTGGGCTCACTGCTCGCCATGTTCCCCACCCGCAACTTATTGGTTGAACCCTGCCTTTGATATTCCTGCATCCGCCCTTGCCCAACAACAGTACTCACCCTTACGGTTGATCACCTGCCATATCCACCTTTTGCCCCCTGAAAAACGTGACATTTTTTCTCGTATTTTATTTTTATGTGTACTTATATACCTTAATGGTAATTTCTTTAGGGAGAGAAAGAAATTTCCTATGCACAATTATGCGTTCGACAGAAACTTAACAAATACTGTACTCTTGATGATAGGACCGAACATCTGGACCGCCCATCAATTAATTATGCACAGGGCCTTCTGCCTTGATCTTAGAAACTCGTTATACAAATTCTTGAACCTTCAATGTCATGACGAACACATCAAAATAACATACGCAGTTAACGAAGCAGTTTTACACAAAGTAAAAATATAAAATTGTATACTGAGAGTATTGTAGTGGCGCAAGTGGCCGAAACAACACCAGCTCTGCACATTTTAATATCTGTGAGCTTGATGAAAGACTCGGCAGGTGATATGTGGATAAACTGAACAAACTAATAATAAATGGAAAAATTTGCTGTAAAATTATCGTTTCGGTCATCCCTACGTTTTTCCGACGGGTTTTGAATCATTTCATCTCACCTAACCTATACCCTAAACAACCTAACCTAGCCACAGAACCCAGGAACTATATCTAACAACCTAACCTGCCAAGATTCTCCGGATGACCGAAACAATAATATAAATTTAGCTATACAAGTGCGGGTTTTGAAATATAACAGCTACCTTACGTCAAATTTACACTCCATTAGCTGTTACAAACCAACAAATTCTTTCAATTTACAGCCTTCGGAGAATTCCAAGCATCTCCAGGCGATAGCATAATATAAATTTATAGATCAAGAACACATTAATACATATTTAATAAAATATAATTGTGAGATTCTTACACCAACTTAACTATATCCTATCTACCAAAATGGCTCGTATCTATAGCAAGGTGTGATGTGAATTCAAAACTCATGCGGGGGATTGACAATAGTCGCAATGTTGAGACGAGTGATATTTTCAAATTATATATAGTTACCGGTACCGTACAGATATAAGTGAAGCCAAGCATCAAAAACCTAATAAAATAAAAATGAAGCAGAAACTATTGCTCACTGCGTCAGAAACTCACGCAAGAAGGTAATGGTAAAGCCGAAGATTGAGTGAATTAAAATACTGTACTACATACCAGTGGCAGAATACAGCATTAAGCCGTGTTATCACTACATATAGCTAAATTTTAAGCATTT
This sequence comes from Homarus gammarus, assembly GCA_958450375.1. Taxonomy (NCBI): domain Eukaryota; kingdom Metazoa; phylum Arthropoda; class Malacostraca; order Decapoda; family Nephropidae; genus Homarus; species Homarus gammarus. The sequence goes on along the minus strand of CAUDMG010000562.1, from coordinate 733,706 downwards.
CACTTGTTTAATACACCTGTGTTTTCAGTATATTTTAAAGGTATAGTTAACTGAAGTGTAAGTGTTTTACGGGTACATTGCCTAAGAGTTGATATACAGTATTCCTTGAGTGCACTAACATTGGCGTGTGTTGGATGTTGCCGAGTCATGTGCCGAAGAATCACCATGATGGCTTCATCTCAGTTGCAGTCATCACTAGTCAAGGTCAAAACTGGAGGATTATGTCACGCATTCAGGACTTCCGAGTGAAAGCAACATTCAACTCACTCAACCACGGTAGTCCTAGTTACGCTACACGATCACTAATCATCATGACGTGTCCTACGTGCATGATTACCCTCATTTAACCCATAATAAAGGTGGACGATTATAGGAGAATTTCACTTGTTGTCACTACACGAAATTGAAGTTGAAACCGTTTTTGAGGTGCTATGGACAAATTTGACCTTCATTGCTGGTGCAAATCAAGTTTCTGAGATTAGCTCCCCCGCACCCCCTTCCCTTCCATCTCAGAATTTAGAGATTTGTTATAAAAGTCAAGGTAAAAAGTGCTCAAACACATCAAAAGCCATCGGAAAAACAAAACCCTAACCAACCTAACTTAACCTAACTGCGAAGCCCCACAGTCGTTAGATGTTCTGGGTGTGTACTGCCACGTACGAACATACATAATAAAATGTTAAGTATCTCGCTAACGTAATTTGCGCCAGAAATGCCACTGAAGTGTCAATTGACAAAATTACTGATTGCGCAACTATAAAATTCCCGAGATTCGTTTCGTAGCAACGAGTGAAATAATAGCCATTATAAAGTCGTTCAGGAAAATTGTCCATTACGAAAATGTGAACAAAAACGGCGGCTTGAGAGGCAACATGGAATGGGTCCGGATTTCAATTATGGCTAGGATTCATATGTAGCCGAAATTGAGCTTAAAGACCTAATTTCAATTGGTAACAATATCGCAGACAGCAGTGGACATTTTACCGTGACGGGATCAATTCCCACTAATGCTATTTTACCATGAGCGCACTCACAGTAAAATAGCGTTAGTGAAACTAGCCCATAGTTTCACCTGCCCGGGGATCGAAACTGTGACAACTGACTTGCGAGGCGAGCATGCTGGCCATTACACCACAGCTCATATTGCTAATTAATTTACCTAAACGCGAAAGCTACAACCTATTTGCCGCTTCTTAAGTAATTCGGTCAATTTATAATAGTGCACCGTTCTATCTCTCGGTTAGAAATGTTTTTCGGAATGTTTAGACAATTTTAAGACATTTTTCTTCTATGATATTTCTAGTATCGAAAGAAATACAAACCTAACTTAATCAACCCCCCCCCCCTTTCTGTGTCTAAAAAAAAATTACACAAAACCAACCAAACCTAACCTAACCTATCCTATCCTTAATTTCCAATGAAAATATCATAGAAAAAATGTCTTAGAATTGTCTAAACATTCGGAAAAAACATATTTCTAACACCAAGAGATAGAATGGTGCACTAATATAAAAAGACCGTAAATTCAATGTCGTTTTTCGTAGTTTCGACACCGGATCCATTAACTTAATTTCACTCTAGTCTCTAGGTTAATACTTTACTGTTCTTGTGCGTCAGTTCTTAATGTCTGACTTTTACAAACTTGGACCTGCAGAGATATCAGGTCAACTGAAACATTTTCTAGTTGCACCTCAAAGCACCAAATTGGCCTTTAAAACAGAAAACGGTATGTTGGTAAACAGTTTCTCCAGGTCTGAATCAATCAAGAGAATTTTATGTAGCACTGATATGTCTGAACAAGATACCGAGTGTACAGTAGTTAGGTTATTAGAAACATAATCACTAAAATCCATGAATGAGTGAGGTAATAATGCAGTTTACAGCAACCACAGAATTCCGGAAATTCGCTACACTCAATCGATGCAACTATTTTTGATCTATGGTCATTTTCTTATATTACACTTCCGTCGCAAATTGACAATAAAAAGTTATTTAATTTTAAAATTAATAAAATCAGAGCACCTGTTGCCCCTACACGATTGCTCAAATTGTGTGTTCGTACATCGCTTACCTCACTACGCTGGACTGGCCATGTTACCCGCTTGGACGACAGTAGACTGCCAAAGCAGTTTCTTTACAGTCGGCTAACGAATAGTAAACAATGCTGGCGAGCAACTGAAGAGGTATAAGGATAGTCTTAGGACAAACCTGAAAAGTGCCAAATCGACCCCCTTCACACGGAAGACGATTACTCAACACCGTAACGCTTGTAGGAGCACTATACAAGGGGTTCGACTAATTACCCAAATGTAGCCCGCAATGAAGTCAAATAATGGTCCTACATGAATAAATCGGGTTACCAATCACTTCTCGACTAGTATTTGGTGTCACAAAGTAAAAAAAAAATTGGAAAACGTAATTTAATTTGAGTTAATAGATCGCGTGCATGTACCGAGGGAGCGAGTAATTACCCAAATGTACCCAAATGTAGCCGCACTGAAGTCAAATAATGGTCCTACATGAATAAATCGGACTGCCAATCACTTCTCGACTGGTATTTGGTGTCACGAAGTCACAAAAAATTGGTAAACTTAATTTAATCTGAGTTAATAGATCAAGTGCATGTACCTAACCTAACCTAACACAACACAACTCAGATTAAATTAAGTTTACCAATTTTTTGTGACTTTATGACACCAAATAATAATCGAGAAGTGATTCACAGCCCGATTTACGCTTGTACGACCATCATTTGACTTCATTGTGGCTACATTTGGCGACATTTGGGTAATTACTCGCTCCCTCGGTACATGCACGCGATCTATTAACTCAGATTAAAGTAAGTTTTCCAATTTTTTGTGACTTTGTGACACCAAATACTAGTCGAGAAGTGATTAGCAGTCCGATTTATTCATGTAGGACCATTATTTGACTTCATTGCGGCCACATTTTGCTACATTTGGGTAATTAGTCGGACAGCTATAACAAGGTGTCAATACTTTGAGTTAGCCCGACTGCATAACGAGGCAGACAAGCGCCAACGCTGGAAAGACGCTGCCACTGCCCCTCCTGCACTATAATTGTGCGAGTTTTTTTTTCTTAGCCAATGAACAACGCGTGGGTGTGTCGGGAGTGGAGATTTTATTTTTCAGTACCAGAATAACCAGATATGGCTGAACAGGTGGGAAGAGCTGTGCCGACATTGTGATAGAGATTATTTTACGTCAGTTGCAGAGTTTCATCAGAAAAATAGTGATAGGTCAGGTTAGGTTTTGTTGGTTGGTATTTTATTTGTGATTTACTCGATAAAAGAAATCGTTAAGATTGATGGGTAGGGGAGTTCTCAAATTTATTGATTTCCGACTGAAATGAATATCAAATTCGTTCGAAACTCGTCGAATAACATCGGAAAAAGTTTTAATATCCAAATAAAGACTGGTGCATAAGTGAAATTTGAACCCGAGACACTTTTAATCAGTTGCAACATGGAGCCATAACGTGCTTTGTGCGATTTCGATTATTGGAAGTTTATCGTCTTATTTCATTCTAAAAATAAGGAAACTTTAGAGAACAGAGGAACCCACGACGCATTCTGGTCCCTGACTCAGACTCTGACCCTAACTTGGAGTAAGGTAAGAAATACTGTAACGGCTATTTATATACTCGTGGAGGCTGACCACGCGACTCGAGGGTTATTACATAGCGTTTGGGGATCCGGGAGGCGAAGTCCCCGGCTAGGGTCACTGGGGGATAAGGTAAGGTTTAGTATAGTTTGGTTATATGGTACAAGTTAGCAAGCACAGAGTACCGGGAATTCAGAACATGCAATCGATAGAACTATTATAAGGGGGGGGGGGGGGGGTTAAATCACAAACGAGTGATTTCCGACAAAAACGAAGGTCCAATTTGAACTTATTGCATCAAAACCCATCAGATAGCATTTTTTTCAAATTCCATGGTTGCTGTAATATGCACATTTACCTATAGTCAATCATACAAAATCGTGTTGGCAATCCCTTACAAGATTGTTTCGTAATAGATGTTCCATTGCGGCATCTCTGATAATACTCTCAAGTACTTTACACATTACGCTGGTCAGGCGGCACACTTGCTTCCACTACCCTCCCCTGAATATAACCCGTTCCTCTTTGACTCCTCCCTCTTCTGCTTCAAGGCCTGCAGGAGCTTCTTGTGCTGTTCCCTCTGCATTACCGTGCGATCTGGGTGAATGAATACACCCCGAGATGTCTCGCTCCTTGCTAAGTTTTTTGCCTGCCGAATAACCCCCCCCATTTCTCCTCCTCGCTCACTAGTGTGGTCCTGAGGGGGCGAAGCTTATCCCCTTGCTCTTGTCCCAGCCTCCTCACATCCTGAGGGGTTGATGGCATCTTCAGAACCTCTGTACAAATATTCTGAGACTGCATCTTGTCGTGTGTTACCTTGCTCTCAGTTCCCTCCGCCTGGCTCTCGAGGACTCCAAAAACTATTTCATTGTTCCTGCACTGGAAACGTTCCCGTTGTTCCTCCTCCCCCTTAACAGTAGGTCCGTTAATTTTCATTTCTTCGACACACTTCTTCAGAGTCCCTTTTCTGCTGTAGGACCTGTTCTGATCTTGCATTATTCTCCACCACCCCCCGTGGCCCTGCAAATGCCTCAGCATAACTTCTCTTGGAAACCACCTCCATTCTATCAGCTATTTCCTCAGTCTTAGCAAGGACCTCTTTCCCAGCTTGCTCTAGTTTGGCAACCAGCAGGGCTCCAGCTTCATCCATTTTCGTCCCTAGGGAACTCGTTCTCTTATGGCTTGCAATCGCCTCTTTCACCTTGACTATGCAGTCAGGGCAACAGCCTTCATGCTTTACAGCAGTTAGCATCTTCCTAAACTTTGCATTGGTCAGGCCTGTATCATCCACATCCGTCATACCCTTGCAGTAGTCACATATCATCATATCCCTCATGCTTGTTGTTGTTGTGGGGGTAGGGGGTGGGGGGAGGCTCCGGCGTTCAGTGCGAGCATAGGTCGTCGCCCCCTCATAAATGCCCGCGAGGATGGCTATGCTTTCAGTGTCAGTGGAGGAGGCTGTGACCGATAGCGTGTAGAGAAACAAAGGAGAATGACCTTTGGCTTGTACTCACAGGTGTTGGTGGGCGTGGCAGCGGTGGTGATGTGTGTGGTGGCTGATGGCGTGGGCTACGATGGTGGACATGTGCACTATGTGAGTACATACTTTCGAGGATTGTAATTTTCCTCTCTTCTCATTTCGTCCTTAACTTCATGGTTACTCTCAATTATTTTTCATGTTTTTTTCTTGAAACTCCATGTTTATTTGTATTATTTTTCCACCCTTTCTTTATTTCTTGGTTACTCATTTTTGTTTTTGCACCAAGTTTAGCTCTGTCATTTAACACTATAAATATCAATACGTATGAACAAATTTATCGACTCAGCTGTTACCCGGCCCTCTCTACTTTAGTTCCTCTTCCTACCTCCTCTCCTAAATCTCTTCTTTGACACCTCTTTTTCCTCCACACCTTTTAGATATTTTTACATACTCCTTTCCTCTCAATTATTCCTTTATTAACCCTTACTCTTCTTTCACCCACTCTTCTCTCTCACACCCCTCTCCCTTTCAGCCTCAATGCCTCACTCTTTCCTCCCATTTGTTGTTTGTTTGGGGATTTCCGGCCACTTCACCTTTCATTTCCGTCTTTCTACGATCAAGCCCTCTTTCACCCACTTTCTCCCAAACACCCACTTCTTTATATTCCTCCCTCTTACAGGCACCCATTCCCTACGACTTCGGCTACGGCGTGGCCGACCAGTACACTGGCACAGACTTCGGCCATACAGAGCACTCAGACGGGAACGTGGTGAAAGGGCGCTATTACGTGCGCCTTCCTGACGGTCGTAAACAGATTGTCACGTACACCGCTGATCACCACAATGGATACCAGGCCCAGGTCAGTACAGGTCTTGGTTAACAGCTCTACAGTGGTACAGTCTCACCCAAAAGTTCGTTAGCTCTCCCAGCTAGCTATTGCTGCACTGCCTGCTTCAGATGTATGAACTTGAATCTGTTACATCGAACCTTTAGATTTATTCGTATCGGTTTCATGTTCTGGTGTACTGAGACAGTTTCAAACATCCGAAGCAGGCAGTGCAGCAATTGCCGGCTGGGAGAGTTAACGAACTTTTGGGTGAGACTGTACCAGCCTACCAGGACCAAGTCAGAACAGGTCATGGCTTGCAGCTCCACACCAGTACATGGCCAGCACAGGTCACCATTTACACCACCACAACTACTATCAGGGCCAAGCCAATATGTCAGGGATAATCTGAAGTGTGAAATCAATAGGGAAATAAAAACTAAACTGAGTACATCAACAATTTGGATAGAATTAACCGATGGTAGGGAAAACGGTAAAGGTTTACAAAACCGTTATCACTAGAAGGAAATGTGCGATTTGGTTTAAATTTTTTGTACACACTATTAGCGTAATACTAAACACAGAAATTGAAACGACAATACATAGAACCTAAGAGAACCTGACCTAACATACCCATAGGTTGGGTATGTTAGGTTAGGTTTTATTAGGTTCTATGTGTTATCGTGTTAATTTATGTGTTAAACAACTGACCTTAATATTTAGGTTGATATACATCAGCAATGGCGAGGAGGAATTCATGGAAGCGTTCACCATCATTTAGGAAACGTCTCTTGAAGAGGGATTCAGCGAGGTAAACAACAAAAATGGCGCCGGGAGGAGAATTGTGAAGCGGGATAGAGTAAAAAAAAATACTTAAAATTATACTTGAAAATTGTCGTTTCTTTTTTTTTACTTAGAATCATCAAAACAATAAGTATAGCAAAATAAAGAAAATCAACGAACAACTTCTAGCGATAACGGTTTCGTAAACATTTTTCCAGGAAAAAATTTATTATAGGAGTAAATCTCGATAGACTTACTGTAATGAGCAACTTATTTGGGATGAAATGCTCAGGGTATGCAGACATTGCAAAGTCTGTATAGTAGGTGACTTTAGCATTAGTCAAATAGACTGGACCAACCTTAAGGGTAACTCAGAATCAGGGTTTTCTTGAAACAGTTCAGGAGTCTCTAACTACCATCCAATCATTTTTTTTATGGGGATTAGCCCACATCAATCGTAGGCAAATTGCTGGAAGTAAGAATCGAAATCGCCTGGAGTAGCACAAGTTGATCAATGACTCTCAACATGGCTTCATAAGTGGACGTTCATATCTGACAAATCTATTAACATTCTATTAAACCGTTTTCAAATCAGTGGATGACGGACACGATTATGATGTGGTATACCTCGACTTTAACAAAGCCTTCGACTGAGTCCCCTATGAAAAGTGGCGTTTCATGGAATTGGAGGAGATATTCTAAAATGGATTAGGGGATGGTTACAAGACAGGAAACAGCGAGTGAGCATTAATGGCACTAAATCCGATTGAGGTAGCATCACTAGTGGGGTACCCCAAGGGTCAGTATTTATTATATACATAAATGACATATAGGCATAGACAGAAACATAAGTAAATTTGCTGACAACACTAAAATAGGGCGTGTAATTAAATCTGACGAGGACTCGGCAAAAGTACAGGAAGATCTAAACAAATAAAAAAAATTTCACATGGTCTGAAAAATGGCTGATGAAATTTAATGTGGACAAATGTAAAGTACTTAGTCGAGGAGACGTAAACAGAGAAACCAGATATCAGATGAACAATGTTGTTATAGAGAAATCTGACTGAGAAAGACTTAGGAGTATAATGATAAGTAGGAATCTTAAACCAAGACACCAATGTGTATTTGCTCCAAACAAGACCAACGAAGTACTTTGGTTCATACAAAGGCGTGTTAGTTACAAGACTAGTGAGATTATCCTAAAACTATATCTTGCGCTTGTGAGCCCTCACTTGGATTATGCGGTTCAGTTCTGGTCACCGTACTACAGAATGGATAAAGAATCCTTAGAAAGAATTCAGAGGAGAATGACCAGACTAATCCCGGGCACGAGGAACCTTGAGTACAGAGACACGTTAAAGCATCTTAATTTGCACTCCCTCAAGAGACATAGAGTGGGGGTCAATATGATCAAGATGTATAAGTGGAAGTCAGGGTTAAACAAAGGGCGATCGTCACTCCACGAACAACTATAGACCGGTGAGCCTGACCAGCATAATATGTAAAGTACTCGACAGTATTATCAGAGATGCCACAATAGAACATCTACTACGAAGCAACCTTGTAATGGATTGCCAACACTGTTTTATGCCGGGGAGCTCCTGCTTAACACAATTGTTCAAGGTATTGGATATTTGGACCCATATTCTGGAACAGGGTGGTAATATCGACAATATTTACCTATATTTTGCCAAGGCTTTCGACAGTGTACTCCACGAAATGTCCTAGCGTGGATAGAAGACTTTCTACATGACCGCAAGCAGTGTGTGGTGATTAAAGGCACGAAATCATCATCCGTACCTGTCACAAGCAGGGTATCACAGGGCAGTGTATAGGGCCCGCTGTTGTTTGTTTGTTTCATAAATGACATGCCTGGCGTTGTACACTCCTCCATACAAATGTTTGCGGATGACCCCAAGGTATTTCGGGAAACCAAGAACCAAGCTGACTGTGAAGAGCTGCAGAAGGACCTCTGTGGGCTCCAAGAATGGTCGAAGAAATGGCTGCCGAGATTCAATGTCACGCAGTGTAAGAGGATGCACCTGGGGTGTACCAATGGTAAGGAGGCGTATCATATGTCCCAACAGGATGAAGAAACTGCACTATTTGAGACTGAATGTGAGAAGGACCTAGGTGTGTATGTTGACAATGAGCTGAAGTTCTCGGGCCATTGCGAGAAGAAGATAAATCAGGCAAATAAATTATTGGGTCTTATAAGAAGGTCGTTCAGATATCTAGACGGTCCGTCCCTCGTAACGATCTTCAAGAGTGAAGTGCTTCCCCATCTGAAGTACTGTCACCCCGTCTGGTCCCCGAGATATGCTAGGGACTGTCAATTGGTTGAAAATATTCAAAGGAGGGCCACCAGACTGGTGCCTGCCCTTCGGCACCTCAGCTACCCTGAGAGATTGCAGCGCCTGAACTTGCCTAGCTTATACTACAGACGGGCAAGGGGAGACCTAATTGAGGTGTATAAGCATCTCAAGGGGCACTACTCAGTCGAGTGTCCTTACTTGGAGCTGGCGGACGCTCGCCCCACAAGGGGTCACCAGCTCAAGATTGAAGAAGCCGCAAGTCCAGAAAACTATGAAGGCAAACTTTTTCGGAGTGAGAGTTGTGAACTCTTGGAACAATCTACCAGAAAGTGTTGTGACGGCACAGAGTGTGAGCTCTTTCAAGACCAGACTTGACCAACACTGGAACAGGTTCAGGTACATTCAGGAGCCGGTGCATGCTCAGTACTTGCCAACAGTGCGTAACAGAGACGTGACCGATCGCCCAAGCGGCTAACGAGTCGATCATCTGGTGAAGAGGATAAAAGAAAAAGAAATGTAACAGAGACGTGACCGATTGCCCAAGCGGCTAACGAGCCGATCAGTGGTGAAGATGATAAAAGTAAGTAAAAGATATCACAAAGGTACTCAAACTATCCAACCAGGAGCGAACTCGTAGCAATGGTTTTAGATCAGACAAATTTAGATTTAGGCAACATTGGTTTGTAAATAAAGTAGTGGATGAGTGGAACAAGTTACCAAACATCTTAATTTACTTGAATTCGTTGGATAGCTTCAAACATAGGTTGGATGGATATATGAGCAATAGGGGTTGGGTGTAAACGGGACTGCCCAGGTATGGGCCAATATTCCCACTGCAGTTTCCTCCATCCTTATGTTCTTATATAATACAAGCTGCAGCCTACACCACCACCAAAGGTACTGTACTAGGGTCAGGTCAGTACAGGTCATTTCTTACATCACCACAACATATACGAGTCCTAAGTCACTGCAAGTCATAAAGTAGCTCAGCTTAGTAGGTTATATAGTAAGTAGTTTAAGGAACATAATGGTAATGTCACTCATACAATTTGTGAAAGAACTACCTATGTTTTATTTTCATGTAAGCATATCTGGATTTTCTTTTCAATACATGCAATGAAGGTGTTATTACTATACAGGGTATTATTATCATTAGTCACGGTATTAGTACTGTACAGAGTAGTAGTGATATCTCTGTTAGCCAGAACAATTGGTGCAGAGCACTTCCAGGAATGAGAGATTTCTGAGTAACGAGGCAACTCTCTCAAAGCCGGAAGAAATCCTTCATCCCCTAAATTTTACTGGTAACAGAAAAATTTTCTCAGAAGTTCCAGAAGGATGCATTATTTCATCTCTCAAAGCTGGAAAAAGAATCCCTAATCCCCAGAATTTTCCAGGTAACAGAAATATATTCTCAGAAGTTCCAGAAATTGCTCATTACATCAACTCTCGAACCTGGAAAAATATCCCCCATCCCCGGAATTTCCTGGGTACAGTTCGTCCCCGAGTTACGTACATCCGAATTACGTACAAACGGCCGATACGTACATCGTTTCTGAAGTCTTTAATTGCAACAATATTGTCTTAAAAGGGCGAGCAATTTTTAAATTTGGCGGGCGAGCCAGCCGCACCGCGCCGCCACTATCACTGACCATGCAGACGACACGCTAGACGCACCAAAACAACAAGTGTGGTCATTGTGCATACAGTACTTCTCCTGTGAATTTCTGCCCTATTTTGTACACTTTACTCTGTGTGCAATGACTGGTGTAAAGCGTAAGAGTGGTGAAGCCAGTGGGAGTGCTACGAAACGTCAAGCAATCTCACTAGAGGTAAAAATGGACATAATAAAACTGCTTGAAAGTGGTGAAAAGTTGACCAATGTTGCCCGCAAATTTAACCTGAGTCGGTCAACTGTTAATACAATTGATAAGGGCAAAGAAAAGATCAAGGAACATGTGAAATCTGCAGTGCCAATGCAATCTACGATTATAACTAAAAGAAGAGGGAAGGTTCTGGAAGAAATGGAAAAATATCTTGCGCTGTGGATCGAGGACTGCACACAAAAACGTAAGCCTCTGTGTCTCAGTATGATTCAGGAGAAAGCCCTAAGTCTTTTCAACGACCTAAAGAAAGATCACCCTGATGATACTGTGACATTCAATGCTAGCCATGGGTGGTTTAACCGATTCAAGGTGCGAAATAAGCTGCATAATGTTCGAGTGACTGGTGAGGCGGCGAGTGCTGATTGGAAAACAGCACAGGATTTTCCAGATAACATTATAGGGTTGGGGGATTTTCGAGTTAAGTACATTTCGAGTTAAGTACAACCTTTTGGTCCCCATTATGTACGTAACTTGGGGACTTACTGTACTGGGAAAATGTTCTCAGAATTTTCCAGAAAATGTGCCCAGTACTTGCCAACAGTGCATAACAGAGACGTGACCGATTGCCCAAGCAGCTAATGAGCCGATCAGTGGTGAAGAGGATAAACGTAAAATGTAAAAAAAAGAAAGCCGGAATTTTCCCAAAAATTACGGCATTGGGAACAATTTTCTGAGAAAATTCTAATTCCGGGTTTGAGGGATTCTGGCTAACAGAGATATTACTGCAGTAGAGTAGTAGTAGTAGTACTGTAGTACAGGTAGTAGTATTGCCATTCTTATCTCATATTTTGTAAAAGCTATGAGAACTGAATTTTCACATGCATTGCTACAGTATTTACATTCAAATTCCAAACATTGAAATAACCTCCATAGATGTTTGCACACTACAGTATTGCATAATAATGGTCTTAATATTATTTGTGGTTTTGATATTCTCTTCATTATGTAGAGCTAAACTGTTATTTTGCAAAATGTTTTTGTTCTATAATACAGTAAACCCTTTTATTCCTCACAGGTGTCATACGAGGGACATGCCCTCCACCACGTTGCTGCTCCCGTTTATGGCTAACTTGAAACATTACCAAGGAATAACTCATCTTCATTCATATTATGACTGATCTAATCTACAGTATATGCAATCATTCAGGGTTAAAATCTTGTCTATTTCTAGCCATGATCCGAGTCTTTTTGCTTGTGTTCGTGTACAACTGTCTTCAGTTGATTATATCCATTTGGATATATCTTCATCAGTCTATGACAAGATTTAACCCTCACCATGTTTCCACTTATTTAAATCCACCCGTTCTTGCTTATATTGTACGATACTGTATACTATATCTGAATTTAAATTAATTTATAGTAGTACTATATACCATTATCATCTGTCTCTGACTACATCAATTTACAATACAATACAGTACTGTACTGTACGTGCATATTTTTAATCCTTATTTTGGATCCTCCTGTGGCCTTTACCTGGCAGTTTGGTGTTCATGACTGTCAACAGCGATAAGGTTGATGATGTCTCTAGTCTTTGATTGTCCAACAGACTTCATTCCTGTGTTTACACAATGGCTTCTTAGCTGCAGGTTTTCTTACCAATAAAGTAGCAGAAACACTTGGTATGTTGTGACTTTTATAATTTTCATTGTCAATCAGGCCTACCTAATTTAATTATGACCCTTTAATTGCCCTTTATTTCTTATTTTCATGTTATCTGTACTGTACAGTACTGTACTATACAGTATAGAACATGACCATATCTATTGCTAAATTGTTGCCTATTACCCTGTATTCAACTTTTGATTCATAGCAATACTATTTATATTCATACATCCTGTCATTTACAAGCTTTGATCAAGTGTGACATTACTGACTAATATTTGTTCAACACTGAATGTGCATTGATAATGCATAGCCTGTTTATGGTGCAGTACGTATATAAGAATGAGAATGATACCGATGAGACCATAGTTTATCCTCTAATATAACTTATATTGAGGAATGCCAGTCCATGGTGTACTGCTTTCACAGGTTTGCAGTAAATATGGTTTAAACCAGAATGCTTCGATCTGCATGCCCCACCAACCCTATCCCTCTCCTCCAACACTCCACCCTCTAAAGGTTACTTTCATGATCCTGGTTATAATTACAGTACGTGTAATTATCTGCTTTTTTTATTTTTTTGCAGTACAGTATTGCTCATACCACAATGAGCGACATAATAATGGTGAAATTAGAATTACTAGTTTGCTCTTTCTTTTAGGTTGGTCCTGAATATACAGGATGTTCACATGAAACTTTAACAACTTTGAATAAGCATAGCCTCCGAGTGGGATCATATAATTTAGTGCAGATTTTTGCATATTGTTAAGCTATGTAAAAAGTTTATTACATATAATACAGGAGCTACAGTAGATCACTGATGCTGTTGCAACAGTAGATGCAAGCATGCTCGAGCGAACCTGGAGAGAGCTCGAGTATCGCCTTGATATTCTCCGGATGACAAAGGGGGCACATATCAAACTGGAATAATGATGACAGTACGTGAACATAAACTTTAGGATATGTTCTTTTCAATACAGCAAACTTCATTAAAATATGTGTTGCTGTTCATAGTGATTCAAAGTTGTAAAGGTTTCTTGTGGACACCCTTTACTATCCCAAAACTGGTAAGTTCACAACATCCTGCATTTCATCCTGGGAATAATATCATCCTAAATATCATTCTCATAACCTTAGACTACTGTATCTCCTGTCTTCCTTTTTTTTTTACTTACTTTTAACCTCTTCACCACTGATCGGCTCGTTAGCCGCTTGGGCGATCGGTCACGTCTCTGTTACGCACTGTTGGCAAGTACTGGGCATGCACCGGCTCCTGAATGTACCTGAACCCGCTCCAGTGTTGGTCAAGTCTTGTCTTGAAAGAGCTTACACTCGGTGCCGTCACAACACTTTCTGGTAGATTGTTCCAAGAGTTCACAACTCTCACTCCGAAAAAGTTTGCCCTCATAGTTTTCTGGACTTGTGGCTACTTCAATCTTGAGCTGTGATCCCTTGTGGGGTGAGCGTCCGCCAGCTCCAAGTATGGACACTCGATTGAGTAGTGCCCCTTGAGATGCTTATACGCCTCAATTAGGTCTCCCCTTGCCCGTCTGTAGTATAAGCTAGGCAAATTCAGGCGCTCCAATCTCTCAGGGTAGCTGAGGTGCCGAAGGGCAGGCACCCGTCTGGTGGCCTTCCTTTGAACATTTTCAACCAACTGACAGTCCCTAGCATATCTCGGGGACCAGACGGGGTGACAGTACTCGAGATGGGGAAGCACCTGCATAGCTAAATATGTCACCCTAGAACTCATTACCTACTATGCCTTTCAAACATCCACAGAGATATTGAATCCATGCATCATAAACGACACACATTAGGAAACACAAAGTGTAAATGCACCTATGTGAGAAATTCTGTGAATAAATTGGAAATAATAGTTAAATACAGTACAGTGCTGTACTGTATACTGTAAATACAGGTATTTTGAAGCCTTTGCAAAAATATTATGAACTGCCACAAAATCTTGACTTACAGGATCGTTGTCCATATGCTATCAAATATCATACACAGGACAAGCCTCCATGACCCACTGGTTGGGAGCCAGAGTTTTAAACCAACCTCATCTTTCTGATACCCTGGAGCCCAGGCCACCCCATCTTTTACCCTGATGCTTTCAATCATCTCAATACATGTAGTACCTTATATCAGTCCATCTTTCATCCTGATGTTATGGATCAGCCCACCTCTCTTGAAACCATAGACCATCCTATCTATTATGATGATTCTGTAATCTAGAAGCCTACCTTTCATCTTAATACCGAGACCCTTATGCACACCACACTCACATCCCTCTAGCCCTGAATCTGCTGCCTCCAGTTACCTATATGGCATCCTATCACTTAAACTAATGCCTTTAGACCAGCCTTGCTCCTATTGTATATGTGAAAAAAGTTATTCATATTGATCCAAATCCTGGCCATCCCTTCCACCTTGTTGATAACCTATGATTATTGTATTTTCCTTGCTGATAACACTAGACCATCCTCACCCTCATACCGATACACCAAACCATTAATAGATCATTCAGTTTTCTCATTTAATTTTTAGAATATTTTTCTGCCTTTCTATAGCTTGTAGTCTGTAAACAAAGTGAAGCATGGCCTTCACTTTGTCGTTTATATTCTTTGATCATACAGTTTTAAAATACCTAGAATTTTATGTCATCTACATCAATATTAGTAGATGTTTAACCATTTTCTTGTCTGATACTGAAATATTTAAACTTTCATACAGTGCCTGGTACTTTAATCATTATATTTCACCTATCTTTAAACTTATAAACTGCCTTGTTTTTAAATGCCTAGAAGATCTCTCTTTCTTTTATGGACAAATTAGATATTGTGATGAGACAAATGATTATAACTGCAGAAGTAGTGATTTATTATTAATGCTCACATACCTATTTTTCACATAATCTCCCTCTGCAGCTATGCACTTGACCCATCTTTCTATGAGTTTTCTTATTCTTTCGGCTGACTCCGTAACCAATTTCGGATTTTTTCTTCATCTCGTCATTAAACTTCAGAACATCACAAACAACGTTGTGTACTGTAACCAACACTGGCATTCAAATCTGTCGCAATTTGTTCAATTGTAATGCATCAGTTGTCCTAAATTTTCTGCTCAATGTTTTGGTGCAATGTGGGTGTTGAATCTTCGATAGGTCGTCTGGCAGATTCTTCGTCCACAATGCTTGTTTGACCAATCATGAATTATTCAACCCACTTGTAAATGTTTCGCTCGACTGATGCAATTAGTTACCGGGTATATCCCTTCCGAATTTAAAAAACAAATAACAGATCATTGTTCTTCCAGAGTACAAAATTCAAGCGGAGCGCTCATCGTTAATGCAACACTTCTGGAGACTAATTGATAATCGAATGAATTGACTAAACAAACAGATGAAAATGTAGCTTATGCATGCCTAAACTATGTCATAACATGATACCTGCGGTTGTCCCTCCCCTTTGCCGTCTACATCAAAAAGTCTCGTTACTTATTGAATGATCCTCGTATATACACACTGTACAAGCATCTCTAATTTAGTAATCAGAATGCATTCCCAAAAACCCAATCACTAAGTGAAATGAACGCTAAAATTGGGGAAAATGAGAAATAATATCAGTGGACCTCAAATCTGATCCTGAATACTGTCATCAAGATTATCCTTAACTCCTACCCTACCTCACCTCAGGAACAGGTTATATGACCTGATTCCTTTGTTCTGTTAGTTGGCTGAAGAGGGTCCTAGTATACCAGCTTCAAGATTTCATCTTTTATTTCTCCCTTGTGGGTTTTTTTTTTACTCCATTTACCATTACTCTTTCAGAATATCATCTACATAATTATTATCAGTCCACCTTGCAATTTAAGTGTTACATTTATTTATTGCTGTATTATTTACTTTATTATTATTTTAAATCATTGAACCAAAATATCCCTAATTGAGCAATCATTAAATGAGAGATACCTGTACAGATCTTCCTACTTAAAAAGTACATTAAATACTGTACAGTACTCAAAATTTTATCCTTTAGAATGTTAACTCGCCATATCTAAACACTAGAATAGGAGTCATCTCTTCCCTCAGTATAATTACGTAACTTTGTCAATCATTACTTTAATATTTCACTTACTATTTAGTACTGTATTGTAATTTTTTACCAAGACATTCTTAACCAATGCCTAGCATCCGAAATCTGAATAATTATCAAATCTCTCTTATTCCTAATCTGTGATCCAGTACTTTGTACAGATTTAAGAAAAGCAAATCCATCTCAACTATAAATATACAGTACTATACTATAACTAGCCCACTACTATAAAATTTAGTTTTTATTAGCAGAATACAGTATGCATAGACTCTCTCATTGCTGTCCAAAGACCAATTTTGAGAGAGGTACCTGTACATACGTACTGTAGTTGTCCTCTTAGAATTTGTCTTACAAGTTCAAAGCCCTACATTTTACCCAGTACTTGTGCTTGTATGCGTAATAATTTCTACTTTCCTTCCTTGTGAAGTACAGTACAGAATCTATCCTGTGGTTTCTCTCCTAGAATATAAATTTAAGTGATTTTTACTCACTGTTAGAAAAAATTATCTTTGCTTGGTACTCACACACACACACAATGTGTCCCTTTTAGACATTTGTTGTATCCAATTTTCTAAATATTAATTAAAGGGTACAAAATCAAGCTTGACCAAGAAAGGGTCACAACTGCAGTAGTGCTAAACTGCTTGTACAGTGTGTATTCTTGCAGGGGATAAAAATTCTCTAAGGGTCAGTCAATTAGCAAGGAAAGGCAAAAGACCACCAAAAGGAGGTCACTTTCATTTGTTATTACCGTAATATATCTACAACCTCCAGAGTACTGTATTTATAAAGAAAACGGCTTGCTACAATTTCCTTAAATTTTAATACTGTATTATTCAACATGAGCTGGCCTAAAGATACCTTGGGGAATTTTTTTGTATTTTTGTACTACCTTTATAAAGGAGACATTTCAACAAGATTTGTTTCTTCAGTTTATAGAAGACAAAGGTAAAAAAGTAACATTGTAGGTTTAGTAAAAAAAAAAAGAAAAAAAAAGAGATTGATATATAATTTTCACAGATTGCTGGAATATATTTGGGCTATGTGTTTCTTAAGACTCAATAGGGTTCCATGGTAATTGAAACAGTTGTAGCAGTTTATTTAGCCAGAAAAATACAGATGCAGAGTGGATAATAATAACAATATTAACATGGCTGAGCCAGTTGAGAACCTGAGTAATATAAATGAAACATCACTGTGTTCACTTGGGAATGGTACTACTGCACTGTATTTATATCTTCCTTTCTTTCAGTAATCAACTGAAATAATTTTTTTTTCTCTAATTACTGTACTGTATACTATTAATAAGTGTTTAATGTACTGTTACAGTACATCTATCTTGACAATGCATTTTTCACATACTGTACAGTACATAAATAAATAAATCATTTAGCTCCTGCATTATGATACTAAAAACTTTATGAAATTTTTTACTATTAATGTCATACACTAAGTAATTTTAAGCTATATCACTCCTCATATATTTACTATTAATATTCCTGCATGTCTTGAAACTGTTTTTGCAGTGTAAGCAATTTTAACGATAAGGTTTCTTGTTTACATGAAGATTATCATCTCTTGATATTCTTCATTCTCTCCGTTATGTTGCACGAGTGAATTGTGTCCCTCTTTATACTTACAGTATGAATGAGATCATGTTATTTATTAAAGTTTCCACAAACATTTATTATTCTAAGAAATAACTTGTAAATACCTGTAACTTACTACAGAGCAGTATACAGTATTTAATAAAGGCTCTTTTTTCATCACATTTTTATATAACCTGACCATTAATATGGCTCTTTGACCTAATAGCTCTTCCCTCCATTTGTCCTACCTTGCTTGGCAGTAAAATCTCAGTTGAGAATCACATGAATTCTCTTTAAAAAATAGAAGTACTAAATGGGTACTAGCTCTATTAGACCTCCTGCCTTTAGAGAGTAATTTGACATTTACAATTTGCCGGTCCTCCCCTCAGAAATTTTTCACCCCCAGTCTGAGCCTCCCTTTCCACCCAGCCATTCTGAGCGAGTGGGAACAGTTGATATATTTGTTTACACGTTACAAATTGTTTTTACTCCTATGTATTATATATCATCAGTTTCAGGAGTGTTGTCATTCAGATTTAACTGTTACTTAGTTCAAGATAAGGCCAGGCCAAGGTCCAAATATTACAGGGGAAATTACAACGGAATGAGGGAAGAGATGAGGGGTATCCACTGGCCTGACTCATTAAGGCACAAGAACGCAGACACTACGCTGAATATCATAACTAGTAAAGTGACCCATTTGATCAATAAATACATACCCATGACCAAACCCAGTGCTCTAGGAATACGAGGGGATCCCTACACATGAACCATGCCGAGGTCGACAAAGTTAAGAAGAAAACCCAGAAATTCAAGTCGTGGGTTGGGTCAAATGATGAGCAGGACAGGAGGATGTATGCAAGAGCCAGAAACCAAGCAAAGATAGAATGTAGAAGGGCTGAAAAGGAGTTCCAGAGGCTGGTTGCAAGCGAGGTCAAGTCAAACCCAAAGGCGTTTTACCTTTATGCAAAGTCGAAATTAAAAACGCGAGTAGGAGTATCAGACCTGAGGCTTGAAGATGGTAGTTACGCAGATTCTGACCAGGATAAAGCTGAGGCATTGAACAGCTTCTTTTACTCGGTGTTAACAAGAGAGGATGCGATGAACATTCCTGTGTTTGAGGACAGACGGTTCGACACAGCACTGACCCACATTGTGTTCACAAAAGAGGGTATTAGAAATAAACTGTCAAAGCTAAAGTTCCATAAGAGTCCCGGCCCTGACATGGTGCATCCTAGAGCGCTAAAAGAGTTGAGCAACGAGCTTGCCGAGCTCCTGAAGATCCTGTTTTGTAAATGCCTGGATGAACGTAAGGTCCCCAGTGAATGGAAAGTGGCTTATATGAGTCCTATCATCAAGAAGGGCGATCGTCACTCCACGAACAATTATAGACCGTTGAGCCTGGCCAGCATAATATGTAAAGTACTTGAGAGTATTATCAGAGATGCCAAGATGGAACATCTACTACGAAACAACCTTGTAAAGGATTGCCAACACGGTTTTATGCCGGGGCACTCCTGCTTAACACAATTCCTCAAGGTATTGGATATTTGGACCCATATTCTGGAATGGGGTGGTAATATCACCAATATTTACTAAGATTTTGCCAAGGTTTTCGACAGTGTACCCCACGAAGGGCTGAAAATCAAACTGGAAGGGTACGGAATTCGGGGAAATGTCCTAGCGTATAATAGAAGACTGTCTACATGACTGCAAGCAGTGTGTGGTGATTAATGGCACGAAAATCATCTGTACCTGTCACAAGCGGGGCAGTGTATTGGGCCCGCTGTTGTTTGTTTGTTTAAAAAATGACATGCCTGACGACGTACACTGCTCCATACAAATGTTTGCCGATGACGCCAAGTTATTTCGGGAAATCAAGAACCAAGCGGACTGTGAAGACCTGCAGAAGAACCTTTGTGGGCTCCAAGAATGGTTGAAGAAATGGCTGCTGAGATTCAATGTCACGAAGTGTAAGAGGATGCACCTGGGGTGTACCAACGGTAAGGAGGCGCATCATATGTCCCAACGGGATGAAGAAACTCAGGGCCGGATTAAGCTTAAGAGGGGCCTGAGGCACAGATCAACTTGGGGCCCCCTACCCTCAAGGTTATATATATATATATATATATATATATATCAAGAACAAATTATACTAAAATATATCAATGATTTCATCATTATTAAGCTTCTGCAAAATAACACACTCAATGTTCATAAGAGACAGAAAATTGAGACGTTGCTAGGACATCGTTGAACGAAGTTCATGTTATATATGCTTCAACTTCGAGAATGTTTGGATTTGGGGGCCTCATGGTTAATCCAGCACTGAAGAAACTGCACTATTTGAGACAATGTGAGAAGGACCTAGGTGTGTATGTTGACAATGAGCTGAAGTTCTCGGGCCATTGCGAGAAGAAGGTAAATCAGGCAAAAAAATTATTGGGTCTTATAAGAGTGAAGTGCTTCCCCATCTGGAGTACTGTCACCCTGTCTGGTCCTCGAGATATGCTACGGACTGTCAGTTGGTTGAAAATATTCAAAGGAGGGCCACCAGACTGGTGCCTGCCCTTCGGCACCTCAGCTACCCTGAGAGATTGGATCGCCTGAACTTGCCTAGCTTATACTACAGACGGGCAAGGGGGGACCTAATAGAGGTGTATAAGCATCTCAAGGGTCACTACTCAGTCGAGTGTCCTTACTTCGAGCTGGCGGACGCTCACCCCACAAGGGGTCACAGCTCAAGATTGAAGAAGCCCCAAGACCAGAAAACTGTGAGGGCAAACTTTTTCTGAGTGAGAGTTGTGAACTCTTGGAACAATCTACCAGAAATTGTTGTGACGGCACCGAGTGTGAGCTCTTTCAAGACAAGACTTGACCAACACTGGAGCGGGTTCAGGTACATTCAGGAGCCGGTGCATGCCCAGTACTCGCCAACAGTGCGTAACAGAGACGTGACCGATCGCCAAAGCGGCTAACGAGCCGATCTTTTGGTGAAGAGGATAAAAGAAATGGAAAAGTAATCAGAGACGTGACCTATCGCCCAAGCGGCTAACAAGCCGATCATTGGTGCAGAGGGTAAAAGAGAAAAGAAAATATGGGCATTTTTTGGAAATTAAATATGCATCCTGTACAACAACAATTGAGGGAATACTGTTGAGTATACAGCTTTTTTGGTGATCTATATATGTAGCTTTTATCTACAGTATATTGCATTGCATTTTGTTCTGGCTAATACAGAAAATCTTAAAAAAATTAAATTAAGTTTTAAAATTTTCTAAGTAATAACACAGATACAGTACAGAGTTTAGAAGAGAGAAATACTAAGATGTGGTCAAGTCACCTTCCCATGAGCAAGCTGAATGCAATTTCTTTTTCCATTTTTGTATGGACTAGTTTGAGCACAAAAATATTTTTACACCAATAGACACAGATGTGTGTGTAGAATATGTAGGCATCTATGGAAATGGCATACAATAAAACTGAAGGCCTACTGATCAGAATAAGTGAAATTATGTGAACTAAATGTTTTTGCAACTTCTTTTCTCCATTGCTTTTGTGTATAGAGGTATCTTTCGCAATACAAATGGGTTAGGTTCATTGGAAAGCATTAATTAATTTGTGGTTATCAGCATATACCTAGATCACGCGCACCTACAGTGATTTACTTGCATATTTTTTTTTAAGGGGATTAGCCCACCTGGGCACAGGTCACTGACCCACATCGGGGCCTGGGGGGCGAAAATTTAATAATAATAGTAATTCATAGTAAATAAATTTTATAATAAAAAGTAAAATAAAATAATAATAATAATAATAATAACAAAACTGTAATAATGATGATAAAGAAAAAATAATAATAATCAATAGTTAGAAACGCTATATGTACAGTATGGTGTCTTGTCAATAGTAAGAGAAACAATTGAGATCCTGCAATTGTGTGTAAATGAGGCAGAGAGACAGATCAGCAACCTGGGACTTGGTCACAATATTCGTGATGCCATATGGCAGCAGGGTCTACCATTAGACAACACATTATGCTTCCAATATCTTGCCAGGCGGTAGTACCTCCCTGTTTGATAGCTGCCTACTACCTACTATATATATATATATATATATATATATATATATATATATATATATATATATATATATATATATGCTGATAACCACAAGGAAACGACAATATTTAGACATGTGTTGCTAGGGTCTTGTTCGATCGCCGAGCGGCGTCTGCGCAATCAAGGACTGTACGGAGCTCCTTTGCCAATGTACGATAATAGAGCTTTTAAATTTCATACTAATAAATAAAACAATGTACTATTCAAAAAGAATTTCATGTAACCAATATTATTTCGAATTACAATGTATTTTTGCAAACTATTAAACAATCCAGCAAAAGCGGATACAGTAAGATGTAGCTAACTTGTTCATTGTTGGAATCATATCTACAATTCTACACTGTGGAAGATGAGGGTGCAGACGTAAGATTAACGTCGGTGTCAGTTTTCTGTTAAGATATGTTTTATATTTGATTTAATTGAACCATCATAATTGCATGAGATATGTAATATATGATAAAAGGAATTACTGATATTCTTTAAAACATAATCTATAACATTTATACAACATGTTTTCCCGGATTCTGCACCATACCCAGCTGCTGCTGAAGCCTGACCTGAATATAGATCAGCTGTGACTTGTCGTTGGAACTCTGAACAGTGTTGTGATGTTTTGTTCGACGTAAACATTGTCAACCTAAATCTGTTTTGCGTACGAAATCATTAACTTAATATTTTTTATCCCTTTGTGGTTATTTAAAGGAAACAAGACTTAAGAATACACCCAATGGTGAAAAGAGAAAACACCTACGAGACTCGCCTTCGTTGGAACGGCCTGGGATCCCTCCATCAGACATACAAGTGGTTACATATGACTCAAGATTTACATGATCACCTCATCGTCTTGGAAGGCAGTGAATGTAGAAATAACAAGGCTCACGGAGAACTGTAATGCTAGTTATAAGTGCTTCTCCTTTATAGTTCTCAGTTACGTGCCTAGAATAGCTAAGCTTTATGTTGTTGATTTCACAGGCAAATTTGTTTGTTAAATCTTTATTGAATAACGCGTGTTGATTCTTCTGCTGTAAACCTAAATAATCTAACACCATTCTGCATCACTGACAGCTTACAGTATATTGTTTGATTTTCAACCTCAAAACTTTTTTATCCGATTTTTGATTGATTTGAAAAACGCACCAAATTTTGACTTCAAGTTACGCTTGTAGTTACTGAAATAACATATCAGCCATATAAAGAAATCCACGATGATGTCCCTTAAGAAGATTACAAATCATATGTCCTCTTACTATGGGCCACTGGCTTCTTTGGCAACACCTGGTGGCGGTATTGCCGCAGTAGGAGCCATAGGACCAGGTATCTTGCGTTGTGCAAGCAGCGAAGGATCTCGAAATGATAACTTCAAGTCTGCTAAGTCCGATAAACCAGTCAAGCGGGTCGTTTTCATCTCCCAGTCATCGAATGTCTTCTCGAATCTGGCTTTTGAGGATTGGTTGTACAAAAATTGGTCTTTTGAAAAGAGGAATGTTCTGTTTCTTTGGCGGAATAACCCATGTGTGGTAATCGGCAAGCATCAGAATCCTTATGTGGAAGCTAATCTTAGGTATTTGGAGAGTGCTGGTGTTCCTGTAGCTAGGCGCAACAGCGGTGGAGGAACCGTCTACCATGATGAAGGCAACCTCAACTGTACATTCTTCACCAACAAGGCCAGGTAATAAGAGTTTTGAAGTATATAATCAATCAGTCGGTTAAAAGCATATTTTATGATAATCTGACCTTCACTTCTTGTGCAAATTAGCGGGTTTTTTTTTTTTTGCAAAATATGAAAATTTTCATTATTAAACATAATTTGCAAAGAAATAGAGGTCAGATTTGAGTAAAACACACACACGAAAGAAAAGCTATTCTCATACCAAAAGAACCAACCTACCTAACCTAACTTATAAGGAGTGGAGGAAATGAAGAGTGAGGAGTATTATAACCTCAGGTAAACATGGCGGGAACCTGCGGACAGACAATGGACGAATATTAACTGACCCAGTTTAGCTGACTGTACTAGTAATTATTAAGTTACAATAGTACTGAACAACTTACTATACAGTACACTTAACCCAGCGATATGCCGATTTCTCATAATTGTCGCGCATCTCGCCGATTATCACAATGTAAGGGCCAAGGTTTCTTGATTTCCCATCTTCGGTTTGATAATTAAAATGTGGTCTCTAGTAAAACTCAACCTGACGGCAAAGCATTCTACTGTAAATCTGTCAATTTGTGTGGTGTCACAGCTTGTCTATAGCTACAAATAGTTGATTGGTTCCGCCTGAGCGTTTTACCTCCTCCTAGACTGCGTGTATATAAGCTAGTATTTATAAACGACTCTGACGAATATTTAAAATTTTCTAACATCTTCTCTGAAGTGCTAATGCCTTGAAATGATTTGCATTTTGATAATCCATGTATTTAACATTATTTTATATAATAACAGGTATGTTTACCAATTGTGAACACATTTAGTTTGAGTTTTCTATGAACCAATCAGCTATTAGTATAGAGAAGGAGCGTGGCCTACAGGCCAGGTTAGCGTGGAAAGAGTACAGGATAGTAGTTAGACTAATACCGGGTATTTTAAATATAATCATGTAGAGTGAAGTTGCGATTAAACATACAGGCTCCGTTTGTCCACTATATTGACTAGAAATATGTACTAAACTAATAATATTGTGTTGCAAGATATTTATGTCAGTCAAGCTGTGGACTGAGAATTTTACACAAATGTGTAACATGTACGGATGTACAGTATACAATATATGATCAAATTATCAAAGAATTATAAATATAATAGCTGTCTTGAATAACAATAAATATATCTCGTCAGTAAATTGGATACATTTATTAAAAATCTGTGCATAAGCCATAATTGACCCCTTCTGACTTTTATCAAATTATAGAACATGCAGTATACTAGATTTTGCAATATGACAGTGCCTCATGCCAGTAAATAGACCAGTATGTTTTGTCTCATTACTTACAGACCTAAGTTGTTAAATGCGATTATTTGAGGCAGGGCCGGATTCAGGAGTGGGCAAGGTGGACAGCTGCCCAGGGGCCTCCACATATTACAATATTTTATTTATTTGTTTATTCATTTGGATTATTTTAATTTTCATTCTTTAAAATTCATGTGTACAAATTCCCAACACACACACACACACACACACACAGTGTATGTTGGGAATTTGTACACTATCAATAAATTATACAGTTAATTAACATTTTCTCAATGTTCTAATTTCCTCAATATAACTGCATATGGCTTAAAAATTCTCCAAAGAAGTGTTTAAATTTCAAAATTTTCCCGGGGGGGGGGGGGGGGGGGGGGGGGGGGCTAACAGCGCCTCTCGGAATTTCTAGATGTTTAGGCTCGCATCACTCGCCACCCCACCCTCTTAGGTAGTTATAATGAGGAGGGCCTCCACAAAGAGGCTGCCCATGGGCCTCCACAGATCTAAATCTGGCACTGATTTGAGGTGTTTCAAGCGCAAATATGGTTTGGCGTAGAAAAACAATGGGTATTACTTTACTTGTTGCCACTACACGAATCTCGGAAATTTTATAGTTGCAGTCAGTAGTTTTGACAATTCTAAGACACTTTTCTTCATATGTGGGCCAAAGAAGATATAATACTTCATGCACCCACAATTTTCACGATTGTCTGTCATGGTCTCCTAGTCATTGGACTTCATATTTTCGTGGGCAGAATTAATGTAAATTTCAGTTCAAAATTTTTAAACCCTTACAATCTAGCATGCACATGTTGAAAGTTATGCAATCTTTTCACCTAACGACGACGATACAGCACTTATCTTACATTTTGCTGGAATGATTGCGTTTGTGCTACCCAGAAGCGTATACATCGTAGTTTGTATGGGCTTAAAAAATGTATAATTTACATTATATATATATATATATATATATATATATATATATATATATATATTTATATATATATATATATATATATATATATATATAATGTATAATTTACATTATATATATATATATATATATATATATATATATATATATATATATATATGCGCAAGTAAATCACTGTAGGTGCGCGTGACCTAGGTATATGCTCATAACCACAAGGAAAGAAGAAAACACGAAGTTCCCAAGTGCTTTCATGTAATTCACATCTTTCCTTGTGGTTATCAACATATTTATATATATATATATATATATATATATATATATATATATATATATATATATATATATATTGTGATCCTTATTACAATGTGAAACAAAATTAAAATGAGTCCCATCTGACCCTCTGTTAATGTTTGTAGTGTTCGTAACATTATTTTTATCTATTGATTAAACCTCGTAGGGAGCAAACCTAGGACAGGGCCGTAATTTTGTTCAAACGCAGTATTTCGCAGGACAAGAATAGTTTGGGCATATAAATCAGATTTTTTTTAACATAACTTATAATTAGAGTGGTCTAAGGTAGGCATCACTTCAGCCTTAAAAATACAAAACTACGGAAGAACATGCCACTATTAGGTCTGTGTGTTAGTTTTGAAACCGAACTTTGGAGGAGCACAGAAGCCATATTTTATTTTTTATTTTTCTACTAATTTTTTAAATAGGACAAAAACTAGAGCGTGGTTTGGACCTTTGAGAGGGTACCGGTACAGTTGCTAGGGGAACGGACGCCCAGTGGGCCAGGTAGCTGGTTGGTTACGCCTTAGTACACGTGATCAACGCCACGTGACCATCGCAACGTGATCTACACCATGTGTCTAATGCTGAATTGCTGATATTCTTAACCTCTTCCCTTCGGGCCCGGGGACGCGTCTTTTAACCTTATGTGTACAGGCTCCTCTTTGTGCTGAATAAAATCGTCTGCCGTTAGCTAAATGCAATATTATAAGTGGCGTCCACGTAGTAAACGGGTTAGGAGAGAGAGTTGATACAATATGTCTAGTAAGTAGTGTAGATTGATAAAATGTTCTTTGCGCGGTAAGGTTAGCAATGTTCTTATGTAAGTTAGGGTTGCCATACGTCCGTATTTTCCCGGACATGTCCTCCATTTAGGTCTCGAAATCTTCGTCCGGAAGTAATTTTTAAAATTCTTTAAAAGTCCGGAATTTCAGCTTCCATCATTTTCTCCACGGAAAAAAAAAAACATGAAACTGTAATGACGAGAGAGAGAGAGGGGAGGTGGAAACCGTAGAGATCTCGTTCAGTTTTCGTCAGCTGATAAGTCACGTGTACGCCTGTACGGTGTTGTCAACTTAGCTGCCAGCAATTTTTGGGTAGCATGTAGTGCCATGTACTGCTTTTCCTTGTTCTTCAGCCACTCGCATTATTAAATTTGTTTTGTATTTAGCGCTATTAGCCATAAATGAAATGTTGAAAGTATACCATATTTTTCTTGTGGCTTTTTTTACACTGTAGCCTTTGTTTTTCTTGTCCTGCATTTAAGGCATTTTAGCAATTTTCAACCATAATCAAGTCACACACAGTGGGGGAAGAAGACTGCAGCTAAGGGAATGAAGTTATTCAGCCTTAAGCAAAGGTAATTTTTTTAGTATTTTTAAGATTTCTTTACCATGAATGTTGTATATTAGCCTACATTAAAAACAATGCAATACAGTACACCGATACTGGTATATATATATATATATATATATATATATATATATATATATATATATATATATATATATATATTAATGTTATGCAAATATGCAAAATTAATTGTCACGGCTGCTTCAAGGTTACATAGCGCCAAAGCGTGTGCGGGGGGGGGGGGGGGGGGGGCAAGATGTCTTCTGGAGCGTCCTCTTTTTTTTAATGTTCAGATATGTCAACCCTAATGTAAGTGGGATACTTGGATAAAGTTAAGTAAAGTTGAAACGAATTACATATAAACTAATATGGATGCTGAAGTGCACTGTCAACTAAGTATTCCTGCAAAGTGCTTAGACGTTTACTTATACTGTATATTGTGCTAGCGTTGAGTCATCAAATCTGACCAGTTCTCAATGTTACATACTGTCTTGTGTACTATGTAATTGCTTTACTGTAAATAAATAGATAGATAGATATTGTCTTTATTATTAAACTACACTTCGCTTCAACCGTTATACAGTTTCGTGGACGAAGACTGTGTGGCTTATAGTTGTCGTAGGTACTGTACTTCCTGTTTGGATTGTTCTTGGGGTGAGGTATCAGGGCATGGCCCGCTGCCAGGCTTCACAGCCGGCAGATTTATGCAGAACCCAGTCATGTAAATACCATAAGAAGTAGGGGGTACGTTGAACCCTACAACTTGGTTGACATTGAACACTCATATTTAGTACTAAAATTAGCTGCTCTGGTTTAGGCCTACAATCATTTACAGATGGTTTCCGGGGAAAAATAGCGTCACGAACAAAACTAAATCTTACTTGTGTTAATAATACCGAAAATTTGAAACTGAAAATATTTGAATTAAAAATTTAAAGTTAATATCGCAATAATTTTACATAATACATAAAGAACACTGCTGTATAATAAGAATTTAAAGAAGGCTGAGCACATTGAGTTATAATTCCCATGAAAAGTACCTGATACATTTGTCAAGAAAATTATTACAACTCGCTGAGTATCATCCTGATTACAAAAAAAAAAAAAAATCGCGGTATTAACAATTACAATATAACCTGTTACCACGATTTTACATATCTAAGACGCGGTTACAAACTAATTAGTATAGTAGAAGCACATGGCATCAAAGGTAATATCCTTACATGGATTAGGGCGTGGTTACAGGACAGGAAACAGCGAGTGAGCATTAACGGCACTAAATCCCATGGGAGCAACGTCACTAGTGGAGTTCCCCCAACCTCAGTACTTGGACCATTATTATTTATTATATACATAAACGACATAGATATCGGCATAGACAGCAACATAAGTAAATTTGCTGATGACACTAAAATAGGACGTGCTATTAAATCTGACGAGGACTCCGCAAAACTACAGGAAGATTAAAAAAATTTTTCGAATGGTCCGAAAAATGGCAGATGAAATTCAACGTGGACAAAAGTAAAGTACTCAGTATAGGAGATGTAAACAGGGAAACCAGTTACCAGATGAACAACGATGCCATTGAGAAATCCGACTGCGAGAGAGATTTAGGAGTAATGATAAGTAGGAACCTTAAGCCAAGTAAACAATGTGTTTTTGCTCGTAACAAGGCTAATAAAGTACTTGGGTTCATACAAAGGAGTGTTAGTTACAAGACTAGCGAGGTCTTCTTAAAACTATATCTTGCGCTTGTGAGACCCCCACTTGGATTACGCAGTTCAATTCTGGTCACCGTATTACAGAATGGATATAGAATCCTTGGAAAGAATTCAGAGGAGAATGACAAGAGTAATCCCGGGCATTAGGAACCTTGAGTATAGAGACATGTTAAAGCATCTCAATTTGCTCTCCCTCGAGAGACGTAGAGCGAGGGGCGACCTGATAGAGGTGTATAAATGGAAGTCAGGGCTAAACAATAGGGACATTACAAAGGTACTCAAACTATTCAACCAGGAGCGAACTCGTAACAATGGTTTTAAATTAGACAAACTTAGATTTAGGCGCGAAATAGGTAAACATTGGTTTGGAAACAGAGTAGTGGTTGAATGGAACAAGTTGCAAACATCATCATCAACTCGAATACGCTGGATAGCTTCAAACATAGGTTGGTTGGATATATGAGCAATAGGGGTTGGGTGTAAATAGGACTACCCAGTGAGGGCCAATAGGCCCGCTGCAGTTTCCTCCATTCTTATGTTCCTATGTAAAGAAACGTGATTGTCCTAATTTACTGACGATTGCTCCAGTATTTAGTAATCATACGCCGAAGCCCTTTATATATATATATATATATATATATATGCTGATAACCACCAGGAAAGAAGAAAACACGAAGTTCCCAAGCGCTTTCGTGTAATTCACATCTTCAGGGGTGAGTACAGACTAGATAGAGTAATGCAAAACAAGATGAATATATACAGAGGAGGGTGAGACCAGGTCCACAATGGTCAGGTAATTAGGTAATGACCCTACTAATCTTTAAATGGCACACAACGGTTGGTGGTTGGGTCAGATGGGACAGTGACCCGCCCTCTCACCTGATCACAAATCTTCTTAATTACAAAGTTGTCCAGCTTGTACATGCCGTTACTCAAATTCATGTTGAATGCTTCGGTATGTTTAATAAGACTAGATTCTATGATGTTCCTACTATCAATTGAATTACATGGTAATATTGAGGAGGCATTATCCCAGTCAATGCAATGCTTGTTATCCCTCAAATGAACAAACAGAGCATTGGATTCCTGGCCTGTCCTAACACTGTATTTGTGTTGTTTAATTCTAGTTACAAGATCTTTACCTGTCTGGCCTAAGTAAAACATATTACATTCCTTGCAAGGAACTTTATAAATGCAACCAATTGTGTTGTTGGGGGAGTTCTTGATTAACATTTGTTTAACAGTGCATGAGTTTTTAAATGCCACATTGACGTTCCAAGATTTTAGCTGTGCCGGAATGTGTGAGAAATTTTTGTGAAATGGTAATATTAAGCAACCTATATATGGAATTCTTTGAAAAGAAACTATTAAGTAATATTTTACCACCCTCAGCAGTCTGGTTTAGATATGTTGATGATGTATTATGTCTCTGGCCATGTAATGAGGACCTAAAAGTTTTCCTACCACAACTTAACAACTTAGCCCCCTCGATCAAATTCACTGTGGAATTAGAGCAAGACTGTAAATTGCCATTCCTAGACTGTCTGATACACAGAATAGGTAACACTTTTAAGTTCAGTATTTATAGAAAACCAACCAATGTGTGTTCATACATT
>CAUDMG010000562.1:442500-697500 GCA_958450375.1 Homarus gammarus | reverse complement strand
GGCTAACGAGCCAATCAGGGGCGAAGAGGATAAAAGTAAAAGTAAAAAGTATAAAACTATCCCATATTCCCAGTGAAGCTTCCATGCTGTTTTGTTTATTATTTGTGTATTATTTGTTAACATTTTCATTAATGCTTGCTTGAGATAAATTTTGAAAGTTTTTTAAAGGCTCTGTCTACTATGTAGATTAGTAAAAAGGAAAATGAAAAAACTTGATGACTGGCAAGAAAGAAGGGCTGGCTTCAGTGAACTACTACTTTTCCTTTTCTTTTATCCTCTTCACCAAATGATCGGCTCGTTAGCTGCTTGGGCGGTCGGTCACATCTCTGTTACAAGGTCTTTGTGCGACGAGTTTCCCGCTCTAGATTTTTTATTTTTACTTTTTTACTTACCGGGATTTTTATTATTTCTTTCAGTAGTTTGTTGTGCTTGTATAATTTAGATACTTTCGTTCAAAAGAACTTATAAAATACACTATATTCCAAACTAAGATAAATTAATGTTCCCGAAATACCTAAGTTAACACCTGCTTTTTTTTCTTCACTGTGATGACGTAGGGCAGGGGTTTTCAAACTATGGGTCCCGACCCTTCAGTGGGTCGCGAAATAAATAAATTGGGTCGCAAAGTAAAAATGGATCGCGAAAATAAATAAGAAAAAAAATAAATTGGGTTGCAAAAATAAATAAGAAAATAAAAATAAGTGCATCATAATTTAGGCTTGGTTATTGTAATGTACACTCCACAGTCAAGGAAGCGACTGCAAGGAGAGCATTTCCCGATTCTTTACCTCTCGTGTCATCCGTTTTGCGCAGAAAAACTAGTAATCGTAGTTTTTTCCCCCGTAATCTAACCTAAGCTCATTTCATATCATTACACTTTGGTTTAATGGGTCACAATTCAAATTGTTGTTCTGGCTGTGGGTCGCAGTAAAAAACGTTTGAAAAACATTGACGTAAGGAATGGTGACGTTCAGGGGAGTTGGACTGGTACTTGTGCTAGGCGTGGAGCATACACTGCTTGTAGAGCATAAACTGGTTGTGTTGTATACACTGAGTATAGAACACGCTGGACATGGATCATACACTAAGCATGGGACATACACTAGGTATGGAGCATGCACTAGACATGGAACATACTTTGGGCATGTAACTGGAGCACACACTGGGGCTCACATTAGGAGTGGAGCTTACATTGGGCATGGAGCAGTGTGGAGTATACACTGGCAACTCTCTTTATGCCTTCAAAGCTATGGTGCCACAGTTTATGAGATACAACTATACTAGGTATTAGGCAGCTATCAAACAGGGAGGTACTATCGCCTGGGAAGATATTGGATGCATAATTTATTGTCTAATGGTGGACCCTGCTACCGTATGGCATTACGAAAATTGCGACCAAGTTCCAGGTTGCTGATCTATCTTTCTGCCTCATTTACACACAATTGCAGGGTCTCAACTGTCTCTCTTACTGTTGACAACACAACAAATATAACCTTACTCATTCTTGATCTGTTTTATTCATTCTACGTATTTTATTCTATGTCAGTTGATATTAATATTGAAGTGGGGCCTTCTCAGATGGGTCCCATTGGTCAGGAAGGTTGTGGACCCTAGGGCTGACCTGATCATCATCAAGTTACTGGGGCCTCAACTGACGCCACCGCAGTTGCTGGAGGATCGGCTTTTTTCACACTTCATTTTTCCAACATTCACAGCCTGAGATTCAATTTTCCTTCTGTGGAGCACCATCTATTAACCTCTTCCTCCGACCTCTTACTACTTTACGAACTTTAACTGTCCAAAGCAGCTTCACCCAAACCTTTTCAAGTCTCCAACTACAACCTTTATACTTCCTTCTGTTCTAAGGGAGGTGTATGCGCTTACTGCAACACACGTACACCCATAGCTCGACTCACGGATCTTGAATCTTCCCTTTATGATGTCATCTGGCTCAAAATATCTTCACCAACTGTGACTATTTTTCTTTGCTTCCTATACTGTTCTCCCAACTCTACCAACTATTTCAAACTCTGACTGTCTCACTTCTTGCCATGAGCTGTTGCTATCCACACACCCCAACACCGAGATCCTTTACCTAGGGGATTTCAATGTACATCACAGACAGTGGCTTGGCTCTGCAAGGGACGACGCAGGTACTCTTTTTCCCTACCTCATGATTTGGAACAAATAATCATACACCCTACACGCGTTCCTGATCAACACAATCAACTTGCTATCATTCCTGATCTTTGTTTTACCTCTAACCCCTCACACTATTCATACTCAATTTCTGCCCCCTTACGGTCTTCTGATCACAATCTTATTTCTATTAAATCAAACTGGGCACGACCACCTCCCCAACCCCCCTCTAAATGTCAACTATGGCACAATCGGAGGGCAAGTTGGCAATCCTTGCGAGAATTCTTCACCGACTTTCCTTGGGATGAATGTTGCTTTTCCACTCGGGATGCCTCGGTATGTGCTGACAGCATCGCTGGGGTTATATAGGGTGGTATGAGTGCATTTATCCCATCTTCTAACAAAACTTTCACATTACAATCTTGGTTTGATCGTTCCTGCTCTCTTGCATGCAGGGTGGGAGATTGGGCATATATATTGCTATGAAACTATTTCCTTCGCCTATTACCGACACTTCCTTCATTACTTCTATGACTCGTTGTATGGCTATTCTTCGTAGGGCCAAACGGAATTTTATAAAAAGAAAGACCGGTCCTGACTTATTCTTCCTCTAGTAAATCCTTCTGGTCCTTAACCAAAAACATCTGTAATAACTTCTGCACTCCTTTTCCTCCTCTTTTCTGACCTGATAACTCTATAGCCAACTCTCCCCCTGACAAAGTCAATCGCTTTGGCACCTTAATCTCCTCTAATTCCACCTTAGATGATTCCCACACTATCCTTCTTACCCCTGCCTCTCCTACTGAACCTATGCACTTTCCTATAATCTCCACTCTCAGGGTTGCCGGTGTGTTATCCAGGTTGGTTGTGAGTAAGGCACATGGACCGGACGGAATATCCCCTCGTGTTCTGAGGGAGTGTGCTGAAGCTCTCGCCCCTGTGCTTGCTCGCCTCTTTCGCCTCTACCTCAAAACCCAAACTTTTCCTTCTTCTTGGAAGCATGCCTTGGTTCAGCCCATCCTGAAGAAGGGTGACCATTCTAATCCCTCTAACTATCACCCCATTGCCCTAACTTCATCCCTCTCTAAAATTTTCGAAACTATCTTGAACTCTCATTTCCTCCATCACCTTGAACGCCATTCTCTTTTGTCAAATCACCAGTATGGCTTTTGCCAGGCGAGATCTACTGGTGATCTCCTATCACACCCATCTTTGGTCATCCTCTCTTAGGGATTATGGAGAAACTTTCGTCGTGGCCCTCGACTTCTCCAAAGCATTTGACTGGGTATGGCACAAGTCTTTGCTTTCTAAACTTCCCTCTTTTGGTTTCTCTCCCCCACTTTGTTTTCTAATCTCTAGCTTCCTTGAGAACCGATCCATGGCAGTTGTTGTCGAGGGATCAATCTCTCGCTCTTTCTCTACCAATAGTGGTGTCACACAGGGTTCTGTTCTTTCACCTACTCTCTTCCTTCTTTTTATCAGTGATTTACTTCACACTACAACTAATTCTATCCAATCTTACGCTGATGATTCTACTCTTAACTCTTCTTCACATTTTACCATTTCTCCTAAATCTCAAACTAGATCTGTTACTAGAGCTGATATCTACTTCTATCAATGTGGATCTATGCAGCATCTCTGAATGGGGAGGTATGAACTTGGTTAAATTCAATAGTAATAAAACCCAGTTTTTACCAATTACACTTTCTAAATTAGATGATCTCCCACCAATTACATTTCAGGATGCTATCAGTCTGCCAAATTCTGAAATAAATATGCTAGGCCTCACCATTTCCTCCAATATGTCCTGGAAATCACACATCCTTAATATAGCTAAAGCTGCTTATCAAAAGTTGGGAATGTTGTACAGATGCCTTAGTTACTTCACTCCTGAGCAGTTGCTCCAAGTATATAAGGGATTCATTCGTCCTAACTTAGAGTACTGCTCTCATATCTGGGGTGGCTCTTTTTCTGTCCAACTGTTAGTTAGGGTGGACTCAAAGGCATTTCGTCTTATTAACTCTCCTTCTTTAGTCGACAATATCTCTTCTCCTTTTCTTCGCCGCAATGTTGCTTCACTCTCTCTCTTTT
Organism: Homarus gammarus; assembly: GCA_958450375.1. Taxonomy (NCBI): domain Eukaryota; kingdom Metazoa; phylum Arthropoda; class Malacostraca; order Decapoda; family Nephropidae; genus Homarus; species Homarus gammarus. The sequence goes on along the minus strand of CAUDMG010000562.1, from coordinate 693,270 downwards.
ACAGGTACTTTAACGGGCAATGTGCGGTGGATTTGGCATCCTGTGTTCCGCCGGCAAGGCCATGGGCTCGTACCACACGTCTTTCCCGCAGTGCCCACCGTTTCTCTGTGGATGTCGGTCACACGAGAATAACCCGTTATAGTACATCCTTTTTTCCTCACACAGCCAAACTGTGGAATGCTCTGCCTTCTTCTCCATTTCCATACTTATACAAACTGTCTCACTTTAAAAAGCTGGTTTTCCGGCATCTTCATGGTGTAGATTAACTCAGTGTATAACTTTTTTCTTCTCTATTTTCAAATTCTTTCTGTTCCTATTTTTTCGCCCCCCAGGTCCCGTTGTGGTTCGTTTGATCTGTGCCCGGGTGGGCTAATTCCCGTAAAAAAAAAAAAAAAATAATAAATAATAATAATTTTGTCACCAAAGAGATAGAGGAGGATCTTCTAATACAAAGCAAAAAGGCCTGGCGCACGTACATAAGTTTGTGGAAGAACGTATTATTCCGTGTGAGGGTAGAATCATCAAGTTATGGTATCCCACTGTGAAAGAACTTTTCAAAAACTTTGGTTCCTAATCAGAGGAAATGAAAAGCAGACAGGTTAGCCCTGCAGTGTTTCATAACAGCATATGAGGCTAGCAAAAGTGTGAACTTGAATGAGATTCATTGACATGAGGTGCTTGCATTTCCCATCTCATTAGTAGAACCAAGAGGAAACCTTCGATCAGGTGATAAAGCAGTTTTTGGCCACCTAGGTCCTAACATCAGACATACAGAGAGAGTTCTATCTCTCAAAATTTTTGATGCTGTTGGACTAGTGTACAGTATTACTAACTTTGTTACATGCTTAAAGACCTTTGTTGTTAAAGCAGAGGGGCGCAGAAAGTCCTCACATTACGTCGTGGATATGTTCTTGTAAACCACAACATTAATGGAAACAACATTAACTGAATAAATTTTTCCTATAAGAAATAGATAAAATACACTTGTTACTTTCCCCGTATAATATATATACACTCTTACTCTTAAATCACTACTGTAATGTGATACAGGTGATTAATTTTTATCTCTTGTGCAAAATATATGACGTTTATATTCAAATTATTCGCTGTCTTGCAAGGATTCCAGCAATGCAAATTATATTCTCCTAACTTTAGTCTGAGATATTATATGTCTGAGATATTATATAAGATAAAAGCTGTAAACCTAAAACCCTGGCTGGGCAGATGGGGGAGAGGGAGGGAGGGAGGGACAGACGGAGGGGGGGGGGGTGAGGTGATAGTGTGGTGTTATGAGATATTGGTTCACACTCAGAATGGGATGGAGAAAGGAAACTCACAATGTGCTCACTGTATACATATTGTATTGGATGTACAATGCAGCTTGTTGCTGGGTAGGCAGCATGGTAACAAGCGTTGAGTAGAGAGAGTGGGATCGGTGAGGGTGCCCAGAGGAGGACACGCAGCTTGAGGGACGCCAAGGTCGTCGGCAGGAGCGGGAGCCGCCAGGCTGGAGCGGGGGAGGAGGAGGTGTTGCTTGCTGGTGGCAGTGGGTAGAAAGAGGGCTCGTCACAGCGGTGTCAGGTCTAATAAGGCGGGGGTAGGCGTGGGTAGATAGTTGACCCCCGCTCCGTAGGCGGCGCTGGAGGCGTAGGCTGGGGAATTCAAGAAGGTTCGGCTACTCAGCGACAAACGGCACTTGTATAGGAGGAATCCACTACAATAGTTTGAGAGTTGGCGTTGAGAGGTCTAGTGAAGTACAGTATTTATTTGTTTATTTTTGTCCTTGAGATTGAGTTTTTGTTTTTTGCTTATAAAATTTCATAGAAGTGATCGGGGAGAATTTGCTGGAATTCTTGTACGATACTGATTAATTTGAATATAAACAAGCTATAATTTGCACTAGACATAACAATTTTAGTACCGTTAGTACATGTACACTACAGGTTTGCGCTTTTTCTTTTACTTTTATTTTAGTATGGTGTGTGCATGTAAATGAATGAAAATAAATGAAGAAATTAATGTAAATCTACCCAAAAATACAGTTGAAAAACTTTACATTATAAAATGTACTTATGTACAAAATTTTTTATCTCTTGCAAAATATATGACATTTATATTCAAATTATTCACTGTCTTGCAAGGATTCCAGCAATGCAAATTACAGGTATATTCTTCTAACTTTAGTTTGTGATATTATATGATAAAAACTTAAAGCCTACTGAAAACCACCAAACCTTTGCTGGGAGGGTGGGGGGTAGGGAGGGAGGGAGGGGTGACAGTGACATGTTTGATAGTTAGCTCTGAAGGTCTAGTGAAGTATTTATTTGTTTATTTATTTCCTTTAGATTGAGTTTTTGTTTTTTGCTTATAAAATTTCATAGAAGTGATCGGGGAGAATATAATTTACATTCCTGGAATTCTTATACGATAGTGATTAATTTGAATGTAAACATGCAATAGTTTGCACTAGACTAAAATTTTAGTCCAGGGATTCATTTTGTACATTATTTTGATTACATGTACAATACTTCTTTGCTCTTAGGACAATGTATGCATGTAAATGAGTTTCAATAAATGAATAAAGTTACATATATCGAGCCAAAAATTATAGTTGAAAAACTTTATGTAGACAGAGCTTGGATGGCTAAATTTTAGAATGACCAATAATTTTAATATAAAAAATTCACAAATATTAAAGAGCACAATTTTCTTGATGTTTACTCCACTGGAAACGAATGTTTACAGAACAGATTACTGAATTGGCAGACTAGCCCATCAGCTGATGCTCACAACAAAACGTGATGTTTGTAAGGATTTCGTTAATCGAATTTTTGTTCGTTAACCGAATTGAAGATTCTTATGGAAGGTAATTCGTGAACCGAAATTTCGTTAACCGAACCATTCGTTAACCAAGGGACCACTGTATATTAAATGCATCCTCAGAAAGCGTAAATTTGCCACCAGAGTTAAACAGTTAATTCAAGTATAATACTTCTGATAAACTTCCTATGTACAGTAGTCTCATTTTATGCGGTCAATTAAACCCAGGGAGGTCCGCGTATAACGCGAAACGCGTAAATGAAATAACAGAACATGTGGGATTAGTAATTGAAATAGAGACTGGGCCGACTGCCAGACTACCCTTTTTCCGACACAATATGTACGTTGTAGTAAAACTAACATCTTAATTTTATGATGGTATGCACACACAATTAATATTTAAGAGAAATATCAATAATATTAGGTTTTTTAACACTTATATTAGTAGAAGAGATGGCTGGGCACACGGGGATGGGGGGTTGGTTCCGAGGCAGAGGGCAGATTATTGGCCCTCACCTGTATCATTTGTATCACCTATATCACTATCCACCACAGAGGCTAGCAGGGCCTCCTTGTCAAACCCCTCAAAGTCCATATCCTCACTGTCACTGACTTGGGCTGGCTGTGGTGGGTGGCGGGTGAAGAACTCTGTAATGTTTTGTTGACTGGGCAAGCAAGGTTAAATAGACCAATCACAGCTTGTGGCGGAGGGGATGCGTGGCCCAATCACAGTCCGAAACGTCATCTGACATCAGCGGTGACATAAGAGCGACCTAGCGCGCAGCTTGTCCGCGCCGCTTCCCGTTTAAATTCAGGAATGTACCGCGTAACTAATAATTGGCGCGTCTGGACAGGTGCCGTGTAAATGACCAACCGCAAATGAAAAATCTGCGTAAACTGAGACAATACTGTACTTATGTTTGAAATAATGAATGTGCATATCTTTATATAATTTAGCTAAATATCTTTCTCTTCAGAAACGGTCATTCCAACGATTATGAATAAACTCATTTAGAAATGCATCATTACTTCAGGACGAAATCGGACAGGTTTGAAACCGCTATTTAGCTGTAATTCTTGAGAAGGGGGCGGGGCATCTTTTCTCAGCTGAGAAAAAACGTACTATAGACTTAGCAAAGTGAATGTGATGAAGATGTATTGCATACAGTATATTCTGGTAATTATTCGTTTTAGCACACCCTCAAATTTTTCCACAAGATGTCTGATTTCTGATGTGTTTTGTTCAGATCTGCCTTCGTTTCCCTGGGAATGCATCGTTTAAAGAAAATGCAGGTAATCCTTGATCAAAAATGGCTATTTTCCATAAAAAAAAGGTGAGATTTGAACAAAATACATCCAGATACGTTAGAAACCAAACATCTAGACCCCTAACTTTCACTAAATTAACCTAACCTAACTCCTACGGGGGCCCTAACCCTAGCAGAGGCAGGCCGTGTGACACGCCGCACGGCTCCAGACAGCTCACAGTGGGACAGGAAATGACGGGTGGAGATTTATTGATCTAATTTCTAAGGCATTCCTCACTTTTGCAATTTTTGTGAAAGAAACATGTTTCCAAGAGGCTTCCAGGGTTGAGGAATGTACATATGATGTAGAAATTGCTTAAAAGTACAGGGGATAAGTTCTTCTAAGCGATTTGAAGATGTGCTAAACCGAATAATAACCTATATTCCTTTTAGGTGTCTGGATCAGCGGCAAAGTTGGGTCGTGAATCAGCATATCATCACTGTACCCTGCTGGTAGGAACAGACAAACATCAACTGAAGCTGGCCCTCCAGGGAGATAAGGTAATTACTGCTCCTGCGTCATGTCAATTAAAAATTGCCTTTCACTTCCACCAGAAAATTTTATACAATGAAAGATGCAGAGAATGAAGACTACCTGCAGTTTAGGGAAAAAAGTAAATAAAAGGGAGAAAGGTTAGGAGTAGGTATAGTATAGACAAGTAACACACACACACACACACACACACACACACACACACACACACACACACACACACACCAAAATTCAGCCTATAAGAACCCGCACCGATAGATATAAGAACGGCACCATCCCATCTATTGTTAAAATAATAAACAACTCCTGATTTATGTACTGTACAGCCCTGTAAATGTATTCAATGCATATTATATCATTATGTCTAAATCAAATGTAAGTCTGTATATTTTCAACCACGGGCTGCAACTCTATTAATAAACCGTTTATTATTATTATTATTATTATTATTATTATTATTATTATTATTATTATTATTATTACCACACACACACATAACAAAAGTGGGGGAATGCTTGTTTGCAGGATAAAAGATTTATTAAACGAAATGCCCCTTCTTTTGTGTGTGACTGAGAACAGCAGATCTATTTTCTCTGAGAATGAAAGATTAAAATTCATCATCCTTCAAGAAAACAGTACAAGGGTACTCAAATCCAAATTAATTTTGCTTAATATGGATAAGGATATTACTGTACAGTATTTGTATTTAATTTATTTATGAACTGCTTCAATTTGGATTTTTACAGAGCATCCAAAGTAAAGCAACATTCAGTGTACCATCACTAGTGATGAATCTTAAAGATGCCAATCAAGATATAACAGTAGAACAGCTCATTACCAGCATAGGGCGCAAGTACCTAGAATCTTCTGTAGTGGGGAATGAGGCTTCCTCACAGCAGATGATTCAGCTATCCAATGGTTACACTCTGATTAATCCGACTGATGACTGGTTCCCAGGTAAGCTAATGCTGCAAGTGCAACATTATGAAGATTGTTTGGTAAAGAGGTTTAAGATGTTATGAATAGATCATTCTTTTAATTACAAATAATCTTTATACAATATATATATATATATATATATATATATATATATATATATATATATATATATATATATATATATATATATATATATATATATGCTGATAACCACAAGGAAAGAAGAAAACACGAAGTTCCCAAGCTTTCGTGAAGATGTGAATTACACGAAAGCGCTTGGGAACTTCGTGTTTTCTTCTTTCCTTGTGGTTATCAGCATATACCTAGATCACGCGCACCTACAGTGATTTACTTGCATATATATATATATATATATATATATATATATATATATATATATATATATATATATATATATATATATATATATATATATATATATATATTTCATTAGCCCAATAAAGCACGCGGACTTCTACATACAATCAACACCTCAACCCGCCAGGATTCGAACCCACGGCCCACAAGCCTATGACTGTGACCGGGGAACGCTGGTGGTCCAGCGGTTAGCGTTCCCCGGTCACAGTCATAGGCTTGTGGGCCGTGGGTTCGAATCCTGGCGGGTTGAGGTGTTGATTATATATATATATATATATATATATATATACACACAGTTGTACCCCACTTAACGCGGTCAATAGAACCCAGAGGGTCCCGTGTTAAGTGAAATCCGCGTTAAGTGAACAACAGAACATATGGGATTAATTCCAATAGAAACCAGCCCGACCCCCAAACTCCACTTTTTGAAGACACATACTATGTTGTAGTAAAAATAACATCTTAATTTTATGATGGTACATGCACACAATTAATACTTAAGAGAAATAGAGAAATACAGTCGCCAAGTTAATGTCCATTCAAATAATGGACTCAACTCCCTCCCCCTCTCACACTACACTGCCGGCTCTTCCCTCTCTGAGAAATTTTTGGGGGAAAACCACTAAATTTTAATAAATAATACCTCAAACTAAAGTTAGGATAATACAATTGACATTGCTGGATTCCTTGTAAGACCAGGAATATTTTGAATATAAATGTCATATATTTTGCACAAAAGATAACATACTTACTCAGATTAAAAATTTTATCTAAAATTTGTATGTCTAATGCAAAATATATGATGTTTATATTCAAAATGATAACCAAATTATAAGAATTCCAGCAATGTAAATTATATTCTGGCCGGGTAATTTGTATGAATTTTATGAGCTAAAACGGGCAGGGTGGCGGGTGGGGCAAATCTAAAAATAGCGTCTGGAGCCGGACACTCACCGCGTATATGTGGAAAAAATCCGTGTTAAGTGAAAGTTCAGCTCTGGCGAGGCACCGCGTATATGATAAAACGCGTTAAGTGAAACCGCGTTAGGCGGGGTAATACTGTATGTATATATATATATATATATATATATATATATATATATATATATATATATATATATATATATATATACTGTATACAGTGAGGTATGCTATAACGAATCTAATTGGTTCTAGAACCTTGTTCGTTATAGCATTCGTTCGTTATAGTATTAATCCGTTCCAGGCCCCCAAATACAACCACTTAACACTGAAAAATATAATATAAAATTGTATAAATTGTAAAAAAGTGCATAAATATGCATCTAAACCCCTGAAATAAAGAATATCATTAATATTTGTAATAAAAAAACCATAAATTAGAAGAAAAAAAATTAAATAATGTTCGTAGTAGGAGTTTCGTTCGTTATAGCATTCTCAATTTTATAGGTAAAACCGTTCGTTATTGGATTATTCGTAGTAGGATCCGTTCGTTATAGCATACCCCACTGTATATATATACTGTATAGTATATATATATATATATATATATATATATATATATATATATATATATATATATATATATATATATATATATATATATATGTGTGTGTGTATATCACCATACAGTATATGATTTTCCCACATTTAGATTTTGTAGAATCACCCAAAAATATTGAACTTTAACCAGCTTTACATCATCAGGTGATGAAGACTTAAAAGCAAATGTGACAGTACAGTAAAGCCTCGAATAATGACGTTAATGTGTCCTCCAATATTGCAGTTGAAGGTGAATCATCGTATCGCGAATCATTAATTACCATTAAAATAAAGCAATAATAATGAGATGCGTTCCCAAGTGTGACCTTTTCATATCTTTTGTGTGGCATTTTACCCTCTTTTTCCCCCAAAACAAAAAAAAATCAATGAAAATTGCAAACTATATTCTTTAAATAATGTTTCTGAATGCACCTTACCGGTATATATATATATATATATATATATATATATATATATATATATATATATATATATATATATATATAAATAACAGAGTCTAGAACTGCTTTTAGTGTCCTTGTGGCCTAGCCGGTAAGCGTTCCCTAGTCCCACCCAGTAGGTCGAGGGTTCGATTCCTTGCTGGTGAGGTCGTTGATTATGTTCAAAGTCCGCGTGTTATATGGACTAAAAATGAAGTATATATACGTACCTCGTGTTTCATACCAGCTGGATTCGGTAAAATGCTACTGACACCACATAAGAGGCACGGGCAGTTTCCCAATGAGGTTCACGGCTCCATCAGCTCGATGAACAGGCTTTGTGTGAAATATAACAGAGTCTATATATATATATATATATATATATATATATATATATATATATATATATATATATATATATATATATATATATATATAAATATATATCCAAAGCATTTATTGGATATTGTAGAACCAGAACAGTCTGGACTGTTTTCTGATTCTCTATGTCTTGCTGTATCCATGGCCCAACCTTCTTGTTAAATGTGATAACTCTTGAAGGAGTTGAGTAAGAAATTTTGTATGATTCAGGACTATTTGGAATACTGCACACCATGTGTTTAAGAATACATGCACACTGTATCTAGTTTCAGGTGTGCAGTATATCTACACATTTTGTACAGGGCTTATACAGCAGTTTGATTCAATCTTATGGAGTTATTATAGTGATGTATTGTAGATTATTTTTATTTGTATTTTTAAAGGACTGGGTAAACTGGAGGCTGAGTTATCATCATACTCATGGCTTCACAATAAGACACCTCGCTTCACCATTACTCGTCCAATCACCCTTCCTGAGTGTGTTGCTAATAACACTACTGTTGATGTCAGTGTGCAGGTGAGTTATTACTTTACATTGGGAAGAAATTTTTAATTTATTATACTTATTCCCTGAATATTGAAATGGTCTTTTTATTTTGAAGGTGCTTTGTTTTGTGCAGATATTTTTTGCCAAGCCAGTTAATCAACATTCCTTAGCTCAGTGGTAGAGCACTTGCCTTACAAGCAAACAGTTTGTTGTTTAACTTCCAGCTGTAGTGGAGACTGGATTCCTTCTTTATACGCTAGTCCTTGCACACTCAGTAATAAAATAAATACATTACAAGTTGTACCTCTAGTCCGGCAACCTCGGGACCTGACCGGTGCCGGACCATGGAAATTCACCCTTTTCCTGGATAGATAGTGACTTGTGCTTAAGCCTGGAAGCACTAGCACCACTTTCTCTGCATCATGGTCTCTTTGAAGACATATTGAAGAGTTAAATGTTGTATAGTAGCTTCTCAAATTTCGCAAGTTTTTAATTCTTAACGTATTTTATTGGAACACACAAAAAAATAAATAAATAAAAATTTTGATGGCGGAAACTTGAATTTCGACGGGTTTGAACGGCCCGCCAACGTGCAGACGACGTGCATAATCGTGTAAACAGCGTCATTTCTCTTATGTACAAAAGATTCATTATTGTTTATTTCTGAATGTCTTTTTTATTGAATTAATGTTTATGTGTGCAAAATGAGCAATACAATTCATTAATAATACGTAGAATATTAAAACACACGAGGAAATGACACAGCATTGTATTCGTTGATTACAAAACCAGTGACTGACTGGTTCTACATATAAAGCTGAAGAAAATAAGACCTTGGTTGTCGCTGTAGTAAAATTAATATGGTTGTTTTAAGTAATGTTATTTAATGTTAATAAATGGAACAATAGAAGTAGCTAACGATAATGGTAAAGAAAAAAGAGATCGCATATGTAAGTGCGCATGCGCACACGTGAAAACATATCGTCATTACTTTACATAAGAATATGAAAGCAACACTTATTTACTGTTCATATATATTTTAATTAATGTTTCTGAATTTGTTTTTATTGAATTAATGTACGTGTGTGTGCAAAATTAACAATACAATTTATTAATAATACGTGGAATATTAGAGGAGACGAGATGGCTGCCGGCATTGTTTATGTTAAAGCTTACGAAACCAGTGACTGATTGGTTCTACATATAAAACTGAAGAAAATAAGACCCTGAGTTTAGCTGTAGTAAAATTAATGTAAAAAAATGAATATGGTTGCTTGAAGTACCTGTAATGTTATTTAATGTTAATAAATGGAACAATACGTATACAGTTCGTCCCCGAATTACGTACAAACGGCCGATACGTACATCGTTTCTGAAGTCTTTAATTGCAAAAATATTGTCTTAAAAGGGCGAGCAATTTTTAAATTTGGCGGGCGAGCCAGCCGCACCGCGCCGCCACTATCACTGACCATGCAGACGACACGCTAGACGCACCAAAACAACAAGTGTGGTCATTGTGCATACAGTACTTCTCCTGTGAATTTCTGCCCTATTTTGTACACTTTACTCTGTGTGCAATGACTGGTGTAAAGCGTAAGAGTGGTGAAGCCAGTGGGAGTGCTACGAAACGTCAAGCAATCTCACTAGAGGTAAAAATGGACATAATAAAACTGCTTGAAAGTGGTGAAAAGTTGACCAATGTTGCCCGCAAATTTAACCTGAGTCGGTCAACTGTTAATACAATTGATAAGGGCAAAGAAAAGATCAAGGAACATGTGAAATCTGCAGTGCCAATGCAATCTACGATTATAACTAAAAGAAGAGGGAAGGTTCTGGAAGAAATGGAAAAATATCTTGCGCTGTGGATCGAGGACTGCACACAAAAACGTAAGCCTCTGTGTCTCAGTATGATTCAGGAGAAAGCCCTAAGTCTTTTCAACGACCTAAAGAAAGATCACCCTGATGATACTGTGACATTCAATGCTAGCAATGGGTGGTTTAACCGATTCAAGGTGCGAAATAAGCTGCATAATGTTCGAGTGACTGGTGAGGCGGCGAGTGCTGATTGGAAAACAGCACAGGATTTTCCAAAGAAACTCGCGGAAATTATCGAGTTACGTACATTTCGAGTTAAGTACAACCTTTTGGTCCCCATTATGTACGTAACTTGGGGACTTACTGTAAGTAGCTAACCATTAATGGTAAAAAAAAAAAGTGAGACTGCTCGTATGTAAGTGCGCACATGTGAAAATATATCGTCATTACTCTACATAAGAATATGACAGCAACACTTATTTACTGCTCATATATATTGAAGGGTTAAATGTTGTACTCTGTATAGACAAGCAGAGAGAGAGAGAGAGAGAGCAGCCGAGCTGTCGGATGTAAACAAACCTTAATTTCCCGCGGCTTTTTTTTTTTTTTTTTTAAGGGGATTAGCCCACCCGGGAATAGGTCACTGACCCACATTAGGGCCTGAGGGGCAAAAATTTAATACTCCTGTCATAATAATAATAATAATTCAGAAAATTAAAAAAAAAAAAAAAAAAAGCTGCCTATCTACCTATTGGACAAACTAAAATCGTTCCGGACCACGGAAGTTTCCGGACCACAGAATGCTGGACTAGAGAGGTACAACCTGTATTTGGTGCATTTGCTGATGGTGCAAAAGTCCTTTGGTTAACTTGTATCCTGTCAAGGGGATGGAGTAAACTGCTGAATGCTAAGAATTAAGGAGTCAACATCTTTGGCCACCTTCCATTACAACATGATGGCATGAGAAGAAATAATAAAAAATTGGCAACATGTATCATGCATTTATGTAAGGTAATTTTATACTGTATTCAATTTAATTCTTATTTTCATTTATATACAGCTACTACTCGACTTACGACATACTCGACCTACGGCCACCCGTACATACAACCGCCTGAGTCGTACCAAAATTTTGTCAAATTACGTATTTTCGAGTCCTAGCGTTAGTGATTGCACTGTGTACTGACAAAATTTTCGTTTGTAATTCACTTAAAAATGGCTGGCAAGCTTAAAAGTGAGTTTTGTGGTGCTGAAAAAAAAAAGAAACGCCCATTTTAGATTTTCTGTGTTATTTAAGCGTTTTCGACTTACGACCTGGATTTGGGTCCCTAACCCCGTCGTAAGTCGAGTAGCAGCTGTATTGTACTTGTAAAATCCTGAAGTTTCCTTAAATTTAATAAAATCTGATGGGATAGGTTACAAAAATACCTTGTACAGCTCCTTTTAAAATAGAAAAGTTGTGATTAAAATTTTTAAATACTGTACTGTATACAATATTTGCAATGGTCAAAAAATGCCCCATTGTAAAAAGATTTGATTTGTCTATCCTATGTTTCCAGTAATTAGTATCAATTAGATATGAATGATTGATCATTAAGTTCTCGACTTAATAGGTGACATATGAATTAGAGCATTGAGTCCTGGGTTGTAAACCCAGGTTAATCCTTTAAGAGTGTGTCAGATAGCATGGAAAACAGTCAAAATATTAGGTTAGTGGTTGAAGGCTAAAAAACATTTTATATGAGGAAGGTAGTAAGAAAGGGTGAAAAACTGTGAGAGGAATCAGTTCTATACAATACTAAATATACCTGGGAAAACACATGTATTTGGTAGGGTTAAGAGGGTGAGGAAAGTAACAGAATATAGGATAGTTGAGGAAGAGGAGGTAAAGGTTATGTAGATAAAATAATTTTATTAAAAATGTCCACAAAGGGTATGAGAAAAACTGGAAACTACTCGTATGCAACATTAATGGATCTGCAAAGGCACATGGATTGAGAAGTATTTTGGGTTGTGAAGACATTCTTCAAAATTATTGTGACATGCTTGAAAGTAAGTGGAGGACTAATTGAGAGCTTTGATGTGATGGAAGGAGTGAGACATTTTTAAGGAATGGATGGTGAGGGAAGTGAAGGCTAGGTTGACTGGGGCAGCAGCAAGGTGGGGTGTGGCCTCTGATTTTTGCTGTGAACAGGAAATGCAAAAGGGGGTGAATAACATTGACAGGTTGTGTAATAGATGGAAGTTAATGATTTTTGAGAGGAGGGAGTTGGATAGAGTTGATATAAGTAAACTGGAAATTCCAGTGAATGATAATATAAAATTATTGTAAAAAGGGGAAACACTAGAGGAAGTTAAAAACTTTAAAAGAATTTAGCAGTGAAGTTAATTAAAAATGGTACAATGTTGAGAAATATCATCAGGAGAAAGGGAGTAAGCTTGGAGGTGGAGATGGAATACAGTGATAGCATAATGGAATAGAGCTGAGTTGTTCTGAAATTTGAGTTACAAAGGAGAGTTATATACCTGATGGTTGCATCTGGGGTTGCCAGAATTGAAGGGGGTAACCAATAGTTAAATGTGTGGGGGGTGTTTGCACTGGCATAGAAAGAAGAGGATGTACACTGCAGTGGTGGTATTGCAGAAGAGTGGTTTGCTGAGAGGGTATGGACATAAAAGAAGGATACAGGGGGAGTGATTAGTAGATAGGGAGTATAATGGCAATGCTACAGATACTTTAGAGGGTTTTAAGTAAGATAAAAGAAGCACGAATATTAAGTTTTTGCTCTCGGTTAGTTTTCACTTTACAAAGTGCTGATCAAATTAAATTACTTCTTCTGTTCTTTACTACATGTTATGAAATTGACAGACAATTCTTTAAATTCAAACACTTACCTCACACATATAAGCGCTTAATAATGGCATTTTTTGTAGATGCATGGGGATAGCTAACACGTTAACTTTCCAGGACTGTCATTACAAAATACGACCAGACCGTGTCTTTGGAAAAACTGTTGTACAACACAGTCTTCAGAAAACAATAAAATTAGGAGAACTGTTATTTGGACACAATACAGAAAGAAATAGTGAAGAAAATATATAGAAAATTATGGAAAGAAAGACAAAAAAGGAAAAGTCAACCAGTCAACAATAAATAAGAACACAAAAAATCGGGCCCGTTGTAAAGATGATTTCTCCCGGACTCTCTGAAACACACATAACAACCAGAGCAGCTCCCAATCAACCAAAAGATGGATTTTTCTGACAGTGATTTGTTTCTTGGGGAGGAGGATTACAGACCAAGAGAGCTGCATCCTTTTTATATGGCAAGGGGGAGGGACATTTATTCGTAAAGGACACCGTGATAGCTTTATACTTCAGTAGCAAATTATACTGTAAGATTCAAGGATTTGTGAGGTATTGGTTTAATATCTTTCTTCCATTACTTACATGGCTTGATCCATTTTTCTACAGGAAAGCCCCTCCACTACGTTTGCTGTCTCTCTTTTTTCTTGCGGCTCAGTGTTCGCATATTTATACACGAAATACAACAAATTTCAGGTCCATTTAAATCTTAATTTTTGCAATTACAGAACTGTAATCAACTTGTTCACCTTTATTTAAATTATCTTATGAGTAATGATATTAAGGTTTCCATCATATTTAAGTAGTTATCAATAATATTACACCAAAGTCTCCAACGGCTAATGAAATCACGCAGCGCTCACTTATAAATGGGCGGAGCCAAAACAGGTTTCAACTAGGCGCAATCCTTTTCAATTCTTTCATGTTGTACACTTTCTTTTAGGTCTTATCCAATATATTACCGTATATAAATTATTTTTATTATTATATCACAGTTTTTTATTGCCTTACATGCCCCCAACTCTTTAATATTCATTAAAATATTCTCCATAAGCAGCCATGATCCATGTATTTACCCACTGTTTTAGTGGGAGAAACTCGATGATTGGTTGTTAGCTATTCGGGCGCCGCACACGCTAACGCCTCATCAAGGCGTTTGTTTTTCCCTCTCAAGGTGTCATGCGCAGAACTCAGCAGAAGAGTCTGCACAGACAGAATAGCTAACGGTTAGCTATTCCATGCATCTACAATAAATAATGCCTTAAGTCTCTGGTACATCAACACACATAACCTTGATGTTAAATGAAATGATGCTGCATTGTCAAGGGTGGAGGGGGTGTACAGTAGAGTATACTGTTTAAGAGATACTGTAATGTTGTCTTCAGCAACATATTATGTAATTGAATTGCAACCACAGGTTTTGCAGATTTTTATTATAGTATGTAATTCTTATGTCACTTTCAGGTCTACCATGGTATCATTGAAGATGTAAAAATGACAAACCAAGATGTTTGTCCAGATGTTGCAGACCTGATTCATGAAGTTGGTGGGGCAGTAAAGGGGTCACAGTTCAGTGTTGAGATTTTCAATGATTTAACCAACCGAATGCGTCTTCCACAGCCCCTCCACACCCAGCGGTCTGTGATGTAAGTTGAAGATTGAAGATATAGCAAGATATTTATATTATGATTAGTTTTGAAAATTTTTGACCTTTTGGTGGTTGGGTATATTTTTCTATAAGGAATGATTACGATGAATATGAGTTTTTGTTTATCATATAATGTCTAGTGGAATAATGTTGAAAAGTACTTAAATGTAATTTTCACATTCAGGATATAAAAAGAATGATATGTTTCTTAATATTTTCAGCATTGTATATCCAGCAAATACTGTATAGGCTGTGCAGTGATGACAATACTGTAAACTGTTAGATACAGTATATAGATCTGTTAATTTTCCATACTTGTAATGTTAATATAGGTTATAATTTGACAAGTGAATAAATTATGTTACACCGTATATTCTTTGTTAAATATTAAAGGTTTTATACATGTATATAGTCTTTGGCATTTCCTAAATTTGCCAGATAATTTGTAAATGTAATATATATTTAGACATCATTTAATTATACTCTACTTATTGCTCCCACCCTTTTCTGGATAGTTATAAAAAGTGCAACAGACAAAGGTAAGAATGATGAACATTACAGGGGCCCCTTCAGATTGTGATGGTTCAGTATTAATTTGGTTGTAAAAAAGTGAAGTTTTACATTATCAAAGTCAACCTACAGTATTATGAGAAATGGGGGTTGTTTATTTACCTCCAAATCATGCATGATTCCACCCATCATATAAGATTTTAAATATATATACAGTTAACCCTCACTTTACGCGGTCCCGCATTCCGCGTTTCCACGTTTATGAGGTGCCTTGCCAGAACCTAACGTGCTCACATTACGCGGAGAGTGTCCAGCGCGACGCTATTTTTAGATTCGCCCCACCCGCCACCCGCCCGCCTGCCTGCCTGTGCTCCTCGCCTCTCCCTCCTCCTCCCTCCGCTTGGGCAAGCCGCGCGGTAAGGTTGCGCAGTGTGTGTCTTTGTTGCGTTATCACTGACGTCATATGACGTATCGGACTGTGATTGGCCATGCATCCCTACCCCCCTCTGCTGCTAGCTGTAATTGGCTTAAAGTATTATGACGTGTCCACCCGGGGGAGGGAGGGAGGAAAGACGACGCTTGACCTAGCCGCGGCAGTTTCATCCCTCAAGGCCACACCGTGTAAACGTGCATCCATTGTTCCGTAAAATGGCTTCCGCCGGACCACCACCCCCAGAGAGAAACCTTTCCTTACCTGGACCCAGCGGCACTAAGCCAAAGAAGATACGACGTTCCTTAAGCTACGAGGTGAAGTATACCATCATCCAAGAGTTGGGAAAAGGAACAAGGCAGGTTGATTTGGCGCGCCAGCATGGTGTGAATGAATCTACGATTCGAACAATAAAGAAGGATGCAGCCAAGATAAAGGAGCACATGAAGATCACAAAGTCTACAGGTGCTTCTATGATCAAGTATTTTCACAACCAGGTGCTTCTCAAGACAGAAAAATTACTTGTGAGGTACTTGGTGAGTCAGGCGCGACGGAACATGGCGGTCGACACGCGCTCTGTTAAGGACTACGCACGTGAACTGTACATGGCAGTGGCACGAAAGATAGGAATTACAGAGCCCAAACCCTTTAATGCTTCCTCTGGGTGGTTAGAGAGGTTTAAGATCCGGAACAAGATCACCAATATAAACATTGGTGGAGAAGAAGCGAATGCTGACCGTGCTGCGGCTAGGGAATTTCCTCCGTTTTTACGTGAGATTATGGAGGAAGGACAGTACAGTGACGACCAGGTGTTTAACATGGACGAATCTGGTCTTTTCTGGAAAAAGCTACCTTCCAAGTCCTTCGTTGTAAAGAATGCCAGCAGGATTCGGGGCCGGAAGATGCAGAAGGAACTCATCACCGTCCTGTTTACCACCAATGCCTCCGGTACCTGTAAGCTCAAGTTATCGGTGATCCACACAGCACGCAAGCCGCACGCCTACAAAACCATGGACATGACCAAGCTAAATGTCTACTGGCTGACCGCACGTAAGGCGTGGATGTTCTCTACACTGTCCCTCTCTTGGTTTGATGACTGTTTTGTTCCCGATGTAAAGAAATTCTGTGAGCGACAGAATGTGCCATTCAATATTTTGTTGCTGCTGGACAACGCACCAGGACACTCGCCCCTACTGTTAGATCGTCACCCCAACGTAAAAGTGGTCTTCCTTCCTCCCAACACTACGTCTATATTACAGCCCATGGACCAAGAGTTAATCTGTAATGTAAAAGCTGCATTCTCAACAAAAAAATTCAAACTCCTGAACGACTACACCAACACCAGGGAAGAGTTGCGTAACCTGAGTGACACCACCACCAATAGCAAGAGCGAAGATGATGAGGATCAACAGTTGGCACAGCAAAAAATAATGTTCAAACAATTCTGGAGAGTATTTAACATCAAGAAAGCTGTGGACTTCTTGGTGGAGTCATGGGATCAGCTGTCTATTGCTACAATTCGTCACGCATGGAGACATGTGTTGCATGGAATACCAGGTGAGAGGAGGAGTCAATCTGTGACTGGTGAGGTTCAGAATGTTGCAGTAGCAGTGGACCTTGCCAGAGAAGCTGTGCAGACTGTTACAGTTCCAGGCTTCTCCGAGACCACCAACAACGACATCCTGGAGGTGATCAGAGATCCTGAAGTGACTGCCGACGAGATGTTGGAAGAAGATCACGTCAGTGAAGAGGAGGAAGAAGGTGCGTCATTCTCCGAAGAACACAATTTAACTCATAGTGATATTAAGGGTGCCATGGAGTGTGCAGAGAAAATGAAGTCCTTCCTTTCCCACGACAATGACGATGACCGCTATGAAGTCTTCCATACCCGGCTGGTGCAGGCTATGGAGCCGTACATCACGGTGTATCATGACAACATAAACACCAGCCGTCAAAAAAGCATAACCGAGTTCTTCGCCCGCAACCCACCACAGCTAGCCCAAGCCAGTGATAGTGACAGTGAAGATGACTTTGAGGGATTTGTCAGGGAAGCCCTGACAACTGTAAGTGACAGTGATGGTACTTCACCTAGTAATGGTGATTCACCCGAGGGCCAGTAATCTGCCCTCTGCCTCGGAACCAGCCTCCATCCCCGTATGCCGACCCATCTCTTCTACTACCGTAAGTGTTCCACCTAAGTTTTAGTTTTTCTAACCTGACCTATATTTTTCCTATATTAACCTTTATTTTTCCTAACCTAACCTCTTCTATATTACTTGTTTTTTCATACCATCATAAAGTTAAGATAAAATTTTTACTTCAACATAGTTGTGTGTCGTCAAAAAGTGGAGTTTGGGGGTCGGCCCGGACTCCATTTCAATTACCGTATATACCCGTGTATAGCACGAGTTCTTAAGACCAAATTTTTTGGCAAAAAGTTGGGGGTCGACCTCTATACGGGTAATAGTTTCGTTAGGTTGAAAAATATTTACCAGTAACTACCAGTAAACAATGGAAACGACGCACCAACGCACCACCCGCTGTGAGTGTCGGTACAGTTGCCAGGGCAGATCTCTTGCGTCATCATAGCAAGCCCAAAGTAGCCAAATGCATGGTATGGTATGCACAGGAGGATGTAAAACATAAAGTATACACGTGGGCTAATCGTGATGACATAATATGATGTGAGTCAGATCATCTACACTCAGTTGCCAGTTTCAAAATTTTCCTTTTAAAATTTTAAGTTACCGAGTATTTCTTTTCCCAAATCGTTTTACAATACTGTAGGTAAAACAGTATACTATTGTGCAAACCCCACAGAAAAAAAATTAACAAATGGAGACACCAAAAATGTAAAAAAAAAAAAATGCTGTCTGACTTGCAACACTGTTGGTAGGGTCAGGTGGTTCTAACGGTACCTGCCAGGACCCGGTAATCAAATTTATAACAATATCTAACCTCAATTACTGTAGTTTATCTGATGTAGGCAATATGAAGTAAAAAATACCAGTTAAAGTGAGAAATTGGAAGAGAATAAACAAGAATGATGTTGGGCTATTTTTGGTTGGGCTGATGGAGAGAGTACCAGCTGTTTGGTCTTTTTTGGCGGGAGAGTCACGCAAATATCCGTACTGGTATTTGTTTGGTGTGTTCTATATTTTTAAAAATGAATACTTGTAAATTAAAAGTACCGTAACATTGTATTATATAAAAACTTGTCATATTTCTGGAAAATAAGAAGCAAGAAAATAAGAATACACCGGTAAACACAATTTCAACGTACGCTAAAATTAAAAGCTGCTTAAGAAGGGCCGATGCAAACACAAAGCCTCCGCGACCAGGGCTCTGCCGTATCAGCTAGACGGTACACGTGTTTTTCGAATCGTTTTCAGTTAAAAAACTTTTACATCACAAGTGAATTAGGATAGAATATTATTGTAATATAACAGTTTTTAACTGAAAACCATTCGAAAAGCGATTACGGTAACATCTTTTGAACGAAAGAAAGCGAGTTTTTGTCACGATTTTATCCCACTTTCCACTATAATACGTACGTCATTTCAGCAAAAATATTACATTTCCATATTCTCAGAAATAAATAGTAGTTTTGCTGAAACGTGATGTATTTCAATGTAAATTAGGATAAACTACATGAAAACAAAAGACTTTACCTAACCTTCCGATGTTCAAGATATGTTACTCGTATTTTTAATAGTTTTCGGTTAAAATACTGTTATATTAGTGATATTCTATTCATACTGTGGTTGATATAATACCTTCACGGAAATGTAATATTTTTTGCTGAAATGACATACGTATTACAGTGGAAAGTGGGATAAAATCGTGACGAAAACAATGACTTGCGCTTTCTTTCGTTCAAAAGATGTTACCGTAATCACTTTTCGAATGGTTTAGTTAAAAAACTGTTGTATTACAATAATATTCCCTCCTAATTGACTTGAATAAATACTTGAATGGAAATATACAATATTTTTGTTGAAACTACCCGCGTTTCAGTGTAAAGTGTCGTGATAATAAATGGTAAACAAGTTTATAGGACGTAGTGTTTCTCTGAAGGTTTTGTTGTTCCTTTACCCTCAAAAACGTGGGTCGACCTATAAACGAGGAATATCATAAATTAACGATTTCTTGGTCATAAAATCGGGGTCGACCTATATACGAAGGGGGGTTATAGACGAGTATATACGGTAATCCCATATGTTATGTTATTCATTTTACGCGGGACCCTTCGGGTTACATTAACCACGTAAAGTGAGGGTTAACTGTACAGTAATTGTACTTGCTTTTAAAGGTAAATAAAAATTCACAAATCAAATTAGATGATGAAAACTATGAACAAGTAAATTCAATTCATAAATACTTTGGAAACATTTGGGTGAATACTTAGGGTGTGGTGACTGAGATGGTGGGTGGGAATGGTAAGCAGCAGGTTAGCAGTTTTCTCTTAGATTTTCAGCTGAAACAAGTTTACATATTTTGAAGAAAAAAATAAAAATAATAATTAAAAAGTAAAAGAAATATTGCCTTTTCAACCTTCAGAGTTGTGACTCCTTTAAAATGGCTGGCAAGCTTAAAAGTGAGAGTTTTGTGGTGCTGAGAAGAAAAAGAGACACTCATTTTAGATTTTCTATGTATTATTTTTGCATTTTCGACTTATGACCTGGATTTGGGTCCCTAACCCCGTCATAAGTCGAGGAGTGGCTGTACCTAAAGAAAGAACGGTGCGCTACCATAAATTGACCCCCAGGATTTAAATATATGAGGTAAATATATCTAATATTATTGAAAATATTAATTATTTAAAATCTAAAACCTAAATAATAAATGTAATCTAATATTATTGAAGTTCAGTTTTGCTGAATGTTTTGAATATAACGAATATAATTCTAAATACATACTGAAGTGCATTTTTCTGTCAGCAGTTTCAGATATAGGACAAATATAATTTCCAAAAGTGAGAAAAGCAGAAAGACAAAAAGACAGCTTTAAGTTTTTCAAATTCAGACCAAATACTGAGTCACAAAAAAAAGGGAATTTGTGCAAAATGTAAAGACTGTGGTTAAGAAATGCAAGGCTTGGTGCAGCGCTTGCGAGATCATAAGAAGAAATGCAGTGGGCCACGAACAGATTCAGAAAATCGTGGTTCAGAAACAACAGATGGTAATTATTAGTACTATCCCACAATTCCTTGCTTCCAGTTTTTGCTAGAGACCTGCCATCTTGCTCAAAATATTGAAAAAAATAACACATCATTAAGTCTTTCTCAATGTTACAAAGATAACACTGGCATTAGCCAGATATACCGTATCTACTACATGGTTCTTTTACCCTGCTTTAAACATTTTAATGGGTGAATTCATGTTAAGCAGCAACATACATCATGGCTGACTAATAAAATTAGATCTACAATGGCTTTACATCATGTTGTAATGTGAAAACGTGTGGTACTCTTCTTTGCAGATCTTCAAGAATAACCAGTTACATCAGGGGTCACTTCTTCAGTGTTTTGTTGATCAGCAACATTGACATACCCATCTCCAAAAGAAGTATCAAATGTTAGCACAAACATCCCTTCTGTTCCTTTACCTATAAAGCGTAGCTATTCACAGACTTCTCCAGTAGTTACGTGTCGTACTGATAAATTAAAACGAGTTGCATCTTCTGATCAAAATGCAAGTATCTTGCAGTATGGAGTGAGGACAACAATGGAGGAAAAGGAAAATAGATGAAAAAGTTGCAACAATGGTGTATGCAACAAATTCTCCTTTTAAGATTGTTGAGCATAAATCCTTTTTAGACATGGTAAATATGATGAGACCAAGATACAAGTTGCCCAGTTGGAAAGATATTGTCAGTATATTGTTAGATCAAGTATACTGTGCTATACTGAAAAGTGTGAAAAAGTATAGTAGAACTGGAAGGAAAAACTGTCTGCATGAGTCTTGATGGATGGACAAATGTTTCAAATGAACCTGTAATATGTGCTCCTGTCACTGTTCACTCATCGGACAACACAAGTGAAGTTTATCTTGTGGACACATCTGGTCACCAACATACATCTGATTATCTCAAAATCATTGCTAAAAGTTCAATAAAAATGCTGAACATAAATACAAATGCAAAGTTGGTAGTTTTGTAACAGATAATGCTACTAATGTTGCAAAAATGAGAGCAGAACTATTGAAAGACAATGAATGACTTGATATGTTATTGTTGTACAGTACATTATAAATTTGTTAGCCAAAGATTTAGAAATATTAAGAACATGTGAAAATTTTGAAGTATTTTAGGAATAATCATACTGCCTCAGCGGCATACAAATCAGCAGGGGGTTCAGTCCTTACCACAAGATGTTTGCTGGAATACACTGACTGACTGCTTAGAGGCTTATTTGAACAACTGGCCAATATTAGTAGCTGTGTGTGATGGTGAAAAAGGGCAGGAATTAGCCTCAAATATTACAAAGAAAGTTATGGACACTAATATTAAAAGGTGTGCTGAAGATATGCTTAAAATCTTGAAGCACATTGCAGTAGCACTCGATATAGCTCAAAGGGAGAGATGTGATATTGGAGAAATGACTGAAGTGTAGAAAGACTTAGAGAATCAACTAAAAGAGGAGACAACTCGGTCAAGTGATAGAGCTACCATACAAAGTAAATTTATGAAACGAATGGCACTAGCACTTACACCTGTGCACTATCTGGCAAATATTCTGCATCCAATTTATAAGAAAAAACTAACTAATGAGGAAGATGATACTACAATGAAATGGCCTAATGAAAAGAACCCTTCCAGTTTCTCTCATAATCATATATAAAGCATAACTTCCCCCTTTTCAGCCATATTCATTTTCTAGGCATTCAACCCAAGCTGGACCACTTACATGGTGGCTCTCCTTGGACAAAATTCTTGATGGTGATTTTTCTGATAGTACAGTATTAGAGAAATATTTACAACAGTAAAAAACTTCAAGTGCTGAAGTGGAGCATATTTTTTCTTCATTTGGTCTAGTTTAGTCTAAGCTTAGGAACAGGTTAGGGACAGAATAAGCAGCAAAGATGGTTTTTATTAACAAAAACCACAACTTAAGTTCACCACAAAAATCTGTTACAGTGGGGTATGCTATAACGAATCTAATTGGTTCTAGAACCTTGTTCGTTATAGCATTCGTTCGTTATAGGATTAATCCGTTCCAGGCCCCCAAATACAACCACTTAACACTGAAAAATATAATATAAAATTGAAAAAAATTGTAAAAAAGTGCATAAATATGCATCTAAACCTTTGAAATAAAGAATATCATTAATATTTGTAATAAAAAAACAATAAATTAGTAAAAAAAAAAAAAAAAAAATTTTTTTTTTTTTAAATAATGTTCGTTGTAGGAGTTTCGTTCGTTATAGCATTCTCAATTTTATAGGTAAAACCGTTCGTTATAGGAATATTCGTAGTAGGATCCATTCGTTATAGCATACCCCACTGTACTTAAAAAACAAAAATTTATTGCGTGCATCAATTGCATAAAATCCCATTCACGAAAACGATGTAATTTCAGAAAGTGGAGGAATATTAAGTGATTGATTGTGAACTACCATCAGGGCCATTGTTAGGGGTGGGCTTACAGGGCTTTAGCCCTGGATGTTTTTTTTGTCTAGTCCCGAATCTTTTCAAGAATTAATAATTTTTTAAATTCAGGATTTACTTCAATCCATATCAAACGAATTTTATATGAGTGTCCTTAATTTATCAATCACTACTCCTGATGAGTACTGCTGTTACACAGTGCCTTGAGGAGATTGGAACAGCCATGGCAGTGGGTCTTAGAGCAAAACTGTGTAGGTTACCAACAATCTACACGATTGTAATGTTTCCAGAGCTTGCTCTCCACCACAGAGGGATTGCATAAGTTTCTTCAAAGGGAAACTGTGGACTTGGCCCAAGCACTGCAATTCAAAGATGCTGTCGATGACACAGAGAAAAGTGCACTGATGAAATGGCTGAAGATCTATACAAGAAAGCAAAAGCCATATGCGAGACTAACTACATCCAGGAGCAGAGGGGTCCAAGGTGCAAACAAAAGAAGATGGAGGAGTATGTGGTGGAGTTCTCTTGTGGAACAAGCTCCAATCTCAGCAATGCAGAACTTCTGAAAAGGAACTTTTATTTTCCTTGTCTTGACAGAATGATCAATGACTTTGACCAACAATTTACTAGTGTGGGAGCTCATTTCATGAAAGGTATCCAGGATTGTCACCCAGCCTCTGTGACTTTTGTCTCTGAAGAGTTCTTAACAAAGTTGCTATACACTACAAAATCCAGCTGAAATCAGAGGAAATACTGGTTGCTAAGAATTTTCTAGCTAGGAAGAAAGAGACAGGTGCCACTCCTGACATGCTCAGTGTATACAGGTTGCTCGATTCTGATATGTTTCTAACTCTGAAAGCCATCTTTCAAGTGGCACTGACCATTCCTCTCAGCAGCTGCAGCTGTGAGCGATCGTTCAGTGCCTTGAGACGTCTACACACATGGTTAAGGAGCCAACAACCACATCACCATCAACCATAACAAGACCACGGTTATGCACATCAACCTCTCCTCTGATGTTGTCCAACCCCCTTCCATTTCTTTAGGTCCCAACACGCTCCAGGTTGTAGACTCCACTAAGCTCCTCGGCATCACCATAGACAACAAACTAAATTGGAAACCACACATCAGTGAAGTTGTCAAATTTTCCAGTTTCCATCTCCACCTCCTCCGCTGACTCAAGTCCCTCGGAGTTCCTGCACCCGAGCTCCTCAGTGTTTATTCAACATTCGTACTTACCAAGCTCACCTATGCCTCCCCTACCTGGTCTTCCTCCCTAAATGCCACACAATGTAAACACCTAGAAAAAGTGCAAAAGAGGGCATGCAAGATTATTCTCTCCCCTTCCTACTCCACATATCAAGAAGCGCTCAACACACTGACCCTCTCAGTTCTCACTGACCATTACCACGACCTCATCTGCAAATTTGGTGAGAAGCTGCTGCACCAACCTCGACACCAGCTCCTACTACCACCTCGCCCGAGAATTACTGTTCGACACCACAACCGCATCCAGCCCATATGAGCACGAACTGATCGCTATAAAAACAGCCCAGTCTCAACCAATGTAAAAATTATCAATAACTTGTAATAAACCAGTGTATTCACTCCCAGTAAATCCTACTGTTTGCACTGTCACTATGTTGAAATGCCCTGTAGTTTCAGCTTTTCACCACCTAGTTATTATGTATCTTATTTGTATCACTTATATTACTTGTATATTATTTGTAAATCGAAACCCATTCCCCAATTATGTAACTGTATATTATCAGCCTTCCGGCTGCTATGCTCTTTCAATAAACCATTAATTATTATTATTATTATACTATGGGA
Organism: Homarus gammarus; assembly: GCA_958450375.1. NCBI lineage: Eukaryota > Metazoa > Arthropoda > Malacostraca > Decapoda > Nephropidae > Homarus > Homarus gammarus. The sequence continues at coordinate 667,795 of CAUDMG010000562.1, read as the reverse complement.
CAAGACAGACTCAATCACCTGGCAGTTCTGTCCACTAAAAAGAATACACTGGATGGTATTGAACATAATGTAGTCATCAACAGATTTGCCAGACTCAAATCAAGAAGCTATAGTCTGATGCTCTCCAATCCAAAAAAAACTGTGTTCCTGGTGTGGTAAACAGTGATTAAGTTAGTGAAGGGATAGAACATGTCAATTTTACTTTTGCAACATTTAATGCAGAACCAATGTTAACACCCAATCAACATGCTCACATGTCTCATTACACTGGTAACATACTACACACACACACACACACACACACACAAAGGCGCTCCAACAGAACAATATAATCCACAAACATTGATCACCATACAACGTTATACACACTTGACACGTTGGCCTACTACACAGTAATTCCATTATACACATCCCAGGAATTGTCTAAAAAAAAATCAATTTACCGGTAATAAAAATTTTTGCTGGTATTTTAGACCGTTTGGTTTCTTCTTTTAACTGCCTTCAGGTGGTAAGAAATGCTGTCACAGACAGTCTAAATTCAAAAAAAATTTCCAGGGGGAGCGTGCCCCTGGATCCCCAAAACTTGGGCCTATTGCGCTAGTGGTTTTATAAAACTCAGGGCTAAGCCCTCAATGTCCTGAAGGTCTAGCAACGGCCCTGACTACCGTGACTTATATGTTAAATGAATGCCAGCACAAAGTTATACAAGGATTTTCTTTTAAAACCTTCAAATTTATTTTTTGTTAACTTCATGAAAAAAAATATTAAAATAAAATCTAATTTACTTAATCAATGCCAACTCTGAATTGAACAGTCCATACAGTACTCAATAACATGTCAAAGTTACAACAATAACAGCAATGCACAGAGATCAATAATATACAGAGCAATATAGTAAATCAGATCATAATGTTCAAAGGCAGGGTAAATACTAGTGTAATAACGGCCTTGGTTCATAGGTGGCATGCCGGTAGCATACCCCTACAATGCGTGAATTCTTTTTAATAAACCTAGATATGTATCCCTCTCTGGTTACCAAAAACTAATTTTTTTTTGCTGGAAAAGCTAGATAATGATTTCTAAAATCATTTCCAAAATTCAGGTTGGCCAATTCAAAGGTAGTATCTTATCTAGTTGACCCCTTTCCAAGTGGTTTGGCATTGGGTTTGAAAAAACAACAATGCCAAAATCTGAGTGGGCCAGGAGATATACAGCATCACACTGGACATTTATTTTGCACTACAGGTATTTTGTTATTTCCACCTTTTTTATATTACTAATGATTATATAATACACTAGACCCTTGCTATCAGCGAGGGATACGTTCCCAAAAATGGAGTGAATTGGCAAAACAGCAAATAGCAACTTAACTACCTTAGTGCACTACTGTATGCCTATACCAAACAATTGACCAGCTGCACTCGTCCCCTCTTTTAACTTATCTAATAATAAACTTTCTTTGTCAGGGTCATCAATAACTTCAGCCTTTTACATTTTACTCTATAGACATCACTAGCACCAGACAGTCTTTTAGGGGCCATTTCACACAGAAACACTAAAGTTTTGAGAGTACAACATGAGATGCTGCATGGGGGCACTCTTGCTGCAGGAAAAGGCTTGGAAGTTGGCCACCATCATCTTACCGCGAATCTTCGAAATCGCGAGTGGCAAGGGTCCACTGTACTGTACTGGATAGGTAGGTGAATAGAAAATTTTTATTAATTTTGTTTTATTTGCTTACATGTGGCAATTCCAAATGGAATGCAATGCAATTAGTAGAGGCCTCTACTCACACAGCAAACACAAATATGTAGATATTATTCACCAAGACAGTTTTTAGGAGTTGGCACTCGACATATACAATCGGGTAAGGTGGCGGTAGAGGGAGACAAGGGCTCCCTCCCTCGTACCTGTGCTTCACCACTACGTTGTGAATCCTCCTCTAGCACCCACCCAACTCACCCTAACTTCAAGCTACCACCCATCATGTTCTCACCATGCCCACACATGACCATATGCACCCACAATGCCCACTTGGAGCAAAGAAACCCCAATTTTTCGACTTCCCACTTAAATTTTTCCCAGAGTTGAAGATCACTAAACAGAGCAATTGCAGATCATTAAATAACCATGGGTGTGAAATTTTTAATTGCAAAACTGAATTATTGTTGAGTGAACGATCGCTAAACGGCGCATCCTTGTAGTGTACTTGGACTGATCTGAGTAATTCCCATCACTTGATTTACTTTGGGTTTTTTATGCGTGGCATCTAGTCTTTTAGGATAAATTTTTATTACCAACTAAACCATTAAGGTCTTCCAAGTTAGGACTCAATTATAAGGAGACAAAAAATTTCAATTACAGTACTGTATTATTAAAATCCAAAAACATAATTAAACTGGGTTATTTACAAAACAAATATTAGCTTGTGAGCAATTGTATGTTAATGGTAAATTAACAAGAGCTTGTACAATAAAGTATGGAAGTAATTATTTGTATAAATCAATGAAAAGTTTGTAAACAACCACACCATAACATTTAGTGAAAAAGATTCCAGGCCACCACCAAAGAGGTTACACTTATCTAACACCAGTAGTAAATTATAGCACACTCCAGTAGTAATCACAAGAAATATTAACAAATACTGGTTGATTACGAGACATTACATCAAAAATACCTTAAGTGATCACGATTCACCGGAAATATAAACAATTACCAGTTGTGATTTTGAGAAATTATAGCAAACACCAAAAACTCGGTCTATGAATTTAAGGTAAATCAATCACTTACTAGAGTGAAGGCCAATCAAGAGCACCAGACAGTTTCTTTAGGAAGCAGTGACAACCCCAACCTTGCGACCATTAAAAATATAAATTTGGAGTGGGCGGGACAAGATCACACCACCTGCTTGAAGTTCTTGATTGGTTGGTTACACACCAAGACAATTTGTAACTACTTCAGTAGGTATTTCACTCTTTACCTAGCACCTTATTAAAACAGTTTCCAAAATTTATCATTCCAAACTGTGTCCATTTTCTATACACTTGAACCAAACAGGTGAGATAACAAAAACAGACAATATAAAATCAGTTGATTTCTATATTAATCATCAGGGGTAGATCCAGGAGAGGGGTCCTGGGGGTCTCAACCCCCCCCCCCCCCCCCTTCAGAAAATTCCAATACTGTACTTTTTTTAATGCAGAATATCTCCTAATATCAAGTGCATACGGCCTCAAAATGAACATGATACTATTGGCTAGATTTAAAAAAATTCCAAGGGAAGGTTTACAGCACCACCCCAGCTGGGTGGGCTCGCTGTACCTGCCATGTTCCCCCACCAACACCTTTTTGGACCCCCCTTTTGATATTCCTGGATCCACCCCTGATGATACTACAGTGCTGGTAATGTACAGTACTGCCTCGCTAAGGCAGAGATTGATTAGAGGTAAAGTACACTAAATTATAAATTAATTTTAACATCCTAATAGTTAAGGATAAATAATACATCATTACACATAAATAGATTGTATTTACTTTGATGAACATCACAGAACACAGCGTTTTGACATGACGAAATAAATATTTCATGAACAAAAGAATTTTTCCTGTTCTGCATTTTAATATTGAAAATAAACTTTTCATATAAATAAAAACATATTAAATGATTCTTCAAAACTAAACAATCTGAATGTTACTGTTAATTCAGAGGCACAAAACTTGTTATTGAGCAGCTAAATGTGAACTAGTGCAAAGCTGCTGTCCAAATTGATACATAATGCACCTTTTGACATGGAAGGTGAGTGGTCTGAAACAAGATGCCGCAAAGGATGAAATATACAACTTTATGTACACCATCCCTCAAATGTGACTTCTCATTTAATCTCTTGGTGTGACTGTACGGTTTATGAGTGGGATGCTTTGAGAGTCATATCTTGAGGGACAGTTAAGAGTTCTACCATTGGATTTGAAAGCTGAAAAACCAATAGCAGTAATTATCTCAAGAGGATAATTAGTATTATCTTTCAAGATGAATGAAGATGGAGCTACTAGCTAGAGATAACTATCACAAGCAAATAGATTTTTAAGTACAGGACTTGCTTCAGTATAGGCAGGATTATGCATCAACTTCCTACATTTTGCACCAACGTGGACTGACACCAGACATTAATTAATTGAGATGCATGACAATGGACTGAGGAATGAATCCTACCTACTTTAGGAGATAAAAGAGGTCAATTTATGAAAATTGAGGATGAGAATTGTGCACAGTAGATTATACAAATATTAAATAAATACTTCATTCACACTGGTCAGCCGCCACAGCAGCCCAGCAGGTGACTCTACACCAGCTTAGTTGTTGTGGTGAGATAAAAGCTCTTTAGCTTTTAATGGAGGTACACTGAGAAAACTGGAAATGTAAAAATGATGTGCCATGACCAGTTCAAAAAGCAATGTGCTGCCAGGTATGGCGCTCTGAAAGCAAACGATAGTCTTTCTTTAAGACACTGCTAACATTTGCTTAGCATTGCAACAAAATGTGTGCTTTAGTGTAAAATGAAGAGCTTGGCTCTCCAGCTAGCAACCTAGCAGCACTGCACATGATTAGCAACCCCAGGAAATGGTGGTCTATAATCCCTCCATCCCCCTATGGGCTAGAGGTATCTAGTATTAGTTTGGGAGGGAGGGGTTTGGGGTATTCACCTGCTCCAGAAATGCACATCTAACACGGTGAATACCCCTAGTTTTGATATGGGGGAGGAGAGAGATGGCCATATTAACCGCTCTTGAAAAGAAGAATGGCGACTTGTCCCAGGTAGAAGTAGATAAAATGTTTTGTCTCATGCGTTACATAGCTGCCAAAATTACGACCCACGATGCAATGCCAAGTAGGGTTATATTTCTTGTCAAACTCCTTCTTGATGTATGCAGCAATATCCTGAAATGAAAACAAGAATATTTCATGCACTGTACTGAAACAGTAGAACTAAAACCTCACTAATCATCTTTTATTTATTTTTTTTTACAATATACCTACTTATTTTCATAGCTATTGGCTTTATTTTTTGTGATTTGTACAAGCACATATACTAACAAGGTCAGTGATTAAAATAACTATAAAATAGTAAATACTTGACCATAGATATAATTACTGTGCTTCAAAAATTAAGGTCTTAAGTGTATAAAAATGAGACCGAACTTCCTGGGTTGAAAAACAGACATACAGTAAGTAGCTGTCGATAAAGGTTTTCACAGATGATTGTTATGTACTGTGAAGTATTACACTGTACGTAAATAACCACAATTTGCCTTATGAATAAAGAGAAAACTGTATACAATACTATATACAGGTTGTACCTCTCTAGTCCGGCAACCACAGGACCTGACCGGTGCCGGACCATGGAAATTCACCCTTTTCCTGGATAGATAGTGACTTGTGCTTATGCTTGGAAGCACTAGCACCACTTTCTCTGCATCATGGTCTCTTTGAAGACATATTGAAGGGTTAAATGTCGTATAGTAGCTTCTCAAATTTCGCGAGTTTTAAATTCTTAATGTATTTTATTGGAACACAAAAAAATAAATAAATAAAAATTTTGACGGCGGAAACTTGAATTTCAATGGGTTTGAATGGCCCGCCAACATGCAGAATCGTGTAAACCGCGTCATTTCTCTTATGTACAAAAGATTCATTATTGTTTATTACTGAATGTCTTTTTTATTGAATTAATGTTTGTGTGCAAAATGATCAATACAATTCATTAATAATACGTAGAATATTAAAACACACGAGGAAATGACACAGCATTGTTTTCGTTGATTACAAAGCCAGTGACTGACTGGTTCTACATATAAAACTGAAGAAAATAAGACCTTGGTTGTAGCAGTAGTAAAATTAATATGGTTGTTTTAAGTAATGTTATTTAATGTTAATAAATGGAACAATAGAAGTAGCTAACGATAATGGTAAAGAAAAAAGAGATTGCGTATTAAGTGCGCATGCGCACACGTGAAAACATCGTCATTTTTTTACACAAGAATATGAAAACAACACTTATTTACTGTTCATATATATTTCAATTAATGTTTCTGAATTTGTTTTTATTGAATTAATGTATGTGTGCAAAATTACCAATACAATTTATTAATACGTTAAATATTAGAGGAGACGAGACGGCTGCCGGCATTGTTTATGTTAAAGCTTACGAAACCAGTGACTGATTGGTTCTACATATAAAACTGAAGAAAATAAGACCCCGATTTTAGCTGTCGTAAAATTAATGTAAAAAAATAATAGGGTTGTTTGAAGTACCTGTAATGTTATTAAATGGAACAATATAAGTAGCTAACCATTAATGGTAAAAAATGTGAGACTGAGCAAATGTAAGTGCGCACATGTGAAAACACTATTGTCATTACTCTACATAAGAATATGAAAGCAACACTTATTTACTGCTCATATATATTAAAGGGTTAAATGTTGTACTCTGTATAGACAAATGCTCAGAGAGAGAGAGAGAGAGAGCAGCCGAACTGCCGGATGTTAACAAACCTTAATTTCCAGCGGCTTTTTTTTTTTTTTAAGGGGATTAGCCCACCCGGGCATAGGTCACTGACCCACATTGGGGCCTGAGGGGCAAAAATTTAATACTCCTGTAATAGTAATTCAGATAAGTAGGAGAAAAAAAAAAACTGCCTATCTACCTATTGGACAAACTAAAATCGTTCCGGACCACGGAAGTTTCCGGACCACAGAATACCGGACTACAGAGGTACAACCTGTAGTACTAGAAGGATAAAATAAAGAGTGTAGGGGTATATTGTGTGTGGGAGATTAGAATACATCTGGGAGCAGCAGACAAAAGGGTAGGGGAGCTTGGTTCTCGCCCCCAAGATCCCCTTAATACGCCTTTATGAATTTCACCACAATTCTCATATTTAGATCCATTTGCTGCCAGTTTGATAAAATATCATAAAATAATAAACTTTACCAAAAAACAATCCCACTCTCACTTCCCTCACCCACGTGCTTACCATAACATTGATTTTCAGCACTCGGTATATAGTACTGTAGTGGACAGTATTTATCATCACTTAATATTAGTGCTGTGCGTGTATCAGCAATTAATAATGTTGTACAGCATTATGCACCTACATCTTCCCTGGTTCATTCATTAATCAGATGTCTAAGTGTACAAGTAGCAGTGTTGAGCCATTTTGTATCACCCAAAGGTAACTCCGTATCAAATACTACAGTATGTTATAGTGACCCTATTCTAAATTGTTTGGTTGAAAGCTTTCAAATGAATGCATCTCGAGTGAATACCTTCTGATACAGCTTATCCTTTTATTTTCAAGCCAAATAAAAAATTACATATTGCATTTGTTTTCTATTATTGAAGAAGTTATATTAATCATATGAAACATACACCATAAAGCTAGGGTTATGCCAGAGTTTTCCGGGCAATAAACCCACGATAGTGTTTCATCCACATGCAATAAGTCAATGGTACAATGTGCACACTGGCGAAAGGAACCATTGGCCAGGCGCCCAGTTCTCGCGGTTAGTTTGAGTGAGATGTGTGGTTCTTTTAAAGAAGACCCAAGACGAAAAAGAAATGACTGTAGCTTCCAAGCGATGTTTCTTTATACTGTATAAGTAATGCAAGTACAAGTACTCTAGAGTCAAATTAGATTCCTGTCATGATGTATTCTTATTTTTTACTTACTATGACATTAGTAAGTAAAACTAAGAATGGTGTAAATTTTATTAATACAATAGACTTTATAGCAAATTTCAACCCACCATACTGTGGATTTCAGACGCCCCGTTTGTCCCACTTTCGACAATTTGAGAAGTTCGTTAAAAAATCAACGCTACGGTGAAAAAAAAAAAAAAAAAAAATTATATATATATATATATATATATATATATATATATATATACACTGATAACCTCATCCTACTTGGAAAAGGAGGAAAAAGTATAACTACTGACACGTGCTCTCTTCTTAAGAGGGAAGCATCCACAATACATGCAATAGATTTTTTTTTAATTTGCATCAATAAATAATAATGCCACCTTAGGAAAGCAAAAAAAATCCACCAAATGAACCTCCCAGAAATGTTTTCTAAAATCTAGTCCGATAAAGTAAAAACACCTAATTCCAGGATCAAGCAACTACTAAAACATCCCAAATTCCAGCAGGGTTTGATAAAAAAGGTTAACACCAAGACCCCAACATCATATAAAAGGCCAAGATGTTTACAAGAATATAATGCTTCTCTCTTGTGATGTAGGAAGAAAAGATGTATAGATAGCTTCCTCACACATTACTGTGAAGATTTTATAGTTCTAGCTCTTGAGGGGATCAATTTCCAATACCAATCATATGCATCCATCTACACTAACAAAATCGGTCATACAACTCATGTGCAGTGTCACTCAACTACACACTTTGCTCCCTATTCCCACAGATTTCTATCTTCCTCACACATAACCACAACTGGAAACCTCATCTCAACCACTACCAGCAAGTAACATGTTCCACTATCACCAGTAGGGAGTGTATACCTAACCGAACAATGAGCACCAGCTAATCGGCAGCGTACACCTAACCTTGCCCGGAACATCAACAGTTAGCTACTACATGGATACCAAATCAGTGCTTGATGCCAATTGCAAGTGTATTTATGTAGGAATCCAAGTTAGAAATAATTGTCAACTTAAAAAGTGGAGATTCTGTGGTTTCATTTGCATGCACTAACAATGTTAACAAGTCCAAGTGGCAGAGGTCATGTGCATGCAACTGTTGCTATGGTGTATGGTAGGTCAGGTGATAAATTTTATGCTGTGCCCAAAATTGTTTTTCACACACTTTTGTTACTCCCTACAGGGGAGTACCTGTACTTGATAGGACTTATGGTGTGCACCATTTCATAACAGGAACTGTATATAAAATTTTCACGTACACTAAGTCCCCGCTTAACGTTGCCCCCGATAAAGTTGTTTCGTTATAATGTCGCTATTTTTCAGATACCCATGTCTCGTCGATTCAGTATAACGTCGTCACGGACTACTTTGTATGGCGCATCACCCTCTCATCTTGGCGTGCTACACTCTTTCGTGGAGCGTCACAGTGTCCAGTCTTTGTTAGGCTTCCACAGCGTCCGTGCGTGTTAAGTGTTTTTGCTCTTAATACTGTACTCCAACCATTCAAAATGGTTTCCAAGCACCCATCAAGTGCTACTGATATTAGTGTTGTGAAGAAGCAACATAAGACCATTAGCCTTGCTTTGAAAATGTAGGTCTTAAACTATTTTGAGAAAGGTGAATGTGCGGAGGACATCCCTGCTGCCCTTGGTCTAACCCTCACATCAGTGCGTACTATCCGGACCACACGGACAAGATTAAGGCCAGTGCTGGAAATGGTACTTCTCTGAGGGCAACAAAGACAAGTCATGCTCAAAGTTCCATGATTGAAAAGATGGACAAGATGCTGGCTATGTGGATGGAGGACCAGAATCAACGCAATGCCCCTGTGAGCCTTATGGTTATCCAGCCTAAGGCAAAATCCTTGTTTGACAATTTAAAGGCAGTAGAGGGTGAAGGATCGAAGGATGAGACCTTTACGGCCAGCCGAGGATGGTTTCAAAGTTTTAAGCATCATTATAACTTCCATAATATTAAAATGACTGGTGAAGCTACCAGTTCAGATACTGTTGCTGCCAAGATATTCCTGCCGGAGTTCAAAAACATTATTGAGGAAGGAGGTTACTCAGCCAAGTAAGTCTTCAATGTGGACGAGACTGGTCTCCTTTAGAAGAGGATGCCCAAAAGAACCTATATCTCCAAGGAAGCAAAAAGAGCGCCAGTTTTTAAAGCGGCAAAAGACCGCATGACTCTGCTACTTGGTGCGAATGCTGCTGGTAACTTCAAGCTGAAGCCTATGTTAATTTCTCGCACTGCCAACCCACGTGCCCTGAAAGGTTACTCTAAGGCTTACCTGTCTGTCATCTACAAGGCAAATAAGAAGGCATGGATAACCAGCGCCATATTTAGCCAGTGGTTAAATGTGTATGCCGTCCTTGCTCTGAAGGATTATTATGCCAAGGAGAACCTGAACTTCAAAATTTTTCTTGTAGTTGACAATGCTCCAGAGCATCCTCCCAGTCTCGACAATTTACATGACAATGTTCAAGTTTTATTCCTGCCACCCAACACGACAGCACTGATGCAGTTTATGGACCAAGACATTATCGCCGCATTCAAGGCGTATTATTTACTGCATACCATGGACCAACTGCTCAAGGCTACCGACGGAGAAAATAAACCTACTATCCGAGAATATTGGCGTGCTACAACATTCTTCATGCAATCGACAACATCGGCAAGACATGGGAAGACGTTTCAGAAAGTTGCCTGAATGGTGTGTGGCATAAACTATGGCCAGAGTGCATGAACAGTTTTATGGGATTCATGGACTTGGTCCCAGCTGTGAATAGGGATATCCTCAGCTTGGTTTGACAAGCAGGCTTTGATGAGCTGGAATCGGAGGAAATCTTGGCATCCCATACAGAAGAGCTTAATGAAGATCTGCAACTGCTAACAGAACAGTGCCGCTGAAGAAGAACCACAACGAACGCTAACTGCCAAGAGGATGGCAGAAGCGATCGACATGATCCAGCAAGGAATGCAAATCTTCATTGATGATGACCCAAACAGAGAACGTAGCTCAAAGTTTGTAAGTAACATTGAGGAAACTCTTAGTTGCTATAATGAGATCTACAAGGCAAAAAAGAAGAGCAGCACTAAGCAGTCAACCCTGGATTTTTTTTTTGTGTTGCCAGAAGGCAGAAGCAGCATCTTCACAACAGCCTGCAAGTGAGTAGCAACCAGCAGAGGAGGAACCCCAGTCAGAGCAGGAGGATCCACCCGCTGGGTCTCAGCAATTCGCCACACACTCCCTCCACCACCTCTATCCATCAGCGAGTACAATACAAAATGATTTAGTTTATTTAAATATATACTATTTTCTATAAAAATGCCATTGAATTTCCAAATATGTAATGTATTTCATGGGGCAAAGGGAGGCTGGGGAATGTAACTCCCATACTTAATCTATTTATTATGGGGAAAATTCATTCCGTTAACGTCGCGGTTTTCAGGAATGGAACCATGACGTTAAGCGAGGACTTACTGCATTAAGATATTAACATCAGAAGAGCTTTGAATACAGTATTGTATTTGATCTTGGAAGCAAAGTTTGCAATGTATTTTTTTTTTATCTTCAATCTATTTTCCGGGGAGAGTGGGGGACTGGTGCAAGATTTATACTGTACAGTAAGGTTGGGATATACTGTACAGCGATATTTTATAAAAAAAAAATTAATATCGCGACTATCAAAATTATTGCCAATTTCCAATATTTAGCGATGGAAATCAGGCAGGAACTATTTCAAATTTACCACCATGGCAAACAAATGCATTATTTGCTCACCAGAGGCGCCACCGTGGCTGCTCACTCACGCTCGCCCGCAGTGTCCTTCTGAGTGAGTGACGAGTCAGCAGCCGAATCTGCTGCAGATTCCGACTTCTAAGGCGAGTGTAAATGGGTTGCTAATGACGTGAAAAGTGAAGTGAATGGAAAGCTTAATACTGTAACTAATATTTTTGGTTTGTTTGTTTATGTAGGTGTGGGATTGTCAGGTGAAGGTGGCAGTGTAGCGTCTGCTGCTCCCGGGATGGCGAGTCAGCTGCCGAGTCTGGTGTTCCCTAGTCTGGCATTCCTTGATATTGAAACAGTTTGGTGTTCCCGAGTCAAGAGTGTTCATTGGTGCTTTAGTGAGTAAGAAAATAAACTCACTAAGTCTAGTTTAGTCACTTTTATTGGCCGCCAAAACCTAACCCTATTTTCCCCATTGATTACCTGTAGATGTATTAAATATCGTGACTTAGTATATGGCAAACATCCTTGGACCCTATCTCGCGATATATCTCGACCCTACTGTGCTGGGTTTCAATAAGATGGATTTTCTAATGGGAGTAATATATAAATGATGGAAGGAGATGACATTTTCTAAATAAAATAAAATTTTGTATATGTATCCATATTCTTAAGTTCCAAATCCCTAATTCCTTCACCAAGATTATGAAAAATTAATTTATTGTAAACTACAAAAAATTCTTTTACACATACCCCTAATTCTATTGAGAAATGTTTGGTACAGTAAAACAAAACATTCAATAATCAGAAAACACCCCCCCCAACTCCTTACTATATACAGCTGCACATGAAAATTCATGTGCCTATTCCCCATGTAATGAGAAAAAAAAAAAAATGATATACAGTCAACCCTCGCTTTACGCGGTCCCACATTCCGCGTTTCCACGTTTACGCAGTACCCTGCCGAAACCGGAATGCTCACATTCCGCGGTGCATGTACCCCTTTATGCGGAGAGCGGCGCGAGCAGGGTGCGCACAAGGTCGCCCAGTCATCAAAACATTACCGAGTTCTTCACCCGCCACCTACCACAGCTGGCCCAAGTCAGTGATAGTGATAATTATAGTGATGATATGGACTTGTATGGACTTTGAGGGGTTTGACAAAGAGGCCCTGCAAGCCTCTGTGGTGGATATTGATACAATTGATACAAGTGATACAGGTGAGGGCCAATAATCTGCCCTCTGCCTCGGAACCAACCCCCCATCCCCGTGTGCCCAGCCATCTTTTCTACTAATGTAAGTATTAAAAAACCTAATATTATTGATATTTCTCTTAATTATTAATTGTGTGCATACCATCATAAAATTAACAAGTTATTTTTACTACAACGTAGGTATTGTGTCTGAAAAAGTGGCGTTTGGGGGTCGGCCCGGTCTCTATTTCAATTAATCCCATATGTTATGTTGTTCACTTTACGTGTTTCTCACTTTACGCGGGCCGCCGTGGGTTGAATTAACCGGGTAAAGTGAGGGTTCACTGTATATACATATATATACATATACAGTGACCCCTCTGTTAACGAACTCAATCCGTTCCAGAAGGTCGTTCGTTAACTGAAAGTTCGTTAACCGAAACCATTGTTTCAATGGGTTTTTGGGTAATTGGATCCAGCTCACCGAAAATTTCCTAAATTCAACAAAAATGGTAGAAAAGTTCACTTACTTTGAGGTGTGTATGTAGAAGGCTCCTGGATGATGATGATGATGGGATTTAGAATGGGGGTGGAGGAGAAGGAAGAAGAGAAGTCACCCCATGGCGCCATTTCACCCATAAAATTTTAGCTCTCTTGGTGTAATTCAAGATTATTTTCTTTAAATCAACACTGCACTGCATTATTTATTGTCAATATGTAAAATATATTTCAAAATGACCAATAATTTGCTTGGAAACACAGAAAAAAAGCGTTTAGTTAAAGAGAGTCTCAAGCAAGATGTTACCTCCAGTGAAAACAGAGACTAACTCCTGTTTGCTGTGTTAAGAGGCTGGATGCCGCACATTAAACTAGTCACTTTACCTTCAATTATGTTCAATAATTGTTAAAATGACTAAAAAATTGAATATTAAACTTTTAAAATTATTTAATAGTATAAACTTCTTGATATTTACTAAAATAGTAAGGAACTTAAGCCCTAGAACCGATTAATGTACTGGCGGACTGATACTAAAGCTGGTTGCCCGGTCAGTGCAAGCGAAAACATGTTGAGGTCGGTTCGTAAGAACTTCGTTAACCGAATTTTTTTTCGTTAACCGAATTGAAGATCCTTATGGAAGACGGTTCGTTAATTGAAATTACGTTAACCGAGGTGTTCGTTAAACGAGGGGTCACTGTGTATATATATATATACAGTATATATATATATATACACACACACACAGTTGTACCCCGCTTAATGCGGTCAATTGAACCCACAGGGTACCGCGTTAAGTGAACAACAGAACATATGGGATTAATTCCAATAGAGACTGGCCCGACCCCCAAACTCCACTTTTTGATGACACACAACTATGTTGTAGTAAAAATATTATCTTAACTTTATGATGGTATGCACACACAATTAATAATTAAGAAAAATATCAATAACATTAGGTTTTTTAACACTTACATTTGTAGAATGGCTGGGCACACGGGGATAGGGGGTTGGTTCCGAGGCAGAGGGCAGATTATTAGCCCTCACCTGTATCACTATCCACCACAGAGGCTTGCAGGGCCTCTTTGTCAAACCCCTCAAAGTCCATATCCTCACTATAATTATCACTGACTTGGGCCGGCTGTGGTGGGTGGCGGGTGAAGAACTCGGTAATGTTTTGATGACTGGGCGACTTTGTGCGCATCGTGCCCGCCCCACTTCCCGCGTATTTGAGTAGATGAACCGCGTCAAGTGAAATTTCGGTTCTGGCAAGGCACCGCGTATATGAGAAATCGCGTTAAGTGAAACCGCATTAAGCGGGGTACAACTGTAATGACTCTTAGGATTTGTAATCACTGCAAGATGCAGGTTTATAATGGTTTGAGGTGGTTAGAGAAGCAAGACAAGATGGGGAAACTTGCATTTTGAAGGATGCCAATGATAATGCATAACAAAAATTAAAAGTACAGGTATCCCTCGTTTAGAGTTAATTCGGTTTATTGATAAGAAATTTTTACACCATTTCTCATTTAATATTTGGACAAAATTTGGTTCAGCATTAGGTTTTTGAATGACTCGTACCTGTAAGGGGGAAAAAATGGGGATGAAGTGGCCTGTGAGATGGCATGATGCCATTGTCACATGTAATGAAACTATAGGTTTGGGAAAAATTACTACAATACAATATTCAGTTAAAATTTGTTTTTATCCCAATAGGCATTTTGCATTTTTGTTACCATTATCACTAGTATTCGTTTTTAGGTTAGCTCAATTAAAAAACAAACAAAATACACTAGAAAAATATCTCGTACAAATTGGAATAAAAATTTATCTTTACCCAGTACTCTAACGTGGCTTTGAAATAAAGAAAATAATATAAAACTAAAATATCATAAGTGAAGAGCATGTATGTAGGTGAAGTGAACAAATGGTTGAGGCAATGGACTGTAACTGCATTGCCTACTTCCCACCTAGCCACACACTCCCTTGAACGATGTGACGTCACAGTACCATACACACAATGCAGCAGCAGCCACATGTCTCCGAGTCAGCTGAGCAACTACCGGACTGAACTGTGTGGCATCACCCAGGATGGTTTGAGTGTGGAAGGAGTATTTTTTGTACATAAATGTGCCATTGTAATTTATGATATGCAATGTAATCAATTTTATTGTTTATCATAGCAATTTTTTTTTCATTCTAAAGTACTGTATGTAATTTGAAATTTGTTCAAATTAGGCTCACCATCATTTAACTGAGAACCACATCGTTTATATGTAAGTTTGGAGTTAATAAATCAATTCTTTAACTTCAAAACTATTTAAAACAAAACTTAATCATTATTATTATTAAGGAGTACTGTACATACTCAGCATTTAGGCCCTGCCATTTGAACCTGTTGTTCACCCTCTGTGCTTTGCAGTTATCCCTCAAATAATGATAATTTTGCTTATTGTTAGGTTTTCAGGAACGCAACTCCATTAAACGAGGGATATATGTAAATGGCAACACCCAGTGGGTGTCTACCATACATTTTGTTGGAAACTTTTAAATCTGATGTGTGCACCAAAATGTAGCGTACACTCTGCGACCCAACATTAGTCCCATTAATACATTACAAATTCTTTCAGTGTAATTGCTACTTTAACGAGTTAAAAATTCTATCAATTTCACTCAAGATCACAATTTTCTACAAACATTGTTGCTGTTTCCATAATACGACATTAAGCAGACATCAATAATTCCATAAATTTGGATTTAACTTTCATCAAGCCACTTCAATTATATAAAGGATGACCATTATGAAGTACAGTATTGGTGATCAGCATCAGCAAAGAAGTGAAAGCGAGTCTCACAGGTATAACTGCCCGTTAGGGACAGTGTTGATATGGTTCACTGTTTACTAGTAAGCCTTCAGTACACAAGGTGGCAGCAAGGCCAGCGCTGCACTTCCCAGAAGTAGTAAACATTGGTACCCATTTACAAATGGATGAACTGGGAGTGCCAGGGAACAGAAGGCTAGTGTAAAACCACTTGACCGCCACACTCCAATTCTTTTACCCATGTGCAGAATAATAAGACATTTTCCTCCTTGGTATAAAAGGCCACATGACCAAGATCTTACCTTCTCAATGTTGAATTTCTCAATAGCCTGGGTGGCACAATCAACAGCATCTTGCTGCATCTCCTCTGACATGTCGGCATTCTTTACCACGGCTTTGCGGTCTGACGACATCCTGCGAATTCAAATTTGTTAGGAACAAAAAGTACTTAAGTTCCCTGGTACAGTACATTACAATTTCCAAACCTAGAGAACGAAAACTGGCAGTCCGTAACAAGAATGAATGCAGGTATGGCCAAGATGAAATCTTATTTTTGCCAAAAATCATTTAGCCACAGCCACCAAATTTATTCTGGGACTTGTGAAAACCATTACTACTCTCTGGCTAAGTGCAAAAAGGACCAATGTCATAAAATGCCAATTTAGACTTTGGTCCATGAAACCTGGGTTTCATGGACCAAAGTCTAAATTGTAAATTTTTGACATGGCCCTTTTTGCACTCAGCCAGAGTAATAATTCAAGGATTATGCTGAAGGTGCACACCAAGTAATTAAACAGTACTGTATACAAATAATTACCGGTATGTGGTCAATATTAGCAGTTCATTTTAAGGCAATCAGAGGAGACAATGCCTCCAGTTAAACTGACAACTACACTAGTATACTGTACTGCCACAATGATAGAAAACAATATTTATGTGGGAATTAATTTTAAACTGTGCTAAAGTATCATTGTTTTGACCATTAAAGACATTTAAACTAAGTTGCATCAAACTCTTGCATATTCTTTCTCTACTGTACTGTTAATATGAACAACTGCTACAAGTGAAATAGCATAAAATGCTAGTTCTAAAACACAAGCAGTAAACAGGGTAAGGGTCACTCGTTAAGAAGCTGCAGACTGGTCTCCATTGAAATGAATGAATACTTTGCTGCAATTCAAGAAGCAGCCAAATCTCTTGAAAATGGGAACAATCAGGGATAAGTTAGCATTACAAAACAGACTGACAATTTACCATTCTCCACAATCCTGGGATAAGTTACCTTCAATTTGTCTACCAACCTTTAGCAATACGTATTTGTGCCATTCCAGCAAGGTTTACTCATTGTGTTCTGTGCAAAATGTAAACATTACCAAAATGCCCAAACACAGCTTACAAGGTAACTGATTAATCAAGCCAGACACACATTCAAACAATGTTAAAACTTTTCTGTCCACACTTGCTAAATCAGAAAAAGCTTAAAAGAAAAAAAAAAGTGTCCCAGTACATTAATCAAAAGACTGGCAGGACTGGAGGAAACACGAGGGCTTGAGGTAACCGGTCCATGCGACACCTGCCCTACCTTGCTAGTAGCGACGGGCAGCAGAACATCTACATCTACCCTAATCGCTCTCTACAATGCTGCAAGTGAACCCAATGCAAGCAAGTTATTAAACGTAAATGTTATGAAGTTTAAATAATTCTGCACTGCTCATTAATGTCACTAGAGGCTTTGCAGCTAACTGGCAAGTTTTTGTCAGTGGATATTAAATGATTCCTTTATTGTTATTGTGTCATATTGGGTGACTTTAGTACAATCACAAAAAAATTTACTTGTCTTAACCAGAGCCCTTTAACAAGTGCCCAATATATGGAACATAAATAGTCACCACAATCATAATGCATCAAGGTTGAAGCAACTGTATAATATATTAAATAATTATATTGTTTAAAAATTCAAATCCACATTTCTAATAAATATTTTTCTTTGGGCATTCCACTGTGACAAAGTATTATTGCCAATAATTCTTAATTTAAAGATAATTACATGCAATTGTCATACAATTCTTGCAAACAACCAGCATATTTGTCATAAAAAACATTAGTCATGACAATACCACCATATGTTTATTAGTCCACATCAATTGGGATCACTAAATATAGCATGTGTGTGTATCACCCAGAGAGCATAAGCCATAATAAAAAGAAAAGGTCAACAGACTATGTCAGAGTTCACTTTGTACATATATACTATACACGAGGCAAATATGCTTGCTGAAGACAGTCACTGGCTACACCACTTCAAATAGCAGTACTTGTAATGGTAAAAAAAATCCAATAATACCACATATTACTAAATATGAGCTACTGGAATTGACTATATACAGTAGATCTAATTACATTATTTTCTAAATATTGTACAGTACTGTCATCTACAGTATAAAGCCTATACAGTACATACCCTCCATTAAGAAATTGATTTCCATATTTGACTATCTTCAATAAGCTTTCCAAAACTTCAGAACATGTTGATTTAAGCAAAAATTACAAGTTTACTATGTACAGTACTTTTAAACTATATAAAAATACCATAGCAACGAATTCATTAGTAGATGCGTGCAATACAGTGGTCCCTCGGTTAAAGAGCGCCTCGGTTAACGAGTTACCTCCCATAAGATTCTTAACTTTGGTTGACGAACAATCCCTCGATTAACGAGTTTCTTACGAGCCGACCTGAACATGTTTTCGCTTGCACTTGGCGGTCAACCAGCTGTAGTATTAGTCCGCCAATACAGTAATCAGTTCTAGGGCTTAAATTCCTTACTATTTTAGTAAATATCAAGAAGATTATACTATTCAATAATTTTAAAAGTTTAATATTAATTTTTTTAGTCATTTTAACAATTATTGAACATAATTGAAGGTAAGGTTACTAGTTTCATGAGCGCCATCCAGCCTGCCAACACACCATACAGGCATTAGTCTGTCTTTTCAGTGGAGGTAACATCTTGCTTGAGACTCTCTTCAACTAAATGCTTTTTTTCCTGCGTTTCCAAGCAAATTATTGGTTATTTTGAAATTTCTTTTACATATTGACAATATATAGCGCAGTGTTATTTTAAAGAAAATAATTTTGAATTACACCAAGTTTAAACTTAAAATATCAAGTGTCGAGATTTTTTGAATCCAGCATGGGGTCTAAGTGATCAAGAAAAGCGATTTCAATCCAAACAAAGCAGGGAATTATAAAAAAACATGAAGAAGGCATTAGAACAAATGCGCTATGCAAAGAATATGGCATGTAGACATCAACGGTGTCGACAATTCTTGCACAGAAAGACAAATTTAAAGAAGTGAAAGTGAGACAAATCTACCAGTGTGTTTAAAAGTAGATCCCTAATTGCAGAAACTGAGAGGTTACTTCTCAGCTGGATTAGGGAAAAACAGATGAAAGGTGATTCAGTTTCTACTAAATTTATTTGTGAATGAGCCAGGGAGATATACAAACATTTAAAGACAGAGCAACCTGGTTCTTCAGGCGCAGAGTTTGAAGATTTTAGGGCCAGCAAAGGCTGGTTCGAAAAATTTAAGAAAAGAAGTGACATTTTTAGTGTAGTTTGGAATGGTGAGGCTGCTAGTGGTGATAAGGAAGGGGCAGCAAAGTTTTTAGTGGAGTTTAAAGAACTAGTGGAAGAAGAAAATTATCTTCCACAGCAAGTGTTCAATGTGGACAAAACTGAGCTGTTTTGGAAAAAGATGCCCAAAATAACATTCATCACCAGAAAAGAAGCCTCTTTACATAAGAACATAAGAAGTCTGCAATAGGCCGGTTGGCCTGTGCATGGCAGCTCCTGTCGAGAGTTACTACCAATCTCTATCATCCTGATTACATTCCACAATCAAACATACCTAATTGACATTGTGGAGAGCGAAGGTGGTTGAGGCAGCACCTCAACCATGCCACAGGACACAGTGCTGGCTAGTTCCCAAAGGGTTTAACGCTTCTCTAATCACTACCTTGACCAGACCTGACCCTGTTTAACTTGCATTATTGGTCAACAATGTGAAGAGAAGGAAGTGTCTGACAATGTTTGGACTAATGACAACTGTCAGATGAGTAGGTGCCATAACACTGGTAAGTCATTCTCACTCATCAGCAATATATGGTGAAATACATCCTGTAACAGGACCCAATATATTTTACTTTGTTCTGGATTTATATAAATAGTATAATATGAATGAAATAGCTTTTAAGATATGGCAATTTTTGTTGTTTCAAATTGAAAAGTTATGCTTTGTAATTTTTTAACATGTACTGTACTGCTGACTTTGTTTGTACAGCATACCAATTATTGTAACAATGACTTTTCAGAGTGAAAGTTGGCATTGCATAATATGCTAGATATGAAATTATCATTAGTATAATAAGTCAGTAAGGGAGCAGAGTTGTGTATAATCATTGAGAAACCTGAATATTCCGACAGTGACTATTAAACCAAGTGCAAGTGCAGTAGGTATTGTGCATCATCATAACTGAACCAGGCATGACTACATCCAATCTCCTGATGTTTCTATGATGTTCATCAAATGTAATAAACACTTCGTGAAGAACTCCCAATTTGATAATGAGATTATGTCTTTGCTAACCATTTAATTTAATTTTTTTTTTATTACTGTAATTAATTACAAACGCTTAAAAATATGTGTAGTTATGTCAACCAAATACAGTGAACCCTCGTTTAACGAACACCTCGGATAACGTAATTTCGATTAACGAACTGCCTTCCATAAGGATCTTCAATTCGGTTAACGAAAAAAAATTCAGTTAATGAAGTTCTTACGAATCGACCTCAACATGTTTTCGCTTGCACTGACCGGGCAACCAGCTTTAGTATCAGTCCGCCAATACATTAATCGGTTCTAGGGCTTAAATTCCTTACTATTTTAGTAAATATCAAGAAGTTTACACTATTCAATAATTTTAAATGTTTAATATTCAATTTTTTAGTCATTTTAACAATTATTGAACATAATTGAAGGTAAAGTGACTAGTTTAATGCGCGGCATCCAGCCTCTTAACACAGCAAACAGGAGTTAGTCTCTCTGTTTTCACTGGAGGTAACATCTTGCTTGAGACCCTCTTCAACTAAATGCTTTTTTTCTGTTTCCAAGCAAATTATTGGTCATTTTGAAATATATTTTACATATTGAGAATATATAATGCAGTGCAGTGTTGATTTAAAGAAAATAATCTTGAATTACACCAAGAGAGCTAAAATTTTATGGGTGAAATGGCACCATGGGGTGACCTCTTCCACCCCAATGCCTTCTCTTCTCCCTTCTCCTCCACCCCCATTCTAAATCCCATCATCATCCAGGAGCCTTCTACATACACACCTCAAAGTAAGTGAACTTTTCTACCATTTTTGTGGAATTTAGGAAATTTTCGGTGAGCTGGAACCAATTACCCAAAAACCCATTGAAACAATGGTTTCGGTTAACGAACTTCTTGGTTAACGAACGACCTTCTGGAACGGATTGAGTTCGTTAACGGAGGGGTCACTGTACAGGCACTCCCCGACTTACGGCGGGGTTAGGGACTGACATCCAGGTCGTAAGTCAAAATGGTCGTAAGTCAGAAATGCTTAAATAACATAGAAAATCGAAAATTTGGGTCTCTTTCTTCTCACACCACAAAACACTCACTTTTAAGCTTGCAAGCCATTTTAAAGGGAATTACAGATGAAAATTTTGTTTGTGTACGGACTTTGGGACTCAAAAATACATAATTTGACCACATTTTGGTACGACTGAGGCGGTCGCAAGTGCGGGTGGACGTAAGTCGAGTCGGTCGTAAGTCGGGGACTACCTGTAGTCAAGTACTTTCCAGTTAGGGTATACTGTAATTAGACAATACGAGAAATAAGAGACGCGTGTCTCCTGTCTGTATGTTGCGAAATCAAATGAGGGGAGGGAGAGTGCAGCTGGCCAGTTACAGCTGCTTCAAAACAGATGTTCACTTCCCATACACACCCATGCTCTTCATTTTCTTTTTATAGTTTTACAGTATAATGAAAATATAAAACCAACAAGGTGTCCCCAGGTTACGAACGGGTTCCGTTCCCGAGGACAGAACACATGCTATGTGCATACTGTACATACAGTACAAGGTTTAAAATCCCACTGTAGTGGCAGTTGCCCCTGGTTTTAATGGTGCTAAGTTACTGTAAGAGTTTGTGTGTTATTGTGTATGTCCACCCAGTAGTGGTGTGAGAATTTTGAGCCTGAGGGCATAGTACCAGGAGTTTGTCTGTTGGTACATATAACTTTCTCCTACCTCCATTTTAATGTCTAAATAACTAGTATTTGAATATTGTGTATTATTTACCTACAGTATCTACCGCTATTTCTTCCCTATTACTTGATACTATCATTACATATACCCATGAGCCTCCTCTCGTCACGCTACCAAAAGTTGCAAGTATTAAAGTAAAAGATTGTTATAAGAGGCACAGGCCCTTACACCACTAATCATAGCCAAAGTCCTTATATACATACATCTAAAATCACTTAATTTAAGATAAAAAAAAAGAAATACAACAAAACACAGAAAACGTAAGTTTAAAAAAAAGAAAAGAAGTCATCAGGTAAATAAAATACAGCACAGTACTGTAAATTTCAAGTTTGACCTCGCTCATATCGGCAGGAGTTTGCAAGTCGGGGACCCCCTGTACAGTATACAGTGCTTTATTTTCTTTATTTCTAAGTACATTACGAAGTAAGAAATAATTAAAGGACGATTAAAAAAGAAAACAGAATTTTATTAATTGAAAGTAAAAAAAATAAATAATATACTATACTGTAATTATAGAATACAGCAGAGAAAGTAAATAAATACAGCAAATAGAAAATAAAGGTACTGTACATACTGTATAAATAAACCTCAGTTGTGATCTGGATTTTCAGTTAATATTGTGTGGTCTCCCATGTAGGTTTCAAGTGTAGTGCTATTGCTGATAGCATCCGCTCTGAGATTGGCTGAAGGAGCCGTAAAATATTTGTAATGTGCACTCTCATTTGTTGATGGACATCTGGATTTGAGCCGAGTGAGCTATCGTGGCAGATTTAAGTCAGATGTAAGTGCATCCATGCACAAGAGTCATTATGAACAATTGGAAGATATTGGTCATAATTATGAACACATGCAACACACCTGGCAACATAATTCAGTACTGTTCCATGGCACCATTACAAGCAAGTATGAAACCTGGTAATAGTTACTGAAGCACTTATAGCACACGCGAGGCCCTGAGCCAGTGTGTGGATGTGTGCAATACTAGAGATCATTATAAACTATTATGCAGATGTAGTTTTATGAATACTCATGAGTAGACAAAAGACAATAAGTGACCTAATGTCCATAATGTCTTTAGCCCCTAAGTACTAACCCCATGTCTTGGGTTTTGCTATGAAATTGCAGGGAAAACAAAGCCCCTGGGTTACTAAATTTGGGAAAATTGATTTGCGGTATCTGTAGGTAACCCTAGGGTACCCCCTCCCCCACTATCCCCCAGTAACTTCTTGACTGTGATGCTGCCTAATGCTGCTCCACCTCCACTCTTCCTCCTGCCTCCCCTGAACCCCCCTTACTTATCTCCATCTTGTATGCTCATTCACCACAAAGCATTGTAGCAAACTCTCTATTACACAGTCTTTGATGCCCGGAATTATCTGAGCTGCATTTTTTGGCATTCCGAGAAAAAGCTTTCGTTTCTGGGTATATAAACAAATTTCCCAGGATTGCATCATGTACATTTCCAGAAAAATCTCTCGGCTCCAGGCATTCGAATTTCAGAGAGATTGTATTATTTTATTATGTGGGAATGCATAGATGGGTAGGCTCAGTGTTCATAGGCTACGATTAGCCACTACTGTTATGTGACGGCATGGGATGATGCCCGTGATGGGTCTGATGTATATTGCAGCCGATCTCCTCAAATTCTTGCATCATGACACTTAGTTCATTGTCTGATGCCATTGCACACGCATGTTTGCTCACTCACTGCTGTATTTGCATGTGTTGTGCATTACTGTATCAGCATAAATCAGTGTTAAGACTTAAAAAGTGATTACATTTAGAGGTACTGTACATTATGTGTGAAAGTTAGTTCATTTATGGTTTTATTTTGTTTTATTAAAGACTTAATCATATTGTAGTCAAGCTGTACAGTACATTAAGTGATAAAAATCTCCTTAGCAACCACCAGTTATACTGTGAGCACGAGTCAACAGTGGTGTGGAGCATGAGCCAACATATGTGCACTCCAATAAGTTTAACTCCAGTTTCACTCTTGCCTCCACCTCAGCCTGGATCTGAAACACACTTAATATATTTGGCAGCTGCTCTTTGAGACAGTTAAAATACAGCAGCTCAGTTCTAGAGCAGTTAAAAAATTAGGCATGTCCACTCCAGAGCAATTAAACTAATTTGCCAGATTCCCTTCAACATACAGGTACTCCTCGACTTACGACAACCCGAACATATTACTGCCGTGGTCGCATAAAATATTTTTCAAATTATGTATTTTCTAGTACCGACTTTAGTGATCGCGCTGTGCACTGACAAAATTTTCGTTTGTGATTCCCTTCTAAAATGGCTGGCAAGAGTAAAATTGAGAGTTCTCGTGGTGCTGAGAAGAAAAAGAGACCCATTTTAGAATTTCTATGTATTATTTAAGCCTTTTCGACTTACGACCTGGTTGCTGGGACGGAACCCCGTCGAAAGTCGAGGAGAGACTGTACAGGTATACCTTTATACATTGAACAGTGTAACTAAGTGAAGAAAACAAAAAAATAACAATGTAAAGCAAATAATACCCTAATTAGAAACCATAGTTAAAATGGTAATTAGGATTTAAAACACATGCCAATAAGGTACATTTACCCGAGTTGAATGGGGAAACTGTAAAGTAGAACCTGGTTGGGGTGTGGAGTACGTAATTGAGACGAAGATACAGGATTACCTATCTCGTTATTAAAGGATGAACTGTTTATTGGTCCGAAGACAGATGGACAGCTTTCCTTTGTTTGTACAGATCCTTGTAGCAGTTAAAATCAATGGTTATTAACATGTTAACTGAAGAGCTACATTCTGTTTGGATCACACTGAAGAAGGCACTTGGGTATGTCTACAGTTCATTTACCAGCTCCAAAATGCATTAGGATCTAATTAAACCTCTAGTCTAGATTAACACTTTTCCTGGTTTGTTTTTTTCTTAACAGTAATATAGTTTCAATAAGTCGATGAGAAGTGTGACATAGAATGTGCTGCCCTGTAACTTCAAAGAAGCTCAGCCACCTTATTCCCCAAGAAGAATTTGAACCATTATTTTGATGCAAAGTAAGCAAATCCAGTGGCAAAGCAAGGATAAAGGGAGGATTTTTTTTTATATAGATCACACACTCACCAAGTCCCTACCATATTTAAATGTTGTTTATAAACATGTGAAGATCCAGTGAAAATACATCATGAAATTTGAGACGTAAGACAAACCTCACAGTATCTGCCTTCTTATATCCCCTACCAGTGAATGCTCTTGAATGCCATACTGATCTGCAGTTACCATTGCATCCCCTTGGCAGGTTAGTTTATGTAACTTTACATGGGTTGAGCATTTTTTACCCAGCCATTTTACAACTGCCAATGGAACTTGCTATGTGCGCCCTGGTATCAGACACGGGCCAGTAAACCTTTATACGGATGCATTAACCATGGCATTACCGAGGCGGTTCCGTTTACTCATCACTAAATAGGATACAGTAAATAGTTTATATAAGCTACTATTACTAGACCCTTAATTTCCTGAGAATTTTACAAATATACTTTGAAATGTTCTTACTCAAAGTGAAGATATGTACTGTAATGTATGGGATTTTTATTTCATGTTTACATACAGTACCACCACACGAAAATTTGTAGAAGCACCAGGATGTGAAATTTGGGATGATTAGGTACCAGTTATGTTCTATCTAACTAGTTGTAATCAACAATGAAGGAGATACTGTACTTATTTGAAAAAGGGTTCAGTTGAACCTTGATACAATTGCAGTTATATTGATGTCTAAAATGCAATTTTTTTTTTAGATACTCCATAGAAAATGCTTTTCAGCAATAGGTTGGAAAAAAAAGAAGATATTAGAAAGTGATCTCTTTCACTTCACCATATACTGTACCACCTCAGCTACTGGAGGTACATGTAGTTTGTTTTCACTTGATGCTGTGGAATGGCCCACAACAAATGAAGACCTTCCCTGAATTATTTATTTTTTCTCCCTTTATGCCACTGCTCACATGCCAGCCATCACAGCACTGTTGAATAATATTAATAGTAACAATACAAAATTACTTGACTAACTAATGGACTATTGCAGGAATGGAACCATTGAATTTTGTCAATTGGTATTAATCAAGATAAGACATTACCTGTTTGTGCCATATTTTAGGGGTGCCACCATAACTGGTTTAAGAATTTTTTCCACTTGAATGTTTTTATTTGGGTAATACAGTACTTGGTGAGTGGTCCAGCCATAGCAGCAACCTAACAAAATTTCACCAAAGAAGAAAAATCCTTTTTTACCTAGAGAAACATACAAAAATGCAGGAAGGATGTGCTTTGTGAGATATCAGTTTTGACATGCAAAATGGGTGAAGGAAGATGGCCAAACAGGACCTTGCCATAAATGTCATTTTTATTAGGAATAGTGCTTTTCACAGAAAGAAATTTTATCTATTTTGGAGGAACAAAATGGGAAATGGTAATATTTTAGTTTTGTTAGGCAAGTGTTCTTCATTTTATTAATGACTAATCATAGATTGTACCAATGGGAAAGTAAACATTACGGATGGTGACAGCGCCGGTCCGACTAATTACCCAAATGCAGCCAAATATAGCCGCAATTAAGTCAAATAATGGTCCTAGATGATTAAATCGGACTGCTAATCACTTCTCGACTAGTATTTGGTGTCAGGAAGTCACAAAAAATTGGAAAACTTACTTTAAACCGAGTTAATAGATCGCGTGCATGTACCGACGGAGCGAGTAATTACCCAAATGTAGCCGCAATGACGTCATATGATGGTCGTACAAGCGTAATTCGGGCTGTGAATCACTTCTCGATTATTATTTGGTGTCATAAAGTAAAAAAAAATTAGTAAACTTAATTTAATCTGAGTTGTTTTGTGTTAGGTTAAGTACATGCACTTGATCTATTAACTCAGATTAAATTAAGTTCACCAATTTTTTGTGACTTCGTGACACCAAATACTAGTCGAGAAGTGATTGGCAGTCTGATTTATTCATCTAGGACCATTATTTGACTTCAATGCGACTACATTTGGGTAATTCCTCGCTCCGTCGGTACATGCACGCGATCTATTAACTCGGATTAAAGTAAGTTTCCCAATTTTTTGTGACTTTCTAACACCAAATACTAGTCGAGAAGTGATTGGCAGTCCGATTTATTCATCTAGGACCATTATTTGACTTCATTCCAGCTATATTTGGGGAATTAGTCGGACCCTGACAGCGCCTCTAAAAAGGTGCAAAATTTTTTTTTAAAGAGAAATGACAAAATTCATTCCTGAATTTTTTTTTTTTTTGTATTTCTCGAGGTAAAAAAGCTTTTACCCTCTCTGGAGTAATTTTGCCAGGTTGCTAAAAACACTGGGCTACTTTTGTCAGGGACAGCATTACCTTTATTAGTACAGTACACCCTTGCTATTCGCGGGTGATACTTCCCAAGGAATGGCGAGAATAGGCAAAACCGCAAATAGCAACTTATACTACCTTAGTGCACTACTGTATACCTATACCAAACAACTGACCAGCCGCGGCAGCACTCGTCCCCCTCCTTTAACTCGTCTAATATTTCAACTTTCTTTGTCAGGGTCATCATTGACTTCTGCCTTTTACATTTCACTCCACTAGCACTGACTAGACAGTCTTTTATGGGTCATTTCACACAGAAACACTAAAGTTTTGAGAGTACAACACAAGATGCTGCGTGTGGTGACTCGTTGTGCTGTGGTAAAAAGCTTGCAAGCTAGCCACCATCTGCTTACCGCGAATGGGAAGGTCTACTGTACTGTATTAAACGATTCTGGAACCTTCCGAGGCATACAACAACTTTTTTCCTCCTATACAATTACTTACACACCAACAAAGATATAAATAAATAGTAAACTATGTATTACTTCAGCAGAAACTACCAACTAAGTGATAAGGTATCAGAAGTTAGTTTTTCCCATCATCCAAAGGAGTTAAAGGATTTTTTTAATTCACCAAGGTGTTGCAGGCATATAAGCAGTGGTGAATGTTTAATGGCATATACTTGTACAGCTACTCCTCGACTTACGACATACTCGACCTACGACAACTAGCACATACGACCGCCGCAGTCAGTACCAAAATTTTTTCAAACGATGCGCATATTTTCTAGACCGAAACGTTTCCGCCCCGTACGAGAGCGTCGCGTGGGCTGGGTTGCCTCGTGGCTACAGCATCCATGCCATAGAGCGCTTATTTGGTGTCGATAGTGATCGCGTTGTGTACTGACAATATTTTCGTTTCTAATTCACTTTAGAATGACTGGCAAGCGTAGAAGTGAGAGTGCTGGTGGTGCTCAGAAGAAAAGGAAACAGTCAATTACTTTTGAGATGAAAAAGATAATACGGTTATGCAATATGAAAATGGAAAAACGGTAGCAACCATTTCACACGGCCTAGGTTTCTCGCACTCGACCATATTGACAATTTTGAAGGACAAGGAACGTATTCGTGAGGTAGTGAAAGGATCAGCACCTATAAAGAGAACAATAATAACAAAAAAATGACAAGGTCCTATTCATGAAATGGAAAAATTATTTGTGGTATGGATGGAAGATCAGATACAAAAGTGTGTACCCTTAAGCCTTCTAACCCTACAGGCTAAGGCAAGAAGCCTTTTTGAAAGCCTAAAGGAGCAGGCAGGAGATGAGTGCGACCAAAACTTCACAGCAAGTCATGGGTGGTTCCAAAGGTTTAAGAACCGCCACAGTTTGCATAGTGTAAAGGTGAGTGGAGAGGCAGCAAGTGCTGATGTGGGTGCTGCCGAAGCTTTTAAGGAGGAGCTAGATCATGTCATCATGGAGGGAAATTATGTGCCTGAGAAAATATTTAATGTGGATGAAACTGGCTTATTATGGAAGCGCATGCCAGAATGGACATACATCCACAAAGAGGTGAAAACAATGCCAGGATTCAAGGACCAAATCACACTTCTGTTAGGGGGGAATGTAGCTGGTTTCAAGATAAAGCCCTTCATGATATATCATTCAGAGATCCCAAGGGCTTTTAAACATGTCAGCAAGCACACACTGCCAGTGTTTTATCCTAGTAATAAGAAAGCTTGGATGACCCTCGTACAGTTTGAGGATTGGTTCCCGACTTGTTTCATTCCACTAACCAAGGAGTATTGTCTGCAACAAGGGATTGCATTCAATATTTTGTTAATTTTGGATAATGCTTCTGGGACAACTTGCACCCTGATGTTAAGGTAGTCTACATTCCACCTAACACTACCTCTATCATCCAACCCATGGATCAAGGGTGCTACTGCTGCTTTTAAAGCGAATTATTTACGTACGACCTTCGCTGTGGCTGTTGCTGCTACTGAAGGTGATAAAACGCTCAAGCATGGGATGAGGTTACAGGTCAGTGCATGAATGGAATATGGAAGAAAGTCCTGAAAAGATATGTGAACAGTGTCAGAGGATTTAATGAAGATGAAGTAATTTCTGCAATTAGAAACAAGATAGTGAAGTTGGGTAAACAGCTGGAGTTAGAAATTGATAATGAAGATGTTGAGCAGTTGGTTGAGTGTAGCAGAAGAGCGAAGTAACAAGGACCTTATTGAACTGGAAGCACAGAAAATTGCAGAGGAAGAAGAGTCAAAATGTAGAACAACCACCTGCACCCCCCAAAAATTTTTCAGTGAAACAAATGGCAGAGCCATTTGCTACAATTAAAAAGGGGATGCAAATGTTTGACAGAATGGATCAAAATGTTGAGCGTTTTGCAAAAGTTGACAGAATGATCCAAGATGCACTTGCTTGCTACAGCGAGATTTACAGTGAAAAGAAAAGGCAAACTGTGCAGCCTAAATTGGACACGTACTTTAAGAAGTCCCCCATTGCTGTCTCCTCATGCACACCAGTGGTGCCTTTTCATTCCCCTAAAGATGATCCAATACCTTCAACAAGCAAGTTTCCCCTATATGTTAACCTGTCTGAAGAAAGCAACATTGATGACCCACCCAGCAGTGTCTCCTCCTCTGCTTCATCCAGTTAATGTAGTCTCCATGTATAATTAAGAAATTATGGGGGCCCCCGTGTGCAGTCAGTTGACTACATTAAAGGTAAGTGCACAGTAACACTGTATTCATTCTTCATTATTGATTACTTTTACTGTACTGTATTTCATTTTAGATTTTCTATGTATTATTTTTTGCATTTTCGGCTTACGACCAATTCGAGTTATGACCTGGATTTGGGTACCTAACCCCGTCGTAAGTCAAGGAGCAGCTGTATATACAATGGGAAGCTCAAGAATTATAAAGTAGAAATATTCCTATTACTGTATCCCAAAAATCAAGTGAAATCAATATGAAGGCTGGCATCCCCAAAATAAGTAACTACGCTAACATGAAATGCTGTGGTTCTCTCCTGCTAAAATCAGACATAGTTCAGTGATAGATTTTTAAAGTACAGGAGGTTCCCGACTTATGAACGCCTGCCTACATTAACGAGGCTAAACTTTAAATTTACAATATTTTAATTACCCGATGACTCAGGTTTTAACTTTCATTTACTGTAATGTGTCATTCTATTTCTTTTTTTCTCTTAAATTAAGTGATTTTTGATGTATATAAGGACTTCCGCTATGATCTAATGGGACTTTAAACAGTGTACGTACGGTATGCACAAAGCATGTGTTCCGACTTACGTACATTTCCGACTTAAGAACGTCCTCAGGAACGGAACCCGTTCCTAACCCGGGGACCCCCTATACAAGTAGCAAGTAGGCAAGGCAATGAAATGGTGTTTCGGGAAATTGATATGGACATTCTTGTTCACAAAAACTGGCTTATCAATAAAGATCTTATTAGTTTCATGTCCTGTACAGTGTCCTAAAAAATAAGGGAAAATGTTTTAGAATACCAAGAGGTTAAAAGTAGAATTCTTTTTTTTTTTGGAGAAATGATTTTTGAACCAATTGTGATATGACCAACTCCTCTGAGTTTGTTTGGAATCAAAGGCAGGAAAGCAAAGATCTGGTCAAGCAAATACAAACCTATTAATATTTTTTTCAAAAATCATTTTTCCATAAAAAAATTTCCATATATTTTTTGAATCAGAAGGTTAATCTACTTTAAAAACATGTCCGATTTTTTTTTACATGGCACATGAAACCGAAGACCTACCAGCGATTATTGGTAAAGAAAAGTTACCTCATTACCTCAAAACTACCAGTTTAGGTGCACAAGAACAGTACGTATATAAACCTTTTACTTCTATTCTCTTCGCCAATGATTGGCTTGTTAGCCATTTGGGTGGTCAGTCACACCTCTTTTACGCATTGTTAATAAGTACTGGTTTTAGAATGTATCTGTACTTAAACTAATGTTGGTCAAGTCTGGTTTTGCCTGAAATCACAATCAGTGCCGTCACAACGCTTGACGGATTGTTCCAAGAGGTTCCAGTTCTCACTCCGAAAAAGTTTGCCCTGACAATTTTCTGAATTTATGGCTTCTTCAACCTCGAGCTGTGACCCCTCGTAGGGCAGGCAGGTATTATTTAACTTTCAGACATAGTGCCCCCAATAGTTATAAACTACTGAAACATTTAGATCTCACTATTTTGAGCATTTTGAACCCCATATATACATGGCAGAAATGGACAATAGCAACACAATTAAATTTAATTGATCTTAAGTAGTTTTCAGTCTTCATCTGTGAGATGTTATCTGCGCATCAGGCATGTGCAATGTTGACCGACATCATAGTCGTGACTAATGAGGTATTGATGTCACGCAATTTTTTTTTTCAACCAATAACATTTGATTTTTTTTTCAAAGGAAGCAGCCTGGGAATGATTTTAATTTCATTGACCAGTTCCACAATGGCCGTGGTGGAGGTTGGTTGTCATTTGTGCTCCTACGATTATTATTATTTTAAGTTTATTGCCGAATTTTACGAGAAAGACGATCATTCTATCCAATTCTTACGTATTCCTGGTCCTTCCACCTCTAAGTAAGGGGTCAGGTTAGGCCTACCGGGGTTATACGGGGGTTAGGTTTGGTTAGGTCAGATAACTCGTTTTCGTTTTATCCCCCACCCAAAATCCCCGATTTCCCAGGCTCTCCCCCAACGGGGGACCAGCACTTTTCGCCAACAATGAAGGTCAGATTCGTTTAAAATACACTGGAGAAACATATTGGTCAACCCCTAGGGACTCATGTTCTAAAGTAAAAATTTACCGGCAGGCATCCACCAGCTCCAGGTATGAAAAAATGACCGAGTAATGCCCTCTGAGATTTTTAAAACTTCAATTAAGTCACTTCTTGCCTGTCTATAGTATAAGCTAGACAACCGAGGTGTCCTTTGGGCATTTTTAATCAAGTGACAGTCAAATATACCTCGGGGATCAGACCAGGTGACAGTACTCCAAACTGGAAAGCACCTCACTCTTGAAGTAATGTGAAAGACGTAGTTTAGAGACCGTGTCATTTCATTTGTTAAGCGCCAATTACATCGCCAGACATGAATGACATAGGGGTGGGAAAATAAAATATGGACTCGTGAATCCCTGGGGTTTTATGGACCAACTCCTTAGTAAATAACATTTTCTACACAAATATCAAAATATTTTGTCTAGCCATGAAGTATAACCTAAATTGCTTTCACTCATATCAATCTGCACTTGTATTAAATGTACATTTAAGGACAAGTGCTCTTGGGAACTACTGTACATTATACTTCGTTCTGGGCTGTTAAGAGATACCGTTCACTTAATGATTATTTTTTTTTTAATAATTAAAAGAACATTTCAAGTATAAAATAATATTAATGGTTCAGAGTATTTGTTTCTTAACTTCACGAAAGGACCCATCTTACTATATAAAATATTACCTAGGAGCCATTCCTTTTATTTTTCCAATGGTTTGGTGTCCTTATTAGGTAATAACCAATAACACTTTAACTCGGCCTCCCGAAGTTAGTCATAAACAGCTATACCCAAAGTATTACACTCATAATACCACAAAATTTTACCTGAACTTGAGGTTTGCAGAATTAACGCTCACAGGAATGTACTACTGCTACAAGCCTAATCAATCACGGTGGGAAGTAGCACGTGCAACATCTAATGTACAGTAAAAATATAATCACTGGAGATTAATGCATGATTAACAAGATACATGTCCTAGACAATACAGAAGCTTTACTTGACAACTTAAAAATGATTGGTAATACACCTTCCGTACACACGACGCCTCTTTCTGATCCTTCCCTGTCTAGTATGCAGACGACGCGCTAATCAAAATAATCAGCTTAACAATGTCTACAATACTACATAAAGCTTTTATGCAGTGTTAGAAGGGTATATACAAAGCAAATACAGGACAATGCTCACCTGGCGTGAGTATGTGAGGGAGCGGTTTGTGTGGAACAGGGATGAAGGAGGTGCGAGCTGTAGTCTGTCACTGGTCCCGCTGCCTGCCTGACTGCCGCCGGCTGCCTCGAGCCCTCATTGGTCCACACTCCGCGTCTTCTGGCCGGGTCTTCTGGCAGACCACAATGCTCCGGACACCATCGCGCGCAGTTTAATATTTAAGAAACCAAAAGGGATTCTCTAAGGTGTGGGAATGCATTCAACTTACTGGTAGAATTCAAAGGAGATAAAAGTGAAAGCTTGAATTTTATCAAGATAAGATGCTTTGATTTTTTTAAATATGCTGCATATCAATATTCCTTACATAAAACAGAATATGTAACAACTTTTCACTCCTTAACTGTAACGTGTATTGTCCTACAAATACTGACCCATGCCGACAAAAGACACATTAACACGTTTACATAAATTTTCAAGCACGCATACATCTATATCAATGGGCGCATTTGCCACACATTTTCACACGGGCACTCCTTAAAACAAACACACAAACACACCCTCACTCGTTAACCACTACTTTATACACCAGGATTGTGGATTACTGAGACGAACAAAGAACTTAATTTTGGAGTGAATTTTACACAAGGTTTTGTTGCTTAAACACATTAGTGGCAAGACTGGTGTACAAGTTTGCCTAATCTGAGAACAGTAATTCAGTCACTGAGGGAGCTATTATTGATCACCGCCACACAGAATTGAGGTTTATGGAAAAGAGGAGATAATAAAATTGGTCATATTCATTAGTGTTATATTATAAATTGAACAAAAATTTATGTGGGCAAGCACATTTCGGATAAACTCAGAGTTCACGATGTATGATACAGTATGTTGACAACGAACTTAAGTTCTCCTGCCATTGTGA
Source organism: Homarus gammarus (assembly GCA_958450375.1). Lineage (NCBI taxonomy): Eukaryota > Metazoa > Arthropoda > Malacostraca > Decapoda > Nephropidae > Homarus > Homarus gammarus. Next base: position 633,212 of record CAUDMG010000562.1, on the reverse strand, counting down.
GAAGGTGAATCAAATAACTAAACTAGTAGTTCTTGTAAGAATGTCGTAATCCCCTTCAAGAGTGAGGTTCTTCCCTGTCTGGAGTACTGTCACCCTGTCTGGTCCCCGAGATTTACTAGAGACTCAGTTGATTGAAAATGTCCTAAGAAGGGTCACCAGACTGGTGCCTGCACTAAGGCACTTGCTACCGAGAGAGATTAGAGGGCCTGCAACTGCCTAGCTTATACTATAAACGGGCAAGGGGTGACCTAATTGAAGTTTATAAACATCTCAGAGGGCACTACTCACCCGGGTGTCCATACCCAGGAGCTGGCGGACGCCCGTCCGACTAGGGATCGCACCTCAAGGTTGATGACGCCTTAAGTTCAGAAAATTGTGAGGACAAGCTTTTATCTAGGTGAGAATTGTAAACTTCTGGAACAATCTACCAGAGAGTGTTATGACGGTACCGAGTGTGAGCTCTTTCAAGACTAGGCTTGACCAACACTGGCATAGGTACAGATACATCCAGGAGACAGTACATGCGCAGTACTTGCCAACACTGCGTGACAGTGACATGACCGACCGTCCAAGTGGCAAACGAGCCGATTAGTGGCGAAGAGGTTAAAAGTAAAAAAAGTAAATGTATACGGTGTAGGGTATATGCGACCAAGGAAATTTCAAAACTTAGACTAACATTACAAACTGTTGCATTGTTCAAGTATTTTCATGCAAGAAAATTACACGGAAATTTTATACTTGGTGTTAATGATATTCTCTCTTTCCAAGCCCTTCTCTTTTAAATGGGAAAACACTGTTTTTGGCTTAAAGTGAACTTACATAGGGGATAATATCGTTACGAATCCCCCATTTGATGCTTACCAACTTCCACCGCTGGTTATCAGCTGCCCTTCCACCTAAGTCTCAAACTAGATTTGTTTCTAGAGCTAATATCATTACATCTATCAATGCAGATTTGTGCAGCATCTCCGAATGGGGAGGTAGAAACTTGATTAAGTTAAATCGTAATGAAACTCAGTATTTACCAATTACACTTTCCAAATTAGATGATCTTCCACCAATCACATTTCAGGACGCTATCATTCTGCCAAATTTTAAAATGTCATGGAAGCCACACATCCTCTAAACTGCTAAAGCTGCCTCCCGAAAGCTGGGAATGCTGTACAGATGCCGTAGCTACTTCACTCCTGAGCAGTTTCTTCAAGTATATAAGGGATTCATTCGTCTTCACTTCGAGTACTGCTCTCTTATCTGGGGTGGCCCTTCTGTCCAACTGTCAGATAGGGTGGAATCAAAGGCCTTTCATCTTATTAACGCTCCTCCTTTAGTTGTCAATCTTTCTTCCCTTTCTCTTCGCCGCAATATTGCTTCACTCTCTCTCTTTTACAGGTACTTTAATGGACAATGTTCGGTGGATTTGGCATCCTGAGTATCGCCGGCAAGGCCGTGGGCTCGGAACACACGTCTTGCCCGCGGTGCCTACTGTTTCTCTGTGGATGTCGGTCACACTAGAATAACCCGTTACAGTACCTCCTTCTTTCCTCACACAGCCAAACTGTGGAATGCTCTGCCTTCTTCTGTGTTTCCACACTCATATAATGTCTCATTTTAAAAAGCTGGTTTTCCGGCATCTTCGTAGTGTATTAATATATCCTTTTCCTTTTCGATTTTTAATTTCTTTCTACTCTTATTTTTTTTGGCCCCCTTGGCCCAATTGTGGGTCGATGACCTGTGCCTGGCTGGGCTATTCCTCGTAAAAAAAAGAAGGCCGTATGTACAGAAGCAGTAAATATATCGCAGGCTCTCCTGCCAGTCCCCGTTAATTTCCCGACGATCAGCATCATTCTACAAACAAAACAACAGGCAGGTAGATTTCCACCAAGTCACAGAAACACACTTGTGCACTGTAGTCTCTTTAATACTATAACTTCACAACAATGTTCTTACAGCTGGACTTCTCACTTCGAATATAATTCAGTCAGCACATTACCAGTGTACAATTCCTTAGTCTTTTCACTTTATATCGCTCACAAAAAATCCACAATACTTGAACAACAATTATCTTGAGCTGTCACTCGACTTGTGCTTCACACACTTTTTTTTAATTGCAAAGTCTTTGATCAAGTCTTCAAAACTAATCTGCCGTAACAAATCTGCTTCTATGCTTAGCAGAGACAAGGCATCCAACCTAATGTAGTGGTTACTCTCCCCTACAACAGCCTAGCCGTATCCCATAGCAACGGAGTTCTGCCAAAGCCTCGTCGCCTAGAGTCGCGCCAAGTTTCTCTGACCACGCTAAACATGGGGGGAGGGGGGGGGGGGGGTCGACACCGGCAACTTGTACTTCCGTTCCATGTAATAGCTCCCATTCTCGCCGTGTAGAGGCATTCAACCTGGAGGCCAGCAACACGCAACACCTCCTCTAACGAAGCTCCTGCACAGCAGCACGCTACTCACCCAACGTGTCTTTTGAGCAAGCTTCTCACCACACGGCATCTCCCTAGCACTGCACTGTACTTACAATACATAAAGAAATGCAATTGTGAGTTTCTCTCCTACCTCGTCCTGAGTCTGGGATATCTTCTGGCCACACATTCAGTACGCAACACTCTCTTGTTGCATAGTTGTTCTGTATGGATTTTTAATATGCTTCAGCTGAGAAAACGAACGCTCAGCTGTGCAATTTGTGAGCATAAATGTTTAAAATATACGAAATGAAATTTCTACATTTGGAAAAGCACATTCAAGTTTGTCTTCTAAAATTATTTTATAAAGTTCAGCGTGACTGAATCCGGTTTTTACAGTTTCAGTTGCACTGAACTTATGGCGCACATATGAGTGAAACTGCTGAAGCTCAGTAGAGAAATTAATGTCCAAGTCCTCTGGGTAAGCATCAATTAGCCTTGAGAACACTGAACATACCTCTTAGTTTCAATAGATAATGATACAACATTTGGTACATCACTTAAAAAAAAAAAAATCGGTCTGCTATTTCTGTGTACATCTCTCCTCTTCTTCTCATCTGGGTTTCGAGTTTGTCAACAATTGGGTAAAAGGTGGTGATACGAAATTTATCTCTGGGGTTCAGATTTACTTCTAATGCATCTCCGTCATTGGGTACCTTCTTTCTGATACGCTTGCGAGTTTGCGCTGCATTATAATCTACATCTGGTAGGATTTCCTTCGCGAGTGATTCAAATCTTTCAAAGTCATCTCGTAAAATGCAGAGTTGGTCGGTTAATGACGCATACAGACCTGCACACGTTTTCAAGTTCACGTACTCACTTTGTAGAACTTTACTTGCTCTATGAAACTTTTGCAAAATCTCATCCCATATGATCAACATTAAAACAAATTCTAGCTCTTGCATCTAATTTGCAATATTGTCTGCCTCTCTTCTAGTGTCTACTTTTTGTGATTCGTCTTCTGCTAGACTTTCTAAAGCTTCCAAAATCTCAAAGAAAGACTTAAGAATTGCTGCTGCTGCCACAGCATGTGCCTCCCATCTGGTATCAGAAAGGGATTTTAACACTCTTTCATTTCCAAGACTAACTTTAAGAATTTTCCACCGGCTGGTTGAGGCTGAACAAAAAAATGTATAGAGCAACTGTACTGTTGAGAAAAAATTAACTACCACTTGACAGCAGTCAACAGCATTTCGGCCTACCAGATTTAGTGAATGGGCTGCACATGGCACATATATGGCAAACTTATTTTCTTCTAAAACTTTTTCTGCATCCCCCTATAACGCCCAGACATGTTAGCAGCGTTGTCGTAGAACCTCTACATTTTGAAAAATTTTGTTTGTAAACATGACTTAAGTACTTCAACACCTGGTTTGCCATTTCCTCACCAGAATGGCTTCCTAGTTCTAGAAGTGTTAAAAAGCGCTCAATAGGTTGCCCATCTTTTATGTATCGAAGTACAACACTTAACTGATCTATATGTGATAGATCTGGGGTCGAGTCAACTGACAAGCTAAAATAACCAGAAAAAGTCACTTCGTCAACAATGAAAGCGTGAACCTTTTGAGCCATTAGTTTGTCGTGGATCTCTCCCCTACAAACTACATCCGCATTCCAATGCGACAGTATCCTAGCAACCAAACGAGCGGCCCAGGGGGAAGGGGGGGGGGGGCATCACCAGCTGCTACCGTATCCTAGCAACACGAGGGGGGGGGGCATCACCAGCTGCTACCGTATCCTAGCAACACGGGGGGGGGGGGGGGCGTCACCAGCTGCTACCGTATCCTAGCAACACGGGGGGGGGGCATCACCAGCTGCTACCGTATCCTAGCAACACGGGGGGGGGGGGGGCGTCACCAGCTGCTACCGTATCCTAGCAACACGGGGGGGGGGGGCATCACCAGCTGCTACCGTATCCTAGCAACACGGGGGGGGGGCATCACCAGCTGCTACCGTATCCTAGCAACACGGGGGGGGCGTCACCAGCTGCTACCGTATCCTAGCAACACGGGGGGGGGGGCGTCACCAGCTGCTACCGTATCCTAGCAACACGGGGGGGGGCGTCACCAGCTGCTACCGTATCCTAGCAACACGGGGGGGGGGCGTCACCAGCTGCTACCGTATCCTAGCAACACGGGGGGGGGGATCGCCATCTGCTACGGCTTCCCTAGCAATGGAGTCAAGAAACAGGCGAGTTCCCACGGGTTTACTTCCGGCTGCTCTGTATATAAGCTCTGTCTCTCCATTGAGATTCATTCTGGCCTACGTTTCTGAACAGGCAATACCTCCTCCAAGCAAGCTCCTCGTTGTCCAGCCCTCATTCAACCTGGAGGACAGCAACACGCAACATCTCTAACAAAGCTCCTGCACAGATACCTCAAGCACGCTACTCACTGAAAGTGTCTCTCACCACAAGCTTCTCACAGCACGGCATATCCAGCACCAGACTGTCTTTCATATAATATATTTTATATAAGAAAACCACCACCTAGAGTTTCCATCAATCCCATCCTGATTGTTAGACAACATAATATCACGAACTCTACAAGTTCAATAATTTCCTCACAAGTGGTTTTGGACAGATAAGAAGGATTTCCTTCTTATCCTAAAACATAGTTAACGAACGAAATGGGATAAATATTTTTCACCAATTTTATACGGCGGTTTTTACACTAGCCTATTAGGTTTTATCGCAAATATGATCTGGTCACTACAAGGCATAATACCTTCAGAAGAGAAACCCATTAGCGCCCATGGTCCTTTTTTTAGAACCAGAAGGATAATTCATCATATTTCTGCAACACCTGTATTTTTCTGAGATATCTTTAGTTAGTCATCAAGACTGGAGTGTCTTTCAAATATTACACCTACTGTCTGATGTATATTGGCAACACTGATGTCTCAGTTTTCAGTACAGTGTGAAAATCTTGAGGGAAAGGATACACTGATTTTCATCTATTATTCAATCAAATTTTTTTTTGGTAAGTAGTACTTGTATCCAACCCATATTTGTATATAGTATAAATGAGATGTTCTAACTGTCCTATAAAGTCAAGAAAATCTTTGAAAGTAATTTTGCTCAAATATAGCATGCTCTAAAAGTTTGGTCCTAAAAGAAGGACCATGGTCACTCTCCCATGGCTTTCTACCATTCAGTCAAGTCATTCTATTCAGTTCATGATGCAGTAAATTATGCAGAAGAAAATGACTCTCCTAGTGATGAAAACTTTATTGATATTGTTGAAATTCCTCCACCAGTAAATGAACTAACTGATGAAGAAGACTTTGATGATGAGATTTTAGATGATGAGAACAGAGATCCGACCTTTATCTTGCAGGATGTGCCAGGAAGTGTTGAGCTTCATCGGTATGATAATGAAGAAGAACCAACACAACCAAAAGGAAAAAGAAAGAAAAGCTCAGATTTCTCTTGGAAAAAGACTGAGCCTAATTTTTCAAAATTTGCATCACCAACTACTGATGGAGCAGATGATAGAATGAAATCAATGAAAGATAAAGTACTTGGCAAGAGCCCAGTTGAGATTTTTGAACTTTTCCTTGACGAGGATTTACTTAGTGAAATTTGCAAAGAATCTGTCACTTATCCCACACAGAAAAATGTACATGATTCTAGTCTGTCAACAAACTGTCTGAGAAATTTCATTGGAATCCTACTTTTTTCAGGATACCACAGACTACCAAGTGAACGGCATTATTGGAGTGTGTCTGAAGACCTTGAAACTCCGATTATTCGAACAACAATGCCAAGAAACAGATTTCTAAGCATCAAAAGGTTTCTTCATTTTGTTGACAATGAAAATGCAGAAAACTACAAAGATGATAAAGGATTCAAAATTAGACCTCTAGCTGATGCTCTGAATCAGAAGTTCAAGCAGTTTGGAATATTCTCTAAGAGACTGTCAGTAGATGAACAGATAGTAAGATACTATGGAAGAAGCTCTCTAAAGCAATTTATAAGAGGTAAGCCAATAAGATTTGGTTTCAAGCAGTGGGTGCCATGTTGTGCCGCTAGTGGCTATTGTTTTGGAATGGATTTATATCAAGGAAAGCAAAAAAATCCTACTTCCAATACCAAGAACGATGATAGTCTAGGTTCAAGAGTGGTTTTATCAATGACCAATCACCTAGAGAACCCCAATGATCATGAAATTTATGTTGATAACTTTTTCTCAAGTTATAACCTATTTGTACAAATGAAATCCTTAGGAATCAGAATCACGGGTACAGTACGTTCAAACAGAACATCCAGATGTCCCCTGAAGGATGACAAATCCCTGAAAAAGGAAAATCGTGGATCCTATGACTACAAATTTGAAGAAAAGGAAGAACTCTTTTTTTTGAAATGGCATGACAACAGCGTTTTCACAATTGCAGGCAATCATCAGTCTGCCACCCCTGTTGGAAATGCTAAAAGATGGTCAACCAGCCATGGAAAGAAAATATTTGTTCCTCAGCCATTTCTCATATCCCAGTATAACAAATATATGGGAGGAGTGGACCACTTAGACTGGCTTATCCAAAGGTATCGCATCTCTGTTAGATCTAAGAAGTGGTACTTTAGTCTATTCACAAATTTTCTTGATACTGTAATGGTTAATTCCTGGATTGTATATTGTTTTGCAAATGGAAATATTTTGACATTACTAGATTTCAAGAGGTCAGTTACAAAAGCTTATTTGCAGTTATCCTCAGATTCTGATCCCAAAAATTCTGGACGGCCAAAGGTATTTTCTTCCAAAGTAATACCAGAAATTAGATTTTCTACTATTGGACATATTCTTGATAGAACAGAGGGAGGAAAACAAAGAAAATGTGCCTTTTGCAAAAAAAAGTTTCAAAACAATGAGTCAAATGTAATGTTGGTCTTCATATGGGTGAATGTTTCAACAAATGGCATTCGAAGTAATCTGTATTTAGATTGTTCAGAAAAAAAAATTACTTTTTATTCTTTTTTTTTTTTTAAGTAATATGCATTTCATTTGGATTAATAAATAAATAAAAGAGTGCTTTTTTATTTTTATTTTCCTTTTTGAAATCAAGTATTCTACTTAAAAAAACCTGTTTTTTGAACAAAAGTACCCCATATGCCAACTTTATTTGATACTAAATATATACAAAAAATTTATTACAATATTCTAAGAAAAAAATACATTTTTAGTTTGGTCCTTTTTTTAGGACCATGGGCAATGCCCATGGTCCTAAAAAAAGGACCAAACTAAAAATGTATATTTTTCTTAGAATATTGTAATAAATTTTTTGTATATATTTAGTATCAAATAAAGTTGTATAAAAAAAAGATTTTTGGTAATAAATTAAAGAAAAAAAATTTGGGCACTAATGGGTGGTTAATCCTGCCCTGCACAACACCCATTGTGCAACATAGTAAATGTACATATATGGTTCACATATCCATCATCTATTATGACACATTATAAATGTCAAAATCTAAATTTATGAGGAAGAACACAGTTATCCCATAACCTCCGTATTAAGTTGGTCATTCCAGCTTACCTTGTTTAATGTAAATAATCCAGTTCTTAGTGTCGTGGTCGTTTAAGGAGTGCCTAAACAATTCCAACATGAGATACGATATAAGGATGAATAGAAGTCATGCAAGAGTGGTTCGATTATCTGGAAATCCCAGTTAAGAAATTCGCCATTCAGGAAATTTGAAAAATATTTAAAAGCACATTTGCGTTACTTTGTTACTTTTCTTTTGCTACCACAGTATTGCACTTATTAGAGTGCTAGCTTTACTAGACTTATATACTAACTTTTGTTTCTTAAAGATTGTGTCTTAGTTTACTCTGCTCGCTGCGGGTGGTAATCATTACACTGGGCTGCATTTGAAAAGAAAAATTCATGAGGTGCGGGGTTTCTTAGCTAATATTTATGTATTTTGCGTGCTGATTCCAAAAATGCCATTCATTTTGCCCAATCAGGTCAGATTTTTATGCTATGGGAATTAGGAAAAAATCGAAATTCTTAAATATGATGTCAAAATTTTTATGCAAAATATATCATAAGAAATGTAACCACAACACATAGGACCAAAATATGTCAACTACATAGATGCCTTTACAGTTAGACATGCATAAATGGCTGTCGCAGAGAATTTCTTTGGTGGTTGGTGTCTGGGGCGTCCCGTTTCAGACACCAACAGTAGTCGGCGAGCATGTTGATATCCCAGCGACCCTGGTACCGCTCCTCCATTACACGGATATCTTGATGGAAGCGTTCTCCTTGTTCCTCACTCACATCACCACAGTTCTCTGGAAAGTAGTCCAAGTGGGAGCTGAGGAAGTGCATCTTGATGGACATGCGTGCACCAAGAACTTTGTAGCTCAGAAGTAGGTCCTCAACAACTCGTCCATACTCTGGACTTCAGTAGTTGCCAAGAAAATTGGAGACAATAGACTTAAAGGCATGCCAGGCTTTCTTCTCATTTACATCCATGCTGCAATCAAACTTGGGATCTTTGAAAAGCTCTCTGATCTGAGGGCCATCAAAAATTCCTGCATTCAGCTTTGCCTCACTGACTTTTGGAAATTTTTCTTTCAGAAAATTGAAAGCCTGGCTTTTTTTGTCCAGTGCCTTTACAAAGATTTTGAACAGACCTTCTCTCTGCCCAACTCAACTCGTTTGTGGAGACAATTGCGACGGTGCAGAGGCAACAACAACTCATTCTGGACACCCTGACCCACCAGGGGCGCACTTTGCAAGCCCTGGTGACCCGTCTCCTTCCTTCTCCCGAGATGGAGGGTCCATCCCTCGCTCTTCCACTCCTCCCTCTCCAATATCCTCAACAGAATTTGGTACCTCCTCTGGAGCCCTGTCTATCCCCACCGACTCTTCATCTCACGCCGGAGGCCGTTCCTTCCTCTTCTTACAGTGGAACATCCAGGGACTTAGACCTCGTCGGACAGACCTCGCCCAGTTTGTGCTCTCCCATCAAGTAGATGTCTCTCTACTTCAGGAAACCATCACAGACGATGTTACTCCACTCCGCCTCTCTGGCTATACTGTTTACACCCTGCCTCGGTACCGTGGGCAGGCTCGTGGCCTCCTCACCCTTGTGCCTAACACCATTCCATCAGTTCGTCTTCCTTCACCTGACTCACTTGGACCCCCGTCTGAATTACTTTCTGTCTCCCTTACTTGGTGACCGGTCCGGTCACCAAGAGTAAGGGAGACAGAAAGTAATTCGTGTAGTCAATGTTCATTTCAAGAGTGATTCTCTGGACCCCCAGGTACTTCACGACCTCCATGATGAGGTTCCCACTATTGTTCTTGGCGACTTTAATGCCCGCCATCCCACTCTTACTCCGGATCATCCCACCCCATGTACTCTTAACGGATCACATCTCTCACAGTTTCTTAATGGGGATGATGATGTTCGCTTTCTTTGTCCTGACGATCCTACTCGCCTCCCCCATAGTTTCCTTGATGTTGACTTACTATTGAACGGTCATACCTCCTTTCATCCTACCGTCTGCACCGAGCCTGCTCTGTATAGTGACCATCTTGTCGTTACTACCCATCTCAGGCTCTCCTTCTCTGCCCCGACATCAGCTCCTTATCGATCCCCTCGCCTTCGTCTCACACAAGATGCTGTTCCTTCCTTCACCCAATACCTTTCTACCGGGGAAGATTCCTATGTTGTCCTTCAGTCCCTTGACTCTTACAGCGCTGATTTTGTTGATTCCGTGTATGACTCTGTCAGTCGCGCTGCCCCTCCACGCCCTCCCCGTCACCCCAGAAGTGCCTACAACTACTGGTATCGTATCCCTGCCATGAGACATCTCCGGCAGGTAACCCGTGATCTCCACTCTGCCATACGGAGGTCTCGGTCTCCAGAGGACTGGGAAGACTTAAAATACTGGTGCTCGTTTGCAACTCAGGAGCGTCGTCGGATTCGTGAGGCCTACTGGCTATCCTTCATGGGGTCTCTATCGTTCCAGTCGTCACCCTCCTATGTATAGAATCGGATTAATGCTATACGGGGTACTCGACGGAGGCCTCCTCCCCGCCCTGACCCCGCCTCCCTTGCCTGCTCTTTAATGGAGGACTGGGCACGAGCTTCCTCCTCCGAGGTACTTTCAGATCCGATGCAGGAGGCAGTGCAGGATCGCATCGATGCGTTGGAGCCTGTTGTTCGTGCTGCTCTTACCTCCCCTGCCCCCACTGATCATCCCATCACACAGTTCGAGCTTGACAGTGCTCGTCGCTCTAGAAAAGACACCTCTCCTGGGGATGATCAGATAACCTACTTCGTCTTCAACGCCTGTACTAATATTCCTAACGGACCCTTGCTTGCTCTCTTCAATATGTCTTATGAACATGGGGTTCTCCCGTTTAACTGGAAAATTGCCACTATTATCCCCTTCCCTAAGCCGAGAGATCCTGGGAAATATCGACCCATTAGTCTTACCTCCCGTGTTTGCAAGATGGTGGAGAGGATACCCCCATCGTCGCTTTCTTCACATCATAGGCGGCTTCCACAACTTCCTCAATGGTTTCATACAACATCGCAGCACAGCACACACCATTGCTTCCTTTTATTGCAATCAGACTGCCCGCGTCTCCGTCTTCCTTGATATCAAGGGAGCCATTGATACGGCTCAGCCTGCCCCCATTTTAGCTGAACTTGTGCGGTTAGGGGTTAAAGGGAGATTTCTTAAATGCATCGCCTCTTAGCTCACTGGACGTCAGGCCCGGGTTCGCGTTGAAGGCTCTATGTCTCCTGTTTAAGAAATGAACCTCGGCACCCCTCAAGGTGGAGTCTTGAGTCCCACCTTATTTAACACTCTCATGCACTCCATTGCATCTCTCCCGTGGCCGACAGAAGTTGTCCGCTCAGGATATGCCGACGATGTCCTCCTCCAAACCCCTGATTACCTCAGCATGCAGGAAGCTCTTGGTCTGGTCTCCAGAGAGAGTGGTTCACTTGGTTTCCTTCTTTCAACTGCGAAAACAAAAGCCATGTGGCACGGTCGTGTTGTACCGCCCCCTTCCTCTTATCAGGAACGCCCTTGGACTGGGTTAATAAGACAAGATACTTGGGTGTGTATGTAACTCGCACACGTTTTCAGATCCCTGAAGTCGGCTATCTTCGAGACATGCTTTCGGTGTCTCTCTCCCCCCTCTACCATGTGCAGGGGTTCCCTTGGTGCCACCATCCCTGTACTTCTCACCATGTATAAGTCCCTTGTCCATTCCTGCGTCGACTACGCCGCCCCTGCCCTTGTCAACATTAGTCGGACTGCTGTCAACCGTCTCGAAGTTATCCAGAGGAAAGCTGCTCGTATCATCCCTGGGGCCCCTCAGAGGACACTCTCTACTTCTCTATATACCGAACTTGGTCTTTCCCCCTTGCAGGATCGTGTCCAGGAGTTTTACCTAAACACTACCGTTTCCATTCTACAGGATCTTCGGGGCAACTATGTCCAAGCCAACTTGACTTCTGCTGTCCGGGGCCGACCTCCTTCTAGAAGACAGTGGCGAGGGTCACTCATCCGAGCCCTTCAGGAACACGACCTCCTGCCTGATATTGTCATCTCCCCTGCTGTTGGTTTGTCTCCTTCTCCCTGGCTGAATTTTCAACCTGAAGTGATTGCCCTCGGTGGACCGCTCCCTATATCCCACGTGAGCCCTGTTATTCTCTGCAAATACCACCTCTCCAGGATCGCATACTGGTCCCCAGGTAGGGTCGTCCTCTACACTGATGGCTCTGTTGACCCCGCTACAGGTAGGGCCGGGGCTGGTGTCTACATCTCCTGTTCTGATGCCCCTGAGCCTATCAAACTTTCTCTCAGAGTTTCTGACGGGGCATCCTCCACTCAGGCTGAACTAATAGCCCTCCTTGCTGCCCTTCTCGCTGAGGAATGAGCCGATGGTTTCTGCCCCTTGTTTGTCTGCTGCGATTCCAGGTCTGCTCTCGACGGGATCGCATTTGGATCAGGGGAAAATGAGGACCTCATCCTACGAATACGAGGGTTAACATCCACACTTCAGGATGCAGGCCGTCCTGTGACATTCCTATGGATATCCAGTCATGTCGGTATCTTGGGGAATAAGGCAGCAGATGGCCTTGCCAAGACTGGCTGTAACAAGGCCACACCTGACTACGTTGTTCCTCGAACACTTTTACAGCTTAGGACCCAAATTCGGTGCAAACAGAGAGAAGCTCGAGAAGCAGCCATCCCCCTGGACTCCCCGCCCACCTGGTACGATGTCCTCCGTAAATTTCCTGACCTCTCGCATATCTATGGGAAAGGGTCGAGGAAAAGGGACGTGATTGCTGCCCGTATCATCATTGGGTATGACTTTACTTGGGAGATTGGTATCCCCGCCTCCCCTGAGCAACGCTCTTGTGAATTATGCAGAAGACCCGACATCCGCACCCTTGCTCGCTGCCTCCTAAGATGTCCACACACACAACGCTTCCGTGACGACTGCTGGACCACCACTCCACGACCCCTTGACGGAGACACGATGATCCTCCCCATACTGGCCATATATTATGTAAATAATATTGATGATGTGTTGAAGGAATATCCTTCCTTCCTTAGGTTTTAGTAAGCCCCTTTATAATATTTATACATACTTGTGACACTTGCCAGATGCTTCTGGCGTTATTGTACAGGGGTACCTAGTGACAGCACTAGGATCACGGTTCCTCTATCAAGGAATAAATATTGAAATTGAAAATTGAATATAACGCCTTCATTATTCACGGTTCAATCCATGAACTCTTTAAACCTTCATATTTTTACAAGCGAGCTTTAATGGAGAGAAATATTGTTTATTTCCCGTCTACATTAGTCTAACCCACTGCCTCCTCTTAGTGTATCAGACTATCGGGGAGTTATTATTTTACTGCAACTATTTTGTGTTGCACTGGAGGCGGAAATTTAAATCATGACAAGGAAGAAGCGAAAGGAGACATAGAGAAGGAAAAAATACAAATGAAAGAAATTGAGAGGAGAATCATCTTTGTTTTTTTTTTCAAAATGAGTTCTTTTGGCAAATCAATGCACTGTACTTAATCTCTGAGTATTAGTGAAAAGGGAATGTTGTTCTTCTACCCTATAGGAAAAAACACATTGAAATAAAAAAAATCAGCCATGAAGTCATTCAACTTAATAAAAAAAATAGTAATTTAATTACAGTGGGTTCACTGTACCACAAGGCTTAATATTAAAGGAGAAATGATAGACTTCACTGCTCAGCCTAAACCACTTGGAAGTTTTGTGTGTGGTAAGTAACAACACCTCGCTGACAAACAAATTATAAAATTAAATCCTTTATGTAGGAATAAGACAATTTATAAGTCACTGCAGCATGCCTCCTCCCAAAATAGCAGTTTTATAAAACATGGCTCTTATAAAATGACCAAAAATTTACAAATTTCACTTTAAAAAACAACAATTGTATTGAGTCGATGACAAGCTATATTTATGCCATGTTTTATGTTGATTTATCTAAATATGACTGAAAAGTAGTTTAAAGAATACCTTTTTCGGGTGTTTAAACCTTGGCCCCATAAAATCACATTGAAGCTCCTCCCCGCGAAAGCTGTCTGGGTGTATTGCGCTAAAGTACACTACTGTACTGACTTCGTAAGTGAATAGTCCTGAGTTCGATCCCGGGAAAGGTCAAACGCTGGGATTTTTTTTTTTTTTTTTTTTTTTTTTTTTTTACGCCATTTGTCTCTGTCTGTTCATCGGTGACTGTGAACCTGGGTATTAATCGATTTGCTGATCATGTTCCGAAATAATGGTTTACCAGTGTAGATGGCAAGTTGTACGGTCTTTTATGGGATTATTAATCCTTAGCATTGAGTCATATACAGTTCGTTAACTTACGTTATGGTTGTTGTGTTGACGACAGCTTCTACACCTTAAACAAATTTATCCACTAGTGAGGTGGCAACAGGGCCTGCCAACCCTGAACACAAGGGACAACCATTATAATTATAATTGTCTGAAAGTATCTGGAGATAATGTTTTTTTTTTGTTAGTAAGATATTAAGAATTACAATTTTCTGCAGCAGGGCTGCGGCGGCAACCGTCCTAAGGTATACGAGTACATGTACAGCAGTAGTTGTTTTGCGCCCGGGGAACCATTAATCCATCCAATTATTGTTAGGGAAGTGAGGGAGGTCGAATGTAGTGCTGGCCACACTGCTACCTTGTGTGTTTGCGTCGTGTTACTAGTTTAAGTACAATACACATTTTCACATATCCGTTGAGACAATGTTACACAACTATCTGACAAAGTTCATAACCGAATAACAGAACACATATCGAATGACAATCTAAAATAACTGTTCGTTCATGCTAACGGAAGTGATTGACATAAGTTATGAAGTTGACAGCCGTGAACAATAAACCGACAGTCTACATATAGTTTGAGAATGTAACAGTTGGAGAATGACATACCACCAACAGTTATTTTAGATTGTCATTCGATATGTGTTCTGTTATTCGGTTATGAAATTTGTCAAATAGTTTGTAACAATGTCTCAACAGATATGTGAAAAGGTGTAATGTACAGTACATGCTTAGAAATATTGTATACGGGAATTTAGGAGGATTCACCTCAATGGACCCAAACCTAAACCTAACCAAACAAAACCTATCCTAACACGGATTATCTCAATACCTCACCTAACCTTGACATAAATAGGTCTGCACACAATCAAAAGTCCTAATGTGACCATTAATATTCTCATCATATTTAACACACACGGATATGAAACTGCGGATAGAGTAAGAGGCAGGCACGGAGGGACTCACTGTGGGTGAAGCAACTCTTTAAAACTAGGCAAAGTCATGCTGAATATAGACACATAAACACCTAATAATTATAGGCAATGGTGACTTTCTCCTCTGGGTCAGAACTTAAAAAGCATCTTATATTACAAAAATAATAAATCGTGATGGGAGAACGTATCTAGTTGCTGTTGCTTCCATGTACAGTATTAGTGATGTCATTCTGGCCCGCCACATAGCTAACGGGAACCAGTTAAATCCGTGTTTATATTGTAGTGGACTTCTCCCCTACAACTACCTAACTGCGTAGCCACGCCACCACCTGTTACCGTCTTCCCTAGCAACCAAGCGTATCCGCATTCCATTGTCCGCCGTATCTTAGCAACGAAACTAGTCACCGGCTACTTCTCGGGTTTTCCCACCATGACTCATAGCCGCTGCTGGGTGTATATAAGCTCTGTCTCTCCATTGAGATTCAGTCTGACCAATCTTCTTGAACAAGCAACACCTCCTCCTCTGCCGCTGCCTGGCGACCCTCGCCTCTCCTCCGCCTGCCTGGGGGTCCTCGCTCCCGCCAGCGAGCATGTCCTTCTCTGAGCTTCCTCACCAACCAACTCTCACTCTGACCGATCTTCCTGAACAAGCAACATCTCCTCCAGCAAGCTCCACGCTGTTAACATTTCATTCAACCAGGAGGCCAGCAACAGGCAACATCTTCTCTAACGGAGCTCCTGCACACCTACCTCCTTCGACAAGCTACTCACAGCACGTCTCTACCAAGCAGCCCCTCACCACACAGCACCTCCAGCACCAGACTGTCTATCATATAACTTATATATTATACAAGAAAACCACATTAGAGTTTCCTTCCATCCTGAGTGCTAGACAACTTTAATATCTCGATACCCCTACAATGGTGACTCCCGGAGATTAGCACTCACACAGGATGGAGGAGACACTGATCACGCTCCCAGTCTTCAAGACGACACCGGCTCCTCTTCCTGCTTCACACACCACATTCTGACGACCCCAGCACACCCGTCCTGCCACAGACGCCGACCCCGGCCCAGCAGTACCTGCCGTGAGGGAAGCACACAACATCCATCGCCTCCACACCCCCTCTTTTCTCCCTCAGGTGCTCCCTGCTAATGTCCTGCACCCTGCTGCTGTCGTGGACCCAGCTGCTGTCACGAGCCCTAACCCGCTTCTGCTGACCCAGCCCTTGCTCCTGATCCAGGCCCACACACACCCCAGCAGGCGCATCTGATGACCCTGTACCTGTCGTGAGGGAAGCACACCAATCATCGCCTCCACACACCCTTTTTCTCCCTTCTCCCACAGATAGTGTGTATCTAGACAGTTGTATTTCTGCGAGATCGGCTCATCACGCCATCGCCGTTGTCTCACATGAGGCATGCACCGCCCGGTCTTCCTCACATGTGCTAAGCAACTCTACAATCAACAAGTCTCCTACACCGCCTGGAGGGGAGGGGGAGTATTGTAGTGGACTTCTCCCCTACAACTACCTAACTGCGTAGCCACGCCACCACCTGTTACCGTCTTCCCTAGCAACCAAGCGTATCCGCATTCCATTGTCCGCCGTATCTTAGCAACGGAACTAGTCACCGGCTACTTCTCGGGTTTTCCCACCATGACTCATAGCCGCTGCTGGGTGTATATAAGCTCTGTCTCTCCATTGAGATTCAGTCTGACCAATCTTCTTGAACAAGCAACACCTCCTCCTCTGCCGCTGCCTGGCGACCCTCGCCTCTCCTCCGCCTGCCTGGCGGTCCTCGCTCCCGCCAGCGAGCATGTCCTTCTCTGAGCTTCCTCACCAACCAACTCTCACTCTGACCGATCTTCCTGAACAAGCAACATCTCCTCCAGCAAGCTCCACGCTGTTAACATTTCATTCAACCAGGAGGCCAGCAACAGGCAACATCTTCTCTAACGGAGCTCCTGCACACCTACCTCCTTCGACAAGCTACTCACCGCACGTCTCTACCAAGCAGCCCCTCACCACACAGCACCTCCAGCACCAGACTGTCTATCATATAACTTATATATTATACAAGAAAACCACATTAGAGTTTCCTTCCATCCTGAGTGCTAGACAACTTTAATATCTCGATACCCCTACAATATCTTCAGTTTAGGTAAAACAAATTAACGTCGGAGCATTTGAGAATCCAAGCCTCTGGACATTATATTGTTTAAAAGTAAACTTAACAGTAAATTTGACTGACCCCAACAGCACGATAGTCATATTTAAAAAAAAGGTCACAAGATTCTAATTAATGTGTTGAATCATCCATTGGACAGCGGGAATACTGGGTAACAAGCAATCTACCTTACGCTTACTCAGATCAACAGGTGTGTTGATCAACGGATATACTGATTAACGGGTAAACTGATCAACAGGTAGACTGATGAACGGGTATGCTGGCGAATGCGTATGCTGATCAACGGGTATACTGATTAACGGGTTTGCTGATGAACGGATATGCTGATGAATGGGTATACTAATTAACGGATATATTGAACAATTGGTATGTTAATTAACAGGTATACTTATCAACGGGTATACTGGTCAACAGGTATACTTATCAATATTTTTATTGATGAACGGGTATATGCTGTATCTGTGTGGTAATCAACAGGCATATATTATAGCTAATTTCATTGGTGAACAGGTATACCTGGCAACTGGTATACTACACAACAGGTATACTGGTCAACAGGTATACTGGTCAAAAGGTATACTGATTGATAGGTATGAAGCTGATGTTAGTTACCTTCTTGGATGAATCGTTCTGCAGCTTAACTATAATTATCTTTTAAGACAGCAGCTAGAGGCTCCAAGGATAACGCTTATCTTTATCGAGCTGAAATAGCAAACAGTGTTCCTCTTCACGGAAAGAATGTTTTTTTTTCTTCTTTTGCGAATGATTCCCATATTCTCTGAGTGTCGAAAGTTAGTTAGATTAAATGATTTCCATGACTGAAATGCGTAAAATGAATTGTAATTTTTTCTCTTGGTAAAAGAGATAAATACCTGTTATGTCTATGACCGTATACAAACAAAGGATCGGAAAATCTCCAAAAGTTAAGCAAACCAAAAACCTGTACTCTTATAAATGTTAACCCCTTTGAGTAAGATTACATTAATATTAGTCATCGTACTCATGGAATAGGTCATTGTACTCTAAAGCGTTAAGATATCTCTCTGGGCTTATTTATTTTACTTAGGGTAGTGGCAACGTACTCAAGATATGGTTAAGCAAGTAAGGGCCTGAACAGGTTCCACATCTGAAACAAATAACTCAGTAGCTCCTACATAAACAGGCATATAAATGATGAAATAATTTACCAATCTTTGGAACACGCAAAGAATGAAATGATTACTATGCACGAGGCAGGCAATAACTCTTCAAAACTGCGTAAAAGAGGCAGATGTCCAGTAACTGCCGCTAGTGGAGTAAGAAACAAGAGCCAGGATTCTCCAAATTTGGTCCTCCTCCTTGACCACTGCCACGATATGTTTGTTAAGAGGCAACTTTTTGTTAGGCTACCACAGGAAGCGGATTCTCAAAGACTTGTAACTCGATACTTCCTCACACTAAGTAGAGACGTGAGAGCGTATGCATCTGGCAGTACAGTTTAAGCTATGACATCAGGATAAACAGCAAAATGACATTATAATCGCACCGTAGCTAAATGCGTTTGTCGGTATGAATGATTTGAGAATCAAGGTCCTGCCTAGTTGTATTTTTACCATTTTTAAGAGGTTTAAGTGTTTAGCAGATTATGTTACTCGATACTCAAATATTTGCAAGGTATCGTCCGTTATAGCCGGGGGTTACTTAAGGTGCGTTTTTATATCATCAGTAAGAGGAATTCTTGACGAAGGAATCCCCGAGTCTCCGTACTCGAATATTAGCAACAGGTAAATCGTTATCCGTTATTTATTGTTTGTTTTTTGATGAAAGGAAACCAAGAAAATCAAAATAATTTTAGTTTATATAAAAAAGAAACCCCCACAATATAATGAAATTGCTTGTATCAATATAATGCTATACTTATTCTTAATTTGGAGTCAGTTGGTATTGTTATGACAACTTTTCAAATTAAATAATTAAAAAGTGGATCATAGTTTTAAAATACACATAATGATAATCGAAAATAAGTTCGTCTTTCTCCTCACTTCATAAAAACATAAATAGCCCTTTGCTGAAAATATCACTTGAATTTTGTTTGCAATAATAATAATAATAATAATAATAATAATAATAATAATAATAATAATAATAATAATAAAAGATTTTTACTACAGAACATACGTCCACCTATGAAACAAATACAGCACAGTGGATAAGGCCACATTAATGGTTCACGTTCTAGAGGTGTTGCTTCGAATCCGAACTTTACCTGAAAGAAGACCATCCTCTTTAAGTTAACACCAACCACTCAGTCAGTCCCTTACTAACCGTGTACTACTGTTATTTTTCATATATTTACTGCCTGTAAATCTCTCACCCAAATTCTAATATGTTGTAGTGTTTTAGTGGATATTCGATATTTTTGACATGAAGGAAAGCCTTTTTATGGCCACGACTAAAGTTTTTTAGGGGAGATAGCGATGATGCTACCAGTCTGTTGATAAATGTTTCTTTAAGTAATAACCTCAATACTATTGGACGGAGTACAACCTAAGCTCCTCGATAAGTTCTTGATGATTCCTTTTAATGTCGGTTCGATTGGAGAGATCATTGACAACTTTGGTTTATATTAATACAAAATCAACTCAGGCAATATTATATCATTAAGAGAGTCGGAAAACATGTGACAATTTTACAGTTTGATGTAAACAGTGTAAGACTGACAGTGTTTACCGTTCATGAGCACATGTGAATTCTGAAAGGTTCTTGCATTAATTCTTCTCCTAATTGGACACAAATACTTTTCTAGCTCATGTAAAGTTTCAATGCAGTTTTGAAGTTTTTTTTTTCTCCATCCAGCCTAGTGTCGTATCTTAAGTGAACCAGTTAGACTCGTTCTCACATCACCAGTAATGGAGACACTTCAAGTACGAATCTCTGAGAATCCGGGACCTGGGGTAGAGGAGGGCAGCAAGAAGCACCGTGGCGGCCCCTTAACCTTTACCTACACCCGGCTCACACATCTGTCACGCAAACGTCTTCAATACTATGACCAAAAACCTTTTGATACATTAACTCACCATCGCAAAACCCTACACTGAACACATGAAAATTAGCCCTCCACTTTATTTCACAATACGATTAACCACCTTAACGCTAACCTAACCTAACCTAACCTAACCTAACTTAGACTTCTCGGTCAGCGTTAGGGAGGCTCAATAATAATCAAATGAAAATACATCTTTAAATAATTTTAAATATCACTCAACAACTTATATATTTAGGAAATTACACCAGATACATTACATTTATTTTCTTAATGATATTAGAAACCACGAAGGAAGTTCATTTGAAGTAAACTAGACGCCTGGTGCAACGAGTTATGGACAACTGACGACTTTCCCGCTGGCCACAAAATAGTTCACCAATACCAGAAGACAGAGCTTCCCTCTTCCGTGTATAAGGCAGGGTCACACACACACACACACACACTAGGTCGGGCTATCCTTGCACTTTGCTCAATTTGGTTTATGCAGAGACAAGTGGCAAAATCTTGTTAGCTCCGGAAAATTAAAACATAGTCGAACCTTCTTTACATATCTATCATATCGCTTAGCACAAACCTCGAGTACAAATATTACCGAAAAAAAAAAAATATATTGTTGGTCACATGCTGGAAAAGGTCACCGATTCAATCAACAAACTTATAAATCCTCTTTAAGGTGTCCAAGTTGCTCAGTAAGACAAAGTTCAAGGTCGTAGAATTGAGAAGATTATTTTAGATATCTTGCCAAACTCAGTTGAGAGATAATTAATGCATACCTTAAACGGCTACACCCCCCCCCCCCCCCAACCCACCATTAGGCTCTCTCTCTCTCTCTCTCTCTCACACACACACACACAGTCGATTCACATTTCTCTACATCTTTATCATAATGCTTATCTATTTCTTCCTGTTTTTCATTCTTGTTATCTATTCCCGCCCATCTCTCTCCATTCATCTTTCTTTCTCTGGCTTTCTGTTTAATTTTTGTTTCGTCGTCCTTTTCTGTCTTTCCTTTCTCTCTCC
The DNA here is from genome assembly GCA_958450375.1 of Homarus gammarus. Taxonomy (NCBI): domain Eukaryota; kingdom Metazoa; phylum Arthropoda; class Malacostraca; order Decapoda; family Nephropidae; genus Homarus; species Homarus gammarus. Next base: position 611,722 of record CAUDMG010000562.1, on the reverse strand, counting down.
GTCTATTTTTCGCTTCTTCCTAATATTCAGTCCTTCAATTATAATTCTCATCTTCTCCTCTCTCTCTCTCTCTTTCTCTCCTTCCGTATCATTCTCACCCTCGTCTCCCACTCTCTCTCCTTCTTGTCACTTTATTCCTCGTCTCTTATTCTCTCACACTCTCCGTCCTGCGTGAATTACTCAGAATAGGCAAACTGTACTACAAGCTTTGCCAATTAATATGTTAAACTAAAAAACTTCTCTCTCATTCTCTTCCTATCCTTTCCACAGTATTTCTCCTTCTCTCTCACTCTCGCCTCTCACATGCTGTCTCACTCTCCCTCGTTTCCTATGTCACTCTATCTCATTGTCTAACTCTCCTCCCTCTCTCTCTCTCTCTCTCTCTCTCTCCGTCTATGTCACTTTTATTTTGCCTCACATTCTCACTCTTCCTTTCTTCTTATGTCATTCTCTCATTTTGTCTCATACTCAATCTCCCCTTTCCCTTCACTCTCCCTCTCCTCCTATGTCATTCACTCATTTTGCCTCACTCTCCCTCTCTTCCCACTCTTCCCCCACCATCCCTCCTCCCCCCCACCCCCCTCAACCCGGTCTTCCTCTTCTCCCGTCTCACCTAGGTTGGCCCCCTTTCACTCCCTCCCATTCCAGTCGCTCAATCAATAATCTCCCCTCCATTCTTCACTTACCTAACGTTACTACAGGTGCACCATCTTAATCATTATTTCTCTTCTTCCTTCGGCAATATGAAAAAAAAAAAACAACCGTACAACATTTTTTTTTTTATCGTATGTGATTAGTCTGTTGTGTGTGTGTGTGTGTGTGTGTGTGTGTGTGTACTTAAGATCTACTCACCCTACATCCGAGATTTTAATGTTTGCCAAGTATTTTTGTTTACGTACAATGATAAAACAAAAAAAAACTTAGCTAGCCCGAGGTGATGATGTTTGTTTTTTGTTACGTTGGCATGTTGTGTTTTATTCTTTGGTTATTCGTTCTCGTTTTTTTAATTTGGTCTAATTTCTTTTTTTTTTTTTTTTATCCCCCATAGGTGCTGCTTTTCCCCCACCACTTAATATGACGCCATTTGTCAGCGAGTCTTCCGTCCTCCCACCATGGCGTTGATGTGCCGCTTTGGATGCACTTTATTGATTTCCGCCCCATTCTCATGACAAAGGTTGAGACAAATACCATAAGTGGGAGAAGGCTTTATCTATTACAGTGGACATGAATGTTTTGTTTATATATATATACGAGTAATTACAGTTTCTGAGTGGTGGAGTGATGCGTAAAATTGTCCATATGCGTGGTTAACAATGGCCTGGAGAGACACTTAATACCTCACTCCCTCTGTAAATACGTGATGATAATTTTATAATGTTCTTGTGATTATTGGAACTATAACACACACACACACACACACACACACACACAGTATAAAATGTACTGTGCAAGGGTTGTTACTCAAGATTTCAATTTACTTGATATAATGAACAACATTGTACGGTGTTGAGCTAGGTGACGTAAGATCATCCCACTTGTGTAGTGTTATGATTCAGTTCACACACTCTCGCCAAGGTAGTTCTGACCTAATGAGTACACAGTCTCCATTCTACCAAACACACCTTCCCCCTTACTAACACACCCACCCCACTGACACACGCACTCTCTCTCTCTCTCCCTCTCTCTCTCTCTCTCTACTAACCCACTCATTGCATCATTACATCTACAGTACTACATGTCACTACTCAAATGATCACCAGTTTCCCCTCCACTACTCCACCACCATGACGACCACCTCCCCCACTACTCCACCACCATGACGGATCACCTCCCCCACTACTCCACCACCATGACGGATCACCTCCCCCACTACTCCACCACCATGACGACCATCTCCCCCACTACTCCACCACCATGACGGATCACCTCCCCCACTACTCCACCACCATGACCGATCACCTCCCCCCACTACTCCACCACCATGACGACCACCTTCCCCCCACTACTCCACCACCATGACGACCACCTTCCCCCCACTACTCCACCGACACGACATCTAGTGGTAGTCGGCCCAGACGCCTCACGTTGCTGGGAAACTGTTGTTGTTGTTCCAATAATACTTGACTCTCATGCGACGCCCTGTGTACAACTGAACCACCGCATTCCGTAATTCTTGTGCACCGTTTACTAGCTCTAAGTGTATGTTCATTATAAGTGTATGGAACAGGAAACAAGTTAAGTGTCGGAGAAACTCACCTGAGACAGTTTCTAGTGATACTTATGTTGTTAACTTCTACTATACGTATTTTAAGATGATTTATTGTAGTTTATTTAAATCAAGATCAAATGTGTTTGCTATTTTTCTTTATTAATTATTGCTTAAAACAACCGATTTCATCTCATCATTACCAGCTTTTGTTATTTCCCGTTGTTTAATGCTTAGTGCAGAGTGTTAAACATACGTGTATTTATTTTTTTCTTTAACTAGAGACTGTGAGAGCATATCTACTTGATTTGCTTAAACTATTATACAAAAATGGTGGACAAAATGTAGTCGAAAGAGTAGTGAGACTCTACCATGAAAAGATGCTTTCCCTTGTACTGGCTTGGTCACTGAAATCTCTTACAAGAAATTTCATTAACGATCAAAAGTTCTTGAATTCCACAAAGCCAATAGGATGAGGATATATGAAAAACAACTGGCAGAGAGGTTTGTTGTTCTCGCTGTTTTTTGTTGTTGTTGTTGTAGCACGTTTTATAACGGTGGTGGCGCTAATTAATTTCCACAGAATGTTTCTCTACCCCTCGACCTAATCTTCAGTACACGTTTGACAAGCCTACGTCAGAGATGAAGTCGAGGATCTATACTGTACCATTCATTAGAATTTAGAATTTATGAGATTATTCTTTTTTTTTTTTATTATGTTCTTTACCGCATAACGACAAAAGTTTCCGGTGAAACACACACACGCACACTGGTGCCGGGAACAACTAACTCTTGTGTGGTCCAAGGTGTGAAAGACTCATCTGATGTTATTGTTATGTTACTCAGGCAGTCTGAACTAGCTACGTTACACAAACTTACTAGATACTTTTAATGCCTAATGAGAGATTGAAATATTGCTACTTAGCGACTGTATGAAGCGCACTGACGTGATTCTTACATGACAATCAAAATACATTTCCTATTTAAAAGTAAGAGCCTGGAATTATTACAACAGTATTGGATCTCTAAGGTCAATATGTAGATCACAATAGGTCTATTGATCACACTGGAGGACAATATTAAAGCAGGGTGGATGACCCACGCCCTTACTGGTTCCTTCCAACACTTACACTGACAAATGCTTTCCACAGTACAGTGAACTTAGATAAATCTGTGAAGATCTAGCCGCAGGTTCCTGGAGACTGTGATGTGACCACCTGGAATTACGTTGAAACCTTGGGGAGGTTCATAATACTCCAGTGGTGTGTTGTGAACCAGTAGGTGTTGTCCGGGGTTCATAACACTCCAGTGGTGTGTGTTGTGAACCAGTAGGTGTTGTCCGGGGTTCATAATACTCCAGTGGTGTGTTGTGAACCAGTAGGTGTTGTCCGGGGTTCATAACACTCCAGTGGTGTGTTGTGAACCAGTAGGTGTTGTCAGGGGTTCATAATACTCCAGTGGTGTGTTGTGAACCAGTAGGTGTTGTCCGGGGTTCATGATACTCCAGTGGTGTGTTGTGAACCAGTAGGTGTTGTCAGGGGTTCACAATACTCCAGTGGTGTGTTGTGAACCAGTAGGTGTTGTCAGGGGTTCATAATACTCCAGTGGTGTGTTGTGAACCAGTAGGTGTTGTCCGGGGTTCATAACACTCCAGTGGTGTGGTGTGTTGTGAACCAGTAGGTGTTGTCCGGGGTTCATAACACTCCAGTGGTGTGTTGTGAACCAGTAGGTGTTGTCCGGGGTTCATAACACTCCAGTGGTGTGTTGTGAACCAGTAGGTGTTGTCCGGGGTTCATAACACTCCAGTGGTGTGTTGTGAACCAGTAGGTGTTGTCAGGGGTTCATAATACTCCAGTGGTGTGTTGTGAACCAGTAGGTGTTGTCCGGGGTTCACAATACTCCAGTGGTGTGTTGTGAACCAGTAGGTGTTGTCAGGGGTTCATAATACTCCAGTGGTGTGTTGTGAACCAGTAGGTGTTGTCCGGGGTTCATAACACTCCAGTGGTGTGTTGTGAACCAGTAGGTGTTGTCAGGGGTTCATAATACTCCAGTGGTGTATTGTGAACCAGTAGGTGTTGTCCGGGGTTCATGATACTCCAGTGGTGTGTTGTGAACCAGTAGGTGTTGTCAGGGGTTCATAATACTCCAGTGGTGTGTTGTGAACCAGTAGGTGTTGTCAGGGGTTCATAATACTCCAGTGGTGTGTTGTGAACCAGTAGGTGTTGTCAGGGGTTCATAACACTCCAGTGGTGTGTTGTGAACCAGTAGGTGTTGTCAGGGGTTCATAACACTCCAGTGGTGTGTTGTGAACCAGTAGGTGTTGTCCGGGGTTCATAACACTCCAGTGGTGTGTTGTGAACCAGTAGGTGTTGTCAGGGGTTCATAACACTCCAGTGGTGTGTTGTGAACCAGTAGGTGTTGTCAGGGGTTCATAATACTCCAGTGGTGTGTTGTGAACCAGTAGGTGTTGTCCGGGGTTCACAATACTCCAGTGGTGTGTTGTGAACCAGTAGGTGTTGTCAGGGGTTCATAATACTCCAGTGGTGTGTTGTGAACCAGTAGGTGTTGTCAGGGGTTCATAACACTCCAGTGGTGTGTTGTGAACCAGTAGGTGTTGTCCGGGGTTCATAACACTCCAGTGGTGTGTTGTGAACCAGTAGGTGTTGTCAGGGGTTCATAACACTCCAGTGGTGTGTTGTGAACCAGTAGGTGTTGTCCGGGGTTCATAACACTCCAGTGGTGTGTTGTGAACCAGTAGGTGTTGTCCGGGGTTCATAACACTCCAGTGGTGTGTTGTGAACCAGTAGGTGTTGTCAGGGGTTCATAATACTCCAGTGGTGTGTTGTGAACCAGTAGGTGTTGTCCGGGGTTCACAATACTCCAGTGGTGTGTTGTGAACCAGTAGGTGTTGTCAGGGGTTCATAATACTCCAGTGGTGTGTTGTGAACCAGTAGGTGTTGTCCGGGGTTCATAACACTCCAGTGGTGTGTTGTGAACCAGTAGGTGTTGTCAGGGGTTCATAATACTCCAGTGGTGTGTTGTGAACCAGTAGGTGTTGTCCGGGGTTCATAATACTCCAGTGGTGTGTTGTGAACCAGTAGGTGTTGTCAGGGGTTCATAATACTCCAGTGGTGTGTTGTGAACCAGTAGGTGTTGTCAGGGGTTCATAATACTCCAGTGGTGTGTTGTGAACCAGTAGGTGTTGTCAGGGGTTCATAATACTCCAGTGGTGTGTTGTGAACCAGTAGGTGTTGTCAGGGGTTCATAATACTCCAGTGGTGTGTTGTGAACCAGTAGGTGTTGTCAGGGGTTCATAATACTCCAGTGGTGTGTTGTGAACCAGTAGGTGTTGTCCGGGGTTCATAATACTCCAGTGGTGTGTTAACATAAGAACATAAGAACATAAGAATGGAGGAAACTGCAGCGGGCCTATTGGCCCATACTGGGCAGTCCCGTTTACACCCAACCCCTATTGCTCATATGGGCATCCAACCTATGTTTGAAGCAATTCAGCGTATTCGAGTTAATGATGATATTTGGTAACTTGTTCCATTCATCCACTACTCTGTTTCCAAACCAGTGTTTACCTATTTCACGCCTAAATCTAAATTTGTCCAATTTAAAACCATTGTTACGAGTTCGCTCCTGGTTGGATAATTTGAGTACCTTTGTAATGTCCCCTTTGTTTAGCCCTGCCTTCCATTTATACACCTCTATCAGGTCGCCCCTCGCTCTACGTCTCTCAAGGGAGTGCAAATTAAGATGCTTTAACCTGTCTCTATACTCAAGGTTCCTGATACCCGGGATTAGTCTTGTCATTCTCCTCTGGATTCTTTCCAAGGATTCTATATCCATTCTGTAATACGGTGACCAGAACTGGACTGCGTAATCCAGGTGTGGTCTCACAAGAGCAAGATACAGTTTTAGGATGACCTCGCTAGTCTTGTACCTAACACTCCTTTGTATGAACCCAAGTACTTTATTAGCCTTGTGAACCAGTAGGTGTTGTCAGGGGTTCATAATACTCCAGTGGTGTGTTGTGAACCAGTAGGTGTTGTCAGGGGTTCATAATACTCCAGTGGTGTGTTGTGAACCAGTAGGTGTTGTCCGGGGTTCATAATACTCCAGTGGTGTGTTGTGAACCAGTAGGTGTTGTCAGGGGTTCAACAGGTGAGTGACTGGTGTATGTACTTCACTTACCAGGTGTAGGTGGTGTCGACAGCTCATGTATAGAGACTAACCGTAATGTCTATCTTAAGTTTCTTGCGCCTTAGCCTCGTCCACGACCGTTGAGGGAGGGACATTTGGTCAGTTAATGCTATAGAGTGAGGAGACTGTACGCTTGATGTACTAAGTGTCTCTAATAATTGGCTATAAAAATGAGTGACCAAGTCATTCCAGACGCTGTTATGGGAGGCCGATGTATAAAGGTTTTTACTAGTTTGGTAAATTTATTTTCCTTTTGACATTATTTCCTTATCCTTCAATAACAAGGTTTGTAGTAGAGTATTTCTGAAATTATCTCCAAGAAACTGCTTACACACCAGAGAGTAAATCAACCAACACATACTACACACACCATGTTTTTTACGCTCTATTTTCCATAAAACTGAACGAAACGAATTCCATTTCTTTTTTTTAAAACGAGTCCCTCGGAGGTTATAAACACGGTGGGCAGGTGTGGTTGCCAGGTACCTGGAGCACAGATCAATAAAGGGTCAGAGCGGAGCCTTTCGTCATTACGGTGTGGGTGACGGCTCAGCCCCCCCACGCACCCGCCTCCTCACTGACACACGCTCTTGTACTCACGATTTGCGTTAAAACGATACTTGCAATTGGGTTATTTTCACTCAGTAGTGTATGATATATATATATATATATAAATATATATATATATACTCGTGTATCTTGATAAAACCTTTTTCTGTGTGGTTTTATCAAGATTTATCTTGTCCACGTTTCCAATGTGACTCTCCATGAAATATATATGTATATATACATATATAAATGTGAAGGAAATCGTTATATTGATGAAACAATGCCGAGTTTCCGGTGGTAATATATCCTTACGTAGAGGAAAGAATAATGAGCATGTTTAATAATGAAATATAAGGGAATATGTTTACCAGGAGTCCATGACGGACCAAGACAATATGGGGAGGTGGAAGAGGTATTGCTCAGCTGCAAATGCACTTGATAGTGTACTTATACTTATTTATGGTTTTGTACTGTACAATACATACGGGCTAGTACACACACACACACACACACACACACACACACACACACAACGAGACTCCTTGACGCTCACCACAAATTCTTGTCAATGATCAATGAATGGATTTCCCCTCTAGCTTGTCCAGACACCGTTCCTCCTTGTCACCGAGGCGGCGACACAGTGAGAAGCCTTGCCACCATATACCGCCCATGCATACTGTACATCTCTTCAATTCTCTGTACTGACAATCTTTTTCTGTCTTTGTAGCTCTACACAATCCTTTATATGTGTATAATGATCGTTCTGATATAAATTAATAAATAAGGTGATGCCTCAAAGAATAACTTTTAACCTTATTGTGTTTTGTAAAAACACAATTATATTTAATTAAGTTTTTCTTCGTTTTATCTGGTACCAATCCAGGTGTAGTGCCGGGATGGAACACTGCCCGCTCCCTGACCCAGCATGGCGGTGATGAATGGGCTGGCACTCTGCACCTCCCATTCACGAGTCAGAGGTGCCAGCCGCGCAATCCCAGCCTCTTATTGAGGCTTCTCGCGCCCTCCCGCCTCACATCTGGCAGCTGTTCACTCCCTCCACCAAGGAATGAAACTTCATCCTGGGGCACCAGCGGTAAGCTTGGGTACAACATAGTCAACAGTATACATATTATATAAGTAACTCGAAGTTGAATGCAGTTACCTATGGTAGTAAATCCTAGGTAGTTGCAAGGATATCTGGTATTTTAAGTGAGTCACTGACTACATCAGTCATGCGATCAACGGGTAAACTTGAAGAGAACTGCCAAAAAATAGATCCAGTGAGTCACCCGTCACCACGTACAGTACCTTCTATGGTGGTTCACATCCTGTATACTGTATAAGGGCATGTTAAAAAGGGGGTTAACTTATTCTACGATAATTTAAACCACCTCCCCTAAAATTTGTCTTGGAAGGGGACACAAAATATATCAACTGATGACGTTGACTGTAGTTGGTCTTTTAATAAAAACATTTCCAACCGGTCGCAGAGGAATCTTTTTTGGCGCCTCTAATGTATCTCTGGATCATGGCCACATGTTGACTTTATATGATTAAATATGCTAGAAACCTCGGGCAAGAATACTATTACTGCATAGCAAAATCTACAGTAATTCAGCATAACCTTGAATAAACTTCTTCAGGGAAGTCAGTGAATGAAGGCGGCTCTGTAATAGCCTAGGTAGGAAACATTTAGATGGACTACCATACCTAAACATTCCCACCTTTTTATTGCTGTATAATAATGGGTGTATTTTCATTACATAATCTTCTAGACCTTCTTCATTTATTTAAATTATTTTTTGCAAAGAAATTTAACAAAGTAACATTGACACAACAGCGACGGTGAATAAAGTGACGCTTCTGGTGGCCTTATGTTTCTTGTTTTGTGTTATGACAAGTTTAGTCGTGAGCGTTTGTTCTGCCAGTGTCTACAGTATGTTAGTTCCAGGTTGTAATGTCCTCTGACTTTGAAAGATATATATATATATATATGAATGAACCAGGATAAGCATATGACTAATAGCTAATAATTTAAACACACTATTATTATCAGCCCCGCGACCCTGAAGCGAGAGATAGCTTGTAACTCACGCAGGCGGTGTAAAAATAGTTATAACAGTTGTACGCCAAACCTGCCTTCAGGAGTCTCATTTTATTAATTTCTGGTAAACGTACTTAAGATATTGCTATTAGAAGTTAATACCGTTGTACACGATAAGTATCTTACCACCATTATATGATGACTATTTATACAATATTTTATTATCATCACCATCACCACCACCATCACCACCATCACCATCATGAACACTATCACCATCAACATAACCGCCTCTGCTGCCGCCGTGATCCCCCCCACCACCAACCACCATAACCACCGCCAATCATCATCAACCATCACCTCCACCACCACTACCACCATCATTATCACCATTATTACCATCACTAACCACCATAACCACCAACACAACCACTACCTGGTTAGTGAGAGATATGAACCAGAATGTCAAGAAGGTGAGTGTGTGAGAGGCATTTTAATTTGTATCTTTAAGACTTGGTCAAGCGAGTCATACAACGTTGTGTGTGTGTAGCCCCTCCACACATAATAAGGTGTTATTATAAGCCTCCAGCAGCAGGTAGTGTCCCAGTACTGCCAAGGAATGTACTGCACACACACACACTATTACTACTACTACTACTACTTTGCTGTCAATCGGAATCGAGAATGACGATCATCCAGCTATGATACAATGATATGAGTTATTAGGGATTTCACCTTCATTGGTGAGTTTTGAGGTGACTATAGAGGCCAATACGGGACCGGCAGAGTCGTTCACATGAGCTGCACTTGTGGAGGGCTACATGGAGTGCGGGAGGGGCGGTGGCAGCTTTTTTCCGGCGTTGGCGCTTGTCTACCTCGGTTTGCAGTCGGGTTAACTCGAAAGTATTGACACCTGCTCGTGTGGTGCTCCTCCAAGCGTTAAGACGTGGAGTAATCGACTCCCAGGTGAGGGGGGTCGATTTAGCACCTTTTCAGGTTTGTCTTAAGACTAACCTTATACCTTTTTAGCTGCCCGCCGGCGTTACGTTTACTATAGCGCGCTTTTTCCCAGCTGAAAAGAGATGCCCAGCACCCTCCTCAAGAGTTACAGCTGATTGGCTGTTGCAAATCTCTTCGATTTCGTCCTGAAATAATGATGCATTTCTGAATGAGTTTATTCATAATCGTTGGGACTACCGTTTCTGACGAGAAAGATATTTAGCTAAATTATAATTAGAAAGATGCATTCATTCATTATTTCAAACATAAGTGCATTGGAAGTTTATCAGAAATCTTATACATGAACATTAACGGTTAAAGTCTGGTAGCTAATTCACGCTTTCGGAGGACGCATTTAATATATACGTACTTAGTTTTACACACAATAAGGCATATGAAGTTAAATTGCGTATCAGTAATACTACATTATGCAAAAACTAACATTTTAAAAGATCAGAATCACATTGAAATACTACACGGCCGTCAGCAGAGAAGGGAAGTATGTTGACCGAGGCCTTGGTTAGGTCGATGAAAGCCATGTACAGGTCACCACACTGTTCTCTGCACTTTTCCTGTATCTGGCGGGCAGCAAAGATCATGTCAGTGGTGCTATGTGATGGTCTAAAGACACATTAAGACTCTGGGAGGAAGTTTTCCGATAATCTTGCCAGCTACAGACAGCAGTGAGATCCCGTGGTAGTTGCCACAGTCTGACCGGTCTCCCTTGTTCTTATAGATATTGACGATGGAGGCGTCTTTAAGAGCTTGGGGGATTTCCTCCTTTTCCCATATATTCTCCAGAAGAGAGTGGAATTGGCTGGTAGGCAGAGGTCCTACTGCTTTATACACCTCTCCTGGGATTCCATCAGGCTCTGAGGCTTCGTTATTTTTCATCTGTTTGATGGCAGTAGCTACCTCATCCAGGGATGGAGGATGGCTGAGGTGGGTCAACTCTGGATGCTGAGTGACCTACTGGGTAGTCAGGACATCCACATCGGTGTTTGGGTTGAGCAGTGAATGGTAGTGCTCTTTCCAACGCTGAAGGAGGCCTTCATCGTCTTTAATTACGGAGTTACCATCAGATCAGCGGAAGGAGCTACGCCACGAGTGATTGGCCCATAAAATGTTTTAGTTGAATTGAAAAATTCGCACATCTTGTGCTGATCTGCAATTTTTTGTGTTTCACATGATTTATTTTTAAACCAGTCGTTCTTCAGATTGTGAAGTTCCCGCTGAACCGCAGCACATTTATCATCAATAAGTACATTGATTGCCGGGTCATTTTCATCAAACCAGCCCTGGTATATTCTTTCACACACACACACACACACACACACACACACACACACACACGTCCATTAGGAGTGCGGAGGTCTCAGAGATACTTGTTATTTCTTCTCTGTAAAGTTAATGTAAATAACTCAGTGAATTAGTTATGCTATTCTCAGTTTACAATTTCTATGCCATAGATTAAATAAGGTAGTTAAATGCGAGCTTAGAGTCTGTGCCAGTAATGACGGCGGAAGGATAATTATATAACTTCTAAACAAGACAAAAAAAATTCTATTATATATTCGGTGATTAATACTGACAAGAGTTTCATTTATGCCGGAAACTTGAGTAAACTTATCGGTACTCATATGTGCAGTAGTCAGCCTTCCTCTGGGAGTAAGTATAACATAAACGCAACTAGGAACATTCTTAAAGAAACTAAAAAAATAAAAATAATCTAGAAAAAAATTTATTATGATAAGTCAAGGCTGAGTGTACACGGTGGCATCTGTTATTCATCACATCACCCTGCAAGGCGTCGAGACCTGGACACATACAGTCACAAAACAATGGAGAGGCTAACATCCTTTGCTTACGTTCTGCACTAGTCTCCCTTATCACGGTCAACCATTACAGGGTCGAGCGTGAGTATGAGGTCATCAGGGTTAAGTATGGGGCTATTATGGCCTCAATATGATTCAATAATGGTGTAAGTATGGGATCATTGCGGTGTAAGAATGGTCATGGTATAGGGGGAGATATCTACCAGGTGTAGGACCAAGAACTTTAGGTCAGTCCTTCGTCTCCTTGACCTGGTGTCATCAGCCTGTGTCCTGGGTTTTCAGGTCGCTCTCGCCTATAGTATGTCCCGCATCTGTCGTGTTTGGAATAAACGATATAAGATATTTGAATATTTGGTGCACAACTGGTGTGTTTGTACAAGGTCAAGTGACACTTCATGTTTATATGATATTTTATTAGTTTTAAATATATCTTTCATCAATGTGAAATCATACACACGTATCATTAGTTTCAATGTATAATTTCGAGGATATATTAGAATATTTCACAATAATTCAGTATATTTCTGTGTTTAGTCATCCCAGCAAACGTACAATATATTGTAAATAATCTTCTTTAATTTTCTAAAGAGGTGAGTCCGAATACTTTTTTGATTCATTAGTCTTGGTGCCATTAGGACTGCAATAAATGTAGAATGACATCTATTTTAAGTGCAATCTAATCTCAACTCGATCCTCGACGCTGACTCAGGTAGTAGCCTATTGTAATCCATCAACAGAGGATGTAAGTCATCAGTGGCGAATGTAATGTACTTATCGGCCACACCTCTTGCGTCTGTCACGTACTGCACCCTCACTCGCTATCATCACCCGTCACATTACTCTTCCGCATTCATTTCTTACACTCTTACTACTGACTCACCTTAATCATCATTGATTGACGATAAAAACAAAGAGATGAAGAGAGTTTGTCTACAGGTTGTAGTTGTGAGTGAGTTATGGGGGTTAGGTATATTAGCTGTGTAACCTTGACAGAGTCCATTACAACTCTCCTTTTCCCCGCAGTTGTTGTATCAGTAATGGGGGAGGCCAAGAAGTGTGGTAGTACACATGCCTCACCACAGCCATCATCCAGGTCATTAGTCTCCATTATCGGTATAACCCCTAAAACTCCAGAAGTCCTACGGCGACAGACGTGTGGAGACGGGGATAGGCAGAAAGGACAGCCAAGAGTCCTTAATAACAACTCTGCACATGGGCGGTACAGATAAGGTAGTCGTTTATGCATTAGGATCTAGGCATCAGTGCAATCCAGCCCTGTCTCTGCGACTGAGTAGCCCGTTTCAGGGACCACTCTGCTTACCCCACATGGGAAAGAGGCTAGAAATGGTGTCCTAAATATAGCCTGCCTATTACAACTCTCCTGACTGGGCAACCGCACTCAGTAAGGTCTTCCCAATACGAACAACTCCCAGTCGTTATGGTTGATCACCAAAATTCATTGCCATTATGAGGCAACTCCACGATGGCATGGGCGGCAGTGTCCTACATAATGGCACCCAGTCGGGCCAATCGAAGTTCTTCCCACCCAAATGGGGGTAAAACAAGGATCTGTACTGGCACCAACTGTCTTTTTACCTCCTACTTGATTGCCTTCCTTACTCGCGCCAGTGGCAATCTGATCAGAGGGGTAGACATCCAATAGCGGATGAAGTGACTTTTCAACAAAAGGCGACTCCAAGCAAGGACAAAGGTGTCAGCAGCATCCATCACATAACTCCAGTATATAGACGACCTCACCCTCGTCGATAACACTGAACAAGACCTACAGGAGATCCTGAGCTCCTACTCAGACTCGTATACACACTTCGGCCTCTAAATGAACGTATGCGAGAGAAAGTTTCCTTTCCAGCCCGATGAACAGATCCAATATCGGATAAGATATGCATTTCAGGTCTTTGGCAGACTACGAACCCGTGTCTTCTGCTGTAAGGAGTTGAAATTATCTACAAAGTTGCACGTATATCGAGCAGTGGTCCTCCCCACCCTGCTACATGGCAGGGAGACAGGAGTCACATACAGGACACACCTCACGGCACTTGAGAAATTTCACCAACGTAGTCTACGTTCCATCCTCCAAGACCGCTGAGAAGACAAGAGAACAAATGCCAGTATCCTCGCTGACACCAACTTTAGGAGCATCGAGGCTGATATTACCCATGATCAACTACGTTGGATTGACTACGTTACCGCACAGATTGCCAAAGCAGTTACTCTACGTCTGTAGATATCTAATGAATGACAAACGAAATGCTGGCGGGCAGCGGAAAATATACAGTATAAGGTTAGTCTTAGGACAAACCTAAAATAATGCCAACACGTCTCCCTCAAATAAGAGACGATCAGTCTACACCGTAACGCCATATGAGGTGTTAATACTTTCGAGTTAGTTCGATTATATGTCGAGGTGGATAAACGCTAGCGCCTAACGATGTTGCCGCCGCCACTCCCGCACTAGACACAGGCCTCCACACGTACATCTGTGGGCGACCCTGTCCCGCAATGGCTTTTTAAGACACCTTAGAGTTTACCAACGAAAGTGACATCATTTAAAATCTCATATAATTCTGTCAGTGCTAGATGATCGCTACACTCGTTTACGAGTGATAACAAAGTAGAGACGGTAATGTGTTTGTGCAAATAAACACACAACATCCCGAAATCAAAGTGCACAAGTGAATCCAAGAAGGAGGAAGGACGGGGAGAGGGTACATCACCAGAGATGTCTTGCCCCTCAGTGGAAAACAAATCAATTTTGCTTCCTAAAAATGTTTTACACAGCCAACGAGAGAAATAAAACGGATGAAAACATAAGGTATTGTATTTTATTGTTTTTGTTGGAGAAAGAGAGAAGGGAGGAGGAAGGAGGGAAAAGAGGATTATCCATCCTTCTTCTGTGTCCGTGAGCTGCTGTTCGTAACTCTTGCATTGATTCTTCCAGGGTACTGCTGTGCCCAGTCTCTAACATGATTGTCGCTTTAGACACCAAGACAGTCGTAGCCCCCGGAAGGTTCGAGGACATTTCGTCACCAGCCAATTCGTCACCGATTTAGTATTTACCTTACCATACCTAACCTAATCTAACTAACCTAACCTAACCTAACCCAACCATGGTTTCAGTGCTTCCAAAATAGATATATTATTATTTAAATTTGATAAATATAACGCGGGATTCAATACCGGTGACGAAATGTCACCTCCCTTCGAGGCCCTGAGTGGCTCCCTAACTATGTTGAAGGTGAAGGGATAAACCCACTTTGTGTAAAGCACCCCCCCCCCCACTGCCCATTTTGGAAGAGGTACCCACATCGTGTTGAAACTGTCTTTACCCATTTTAAGAAGGTGGCGGCCCTACACTGGTGCTGAGTATTCCCTGCTCAGGTCTGGAGAAAACATAAAAATTAGTCGAAACCAAACTAAACCTAACAGTATAGGGGTTAGCTTTAGTAATAATACGGCAATATATATATATATATATATATATATATATATATATATATAATCTATATATATATATATATATATATATATATATATATATATATATATATATATATATATATATATATTCTATCTTTCTTTTCCACTACAGAAATTCTGGTTAAACAAACAAATTGTTTCAGGGTCCAGTATTACTGTAACTGTTGTTTCAATGACCGGCATTAGTGAGTCCCTTTAACTGGTAATATCTGCACTGTTAGTATCGTAGCTAATAGGGTTAAGTTATGGTACTGAGAGCTTAATGCGAATAATTGTACAACCATCAGACTCAGCAGAGGCTCAGTGAGGGAGAGTCTGGTGCTGAGGTTGAGTCTTCTCTGGCTGTGATGACCCATGACCTTACTTTTACTTTTAAACATATTACTACTTTGATGTGGTGAACTGAGGTGCAGCAGTGGGATCAACCTGGCTGGGTGTCCGGCGGGTCATTCTCAGGTACTTAATAGCTTACCAAATGATTTTAAGCAATAGATAAACAGTTAATGTTTTATCTACTTCCTCACTATCAACTTTACCCGAACCGACGGGCTGGAACAGGAAGTACCATCATTTATTCACTAAGGAAGATTTTCATTTTTTCATAAACCGACAAGAGCTACAGGCCGGGAACTGACCACCCCAACACTTCAACACTAAAAAGGTTTGCCTAAAAAATGGGAAAATATTGTAGAGTAGATGGAAAGTGTTACTGAATATTGAGGTGTGTTAGGTGTGAGTCGACACTGGTTTGCCTCTAGTATTAAACAGGTATATGTGGATGGACGTGCAGGGTACATAGGACTGAGCGGACCAGTGGAAGAGAATGGGATAGAATGTGAGTAGGAGTGACTCGAATGTTGTGGGTGTGTGAGAGGAAAGCAAGAGGTAGCGGGTGAGAGATGAATACTAGGTTACTCCATCATATTGCTCCGTTCTGGGTGTTTTTTTTTTACTATGACTGTCACGACAGGTAGAGAGAGAGAGAGAGAGTGTGTGTGTGTGTGTGTGTGTGTGTGTGTGTGTGTGTGTGTGTGTGTGTGTGTGTGTGTTTTGATCATTATATCCATGAGCACAACTTATTGACACGTATCTTAAAAGCCAGTCTATGAAGTTGACTCACTGGTTACTCAAAAAAGCTTGTTTACTCATAGTGAGGTGAAGAGGGCATCTCTGGGATTGCCTCGAGAGAAAACACCAGCCAAAAAGTTCTCACAGATCGGGCGAGAGAAGATAAGTTTAATCTCTACCATTTGATATCAGGATATAGTATGTGAACCACAATGGTCCCCATCCTGCGGTTTGAGATCTGCATGCGGATCCAGAACTGTTTGGTGTAGTCTTCGAACCTTTCCATAAAATGTTTGTTACATTAAATTTCACGAGTCTTTTATTATTTGATTGATGTTCTGACAAGAGTATTGAAATAAATTCCTACATATAAGGGTGATAATTTTTTTTCACAATTAAATCTATTAAACTAGCAATTAGATAAGAAACTAATTTATTCACTTTCGTATTGTCAAGTGCAGCTCTCGTCATACATCTGACCCGCCCACTTTACATGAAAAATACACTATAACCCTTATGTAATATATAAATTAGATAAATACCGTAGAGAAAGTATTGGTAAGGCTCAGTATAGTGTAACGTAAATAAAGGTATAATGATGACTAGCTTCAAGTGTAATTGTGAGCATAAGAAAATAAATAATAACTGATACCGTCATCTACCGCAACTTCTTGATCTCTATAAATTTTCTAGAACTCCTCCTATTATATACCTCTCTCCTCCTACTCCTTCTCATCTCCCTCCTGCTCCTTCTCTTCTTCCTACTCCTTCTTATCCTCCTCATCATCCTTTTCTTCATTCTATTCCTTCTTTTTTTCCTCTTTACGTCTCTTCCTCCTACTTCTCCTCTTGCCCCTCCTCTTACTTTTCTTCCTTCTCTTTCTTCTCTTACTTCTCTTCCTCCTCCTCTTTCTCTTTCACTTCTTCCTTCTCCTCCTCCTCCTCCTCTTCCTCTTCCTCTTTTTCCTCTTCCTTTTCCTCCTTTACCTATTTAACCACATTTTCCTTCCCTTTCTCATTTTCTCCATCCACACACTCGACTCTCATGACTCCACCACAAACAGTACCAAACACTCAGAAATTCTCTCCCATCTAAATTTAACGAAAGAGAGAGAGAGAGAGAGAGAGGTGAAACGTATTGCTGTTGACCTGTTAATTAGGTAGGTAATGAAATTCAGGTGTATATCTCTATCTTTACTTTCTAATTTTAATGTGTTAATTTGTCAGCTATGAAGGTATGTACAGTAAAGAGGTAAGAAATTGAGAGTGAACTTGGCGGAGATCCAGCAAGTTCCTATCTATTTATCGGCTACGTGGAAAGACTGTGGGAATGATGGAACAAGATGGGTGGAGGTGGGTGGTAGTGGGCGGGGGTGGTGGTGATGGGGGGGTGTGGTGTTGGTGGTGGTGGTAGCGGGGTGGTGGTGGTAGTGGGGGATGTGGTGTTGGTGGTGCAGTGGGTGGTGGTGCTGGTGGTAGCAGAGTGGTTAATAGACAAGAATATAAAATGGAGCAGTAGCACTAAAGTCACTACTACTACTACTACTACTACTACTACTACTACACACACACACACACACACACACACACACACACACACGGAATGATTAATGTGTATGACTAATCTACATTTATAATTAACTCCTGGAAGACCTTGTGTCCTGCAATTAATCGTCCGACCATTTGTCCGTCCGTCCGTCCGTCCGTCAGTGTGTCCGTCAATGTGTCCGTCCAAATTTTGATCAAAGAATACCAGCTTGGACACTATAAGGAAGGAGCTGTAGTGGTCTGGAGTCACAAGGTCAACGATTCAGAAGTGACGTTGGCATATATCTTGAGGTGTTCCTTGACAATCGAGTCACCCGCGGTCACACACCCTGTTGCGTAGTGATCGTTCCTCCTGGTGGCTGTCCTGTTGTCCTGGTGATGAAACTACCCAGACCACCTGAAGCTTAGACAACCCAGCTTATTCTACAGGAAGATTAAAAAAAGCTTATTTTTCCTGAAGATTAACCACCCTAACGCTACCTACGGGGGGGGGGGGGGGGAGGTATGATAGGTTAGGTTAGCGTTAAGATAGGTTAGGTTACCGTTAGGATAGGTTGGGTTAACGTTTAGGTGGTTAATGTTCAGTTTAAATAATCTGGGGTGTCTAATATTCAGGAGATTCAATTATTCTTACCGTTTCAATTTATAGTGAATCATGGCAAACAGTTAAAACACAGCCCAGGATAATCTTTGACTGTTCGTAGTAGTGATGGGAAGAGGACATGAAAGGGTGGGTGAGAGAGAGAGAGAGAGAGAGAGAGAGAGAGAGAGAGAGAGAGAGAGAGAGAGAGAGAGAGAGAGAGAGAGAGAGGCGAGGAGAGGGAAATAGGATTGTGGAGAATAGAGGGGGGGGGGAAAATAAAAACAAGGGAGAGGGAGGGGAGGGAGATTAAGGGAAATGAGTGTGTGGTGGAAGGGTGGGAATCAGCGTATAGGGGGAAGAGAACGGGAGGTGAGGCATGGAGGGAGAGGGGAGAAGTGTGAGAGGGGAAAGAGTATGGGATAGCAGATGTGTGAGGTGGAAGGGGTGTAGAATAGCAGGTGTGTAAGTGGAAGAAGTGTGGGATAGGTGGTGTAAGAGAAGGGATGGTGTGTGGAATAGTATGAGATGAGACAGTGGACGTAAGAGGGGAGGGGTGTAACAGAGGGGGAGGGGGGGGGGGAGAAAGGATAGGCGGAAGGAACAGATAAAATATGAACACTTTATCAAGACTACTGAACACAACTAGACAACCCAACACTTGTATGCGTTATTTAAATTCATACACGCGATATATCTCCGAGCTCTATCAAGTCCCCCTGATAACACTAAAGTAAAACTGGACAATTTCCTTTTCACTTCTGTTCGGAGAGTTGTGTCTTGTAGTCACGGCCAATATCCCAGCTGTCTTATACAACAGGGAAACGTAAATAAAGGACCTTTTTTATGAGTATTAAAAATACTGTCAGAATTTTAACTTGTCAATACTTCAACGTACAAAAGCTTTCCGTCATCCAATCCAATAAACGTTTTCTTCCTTTCACTTTCACTAAACATGATTCTAGACAAGTTCTTAACTGTGTGTAACCAGTTATTCCCTTGACGAGAGAAAAAGTTTCCTCAAACTTTTATTTCTGATCTTCCATACTGCAGATATCCTAACTTTTAACACTTAATGGTTCTAAAAGTCATGTAACATTACTTTCTCTCCCACAACACATATGTGGTTCTCTCTAACATTGTTCCACTACTATATACAACTCACAATCACTTCAACTAAATACGTCTATGAAGCTGACAATCTAGATTAAATTAATCTTCTTTTCTACATTCCTTCCTGTCTTCCTTACCCTCAGTTGTGAACCTTTTACAAGAGTCGTGTTCAACCTTAGTTAATGCAGTACTCTCGTATCTAGGGGCAGGAAGGCACATCCCCGCCCTCCATAACTCAATAATATCCAGTACAGTATATAGCTCTCACGTCCACACTTTGTTTTTCTATGCCCATCGTTCAGTTATCCTCCCTTACCTTATGTACTGAAATATTTATAATCAATCTTTTAGTAAATTTCAATTATCTGTCACCTCTTCTAACCCATATTTCTATTCACTGTTCAGATCACCTGTAGCTTCGCCCCCAAAACCTATTACATATGATGATTAAACTTCCTAACGCGATCTATGGGGGTGACGTGAGGTTAGGTTAGGTTTGGTTAGGTCAGGTTAGGTTAGGTTAGCCTTAGGGTGGTTAATCTTAAGGTGAAAAAAGATGGAGGCTAATCTTCAGGTGATCTAACTGTCCCATTACTAGTCTTTTGTTTACTGTTGACACGCCATGTATCCTGTCACCCCCTCCCTCCCTCACATCAGGTATTCCTCTCACCACACGACAGTCGAACTGCCTCCCTGCACGTCTCTTTCTTTTTACACATAACATCCAACCGCTCAGATGTAGGATATAAATCTACCGTTTATACGAGTAACCTTCATAAATCATTAATATTCTCTTTTTTAGTACAGGTCAGACTGTCTGCGCCGTCTGTGTGTGTGTGTGTGTGTCGTTACTACCAAGTACATGTTCTCTTACAAATATAGAGGATAAAGTATATTCTATTCCTCGGTATATTCTTGTTAGTTATATGTGTGCGCGACCTCATTATACTCTCCCTATCTATTAAGCTCTTTAGTTGTCATTAAAACTCATTATGCTTCTTTTTTTTTATCTCCGGTACGTTAAGACTTTTGTCTATGATGTGTTCCCTCGTCCCTATCGCCCACAGTAGGCAGAGGTAGAGGAGGGAACACAGTGACTATCAGGAACCCGCATCAAAACATGTCTTGCTTTCCCCCGCACCTCTCTCTCTTTCTCTTTCTCTCCCCCGCACCTCTCTCTCTCTCTCTCTCTTTCTCTTCCCCGCACCTCTCTCTCTCTCTCCCGCACCCTTCTCTCGCTCTCTCTCTTACTCCCCCTCTCCACCCTTCTCTCTTTCCTCTCGCTCCCCCACAAGACTCCAATTTTCTTGTCCACTGGCTGTCTCTCTCTCATTTTACCATTCGTTCTAATCTCACTTCTCTCAAGGTAATCCTATTGCCCCCCCCCCCCCGTCTCCCCCTCTCAAAACTCTCCTAGCCTTATCCTATCCATCCATGGGTTTCTCGACTATCCACCATCTCATCCTATTGCTGTCTGTTTCCATGTTTCATTGCTTTTCTCCTTTTATTCTTTATTTTTCTCCCTCCCTCTCTCTGTGTTTTATAAGACACAGCTGAGTCGACGACACCTGAGTCAAAGAAAAGGAGAGAGAGAGAGAGAGAGAGAGAGAGAGAGAGAGAGAGAGAGTAATATTATTTTCCACCATCACCATTCAGCACTGTCCCTGGATGCTGTGCTCGTTCGCAGTCACCCTGGGAGTTATTGATCACATCCACCACATGTCAAAACACCGCTAGTCACACCTTACCTAACTAACTGGGGTTTCCCTACGTGAAAAACATGCCAAGGAATTATATCTAAGATTCTGCTCTCTTATTGATCGAAATGACTGTCCTTGATTGCCAGATTCACTCGATTTAAGACAACCATTAACTGGTTTGTGTCATTTATTCGATAAGCGAGGTGCTAGTACTAATAAATTCTCATTAATATGTATGTAACCATTAAGAGGTTGAGTAACATAGATGGGATGAAACGATCAATATTTCACTAGTCACTCACTAGTCGCGTTCTCTTTCACAGCACGGAAAGGTGGACAAGGTGGCGTATTGGCCTACTGTATATTCTGTCTCTCCATGCTGCCGTCACTCACACCTGTCTCTTTATACCTGACTCTCTGACTTGATTCTTGTACAACTGACTTATATACCAGCCCTTAAAGCCTTACTGTTAGACCTAATCATTGTTACGTATTAGCAAGTCTGTTATATGGACACACACACACACACGCACACACACACACACACACCCACACACCTGTCCCATGCCTGATTAATATTCATAGTCTTGCATTTATTTCATATTACTTTCCAGTCTCTTCTAGTTGCCTCAGACGACGATGGTTGAAAGTGACGATGAGTGAAGATGATGATGGTTGAAGATAGCGATAGCGATTAAAAAGGACTATATTGATTAAAAATGACGGTGGCTGAACGAGATGACGATGATTGAAGATGACGATGATTGAAGATGACGATAATTGAAGCTGATGATAATTGAAAGTGACGATGAGTGAAGATTAAATATGTAAAAGTGTGTGACAAAAATACAACTCCACACCATAACAGGGTCACATACACGAGAAAAATCACGATACTTGAATCTCTTTTTCGTGAGCTGGAATTAATTACAGTAGACGTGTGGGGTAAATTGACTCCATAAAACGAGATATGAAACACCGAAGAAAAACAAGGAAATAAAAACAAAACAAAAAAAGAAACACGAGAGATGAAACAAGGAAATTAAAACACGATATATAAACCCCCCAAACACCACACTACGACCCCAACACTATACTACGACCCCAACACTATACTACGACCCCAACACTATACTACGACCCCCAACACTATACTACGACCCCAACACTATACTACGACCCCCAACACCACACTACGACCCCCCAACATCACATTACGACCCCCAACACCGAACTACGACCCCCGATATGACTCTAAGAGGTTTCAAGTACGACCTCGGTATATGCCAGGAATTAAAGAGCCCGCGGTTATTACTACTCTCGTTTCAGCTCTATTTTTAGAGATCCCTCCTTAGAGCTTCTCTTTTCCTTGGAGATCCTACGACAAGCTGAACACCTGCACCCCCACCCCACCCCACCCTCTCCTCCTCCCACCATCCCTACTACAGCCATTCCCTTCCCTCTCACATCCCCAACCCCCTGCTTCATCCATTCTCCCTCTTCTTTCATACATTCTCTGCGTCTCCCTACTTCTTCCTCCAGGTGGTGAGGAGAGGTGGTGGTGGTAGGGAGAGGAGGGGAGGCAGTGAGGAGGTGGTGGGGGTGAGATAAGGAAGTGGGAACGGTGTAGGGTGGTGGTGAGAGGGAAGGGAAAGAGTGTTGTGGTGGGGGGAGAGGTAGGGTAGAGGGGAAGTGGGGGGAGAGAGTGGTGGGGAGAGTGGAGATGGGAGAATGGATGGAAGAAAATGGGAGGAGGATGGGGGAAGTATGAGGAGGGGTTGGAGAGGGCAGAGTTAAGGGGAAAGGTTGGAGAGGAGAAAGAGGGGAGGCAGGGTGACAAGGAGGGGTGAAGGGGAGGAAAAGAATGGTTGTGAGGGCGAGGAGGGTAGCGGGGGGTAGGGGGGATATGAAAGAGAGATGCCGAGAGAGAGAGAAAGCAGGAAAAGGTGAGAGGTGAACGTAAAGAACATAACTGATCAGGTTGGAATATATATATATACATATATATATATATATAAATATATATATATATATATATATATATATATATATATATATATATATAGAGAGAGAGAGAGAGAGAGAGAGAGAGAGAGAGAGAGAGAGAGAGAGTCAACAGGTGGAAGAAGTCAACGCTTAAAAGGATCCCACACGACGTCAAAGAGAGTCCACGGTTGACGAACGTTGAGTGATCGTTCAGCGAGTAACTCAACGAGTGTATAATTATGGGGGTTAAATTAGGTTAGGTTTGGACTAGGTTAAGAGGAGAACGTTAGGCACTATTGATTGCCCGTGTTGGCGATGTTTTTTAAGGTGAAGGGCCAAGGACGCATCACCTGGTGTAAGGTTACGGGTGGAAGAGAGAGAGAGAGAGAGAGAGAGAGAGAGAGAGAGAGAGAGAGAGAGAGAGAGAGATAAACCTCCTTTGACAATAAGAATGCCACACACACTGGGTAAGAGAGATACAGTGGGTAAGGGTCAGAGAGATCAATACGAGATGAGAAAAAGGAGAGATAACTAAGTGAAGATATATATGAACTCAAGGTAACGGAGATATACTGATAAGGACGACATTATTGTCAGGATATAAGAGACAAGACGAGGTCGAAGATACTGACACCAAGGACACTGACGCTGAGGATGCTGACACTGGGATGCTGACGATGATGACACTGACACCGAGGACGCTGACACCGAGGACGCTGACCCCGAGGATGCTGACGCCAAGGACGCTGACACCGAGGATGCTGACGCCAAGGACGCTGACACCGAGGACGCTGACGCCAAGGACGCTGACGTTGATGACTTGATGAATTAAACACTTAACCAGAGACACAAATAGATCACAACACCTTTCCATCAGCAACATTTTGTCACTTGAAGTCATACCAACTAATGTTCTGTACTTGGACACTCTGCATCTTAAAAGACACAAGGAGCTAGTCTCACTTGTATCATAAACGCCTTAGTTAGAGCCACAGGTTAAAAAAGTGATTCAGGTATACAGTACAGCTACAGTAATACCCAGGTGACAGCTGTATTATGCAGGGAGGTCGTTAACGTAGATATGAATAAGACGACATTGTAGCCCTTAGGTATTTCATTCTGGCTAATGTCAGATGATTTTTTCATCCGAGAGAAACCTCTGCCCCCTAAAGGGTTAGAACCTAATCACGGATAAACAGTGCAGTCAAAGACAAACTAATATCTAAAATAAGTAAAGTGTTCAGTAACAAATTATTGGCAGAAAATCATCGAGTAAAATGTCTAAACCAGAACATCTTTAATAAATAAATTCTTCCATGTTCCCCTTTACACCGACGGCATGATTAAATACATCATTTAGCTGTAGGACATGTTTCATCAGCCTCATACAGAATTCTGGTAAAGTTAAAGCGGTCAGTAAGATGAACACGCTTGAACACCCAAAGCTTGTTTCTACTGAATGAGGAATTCATTTATTGGAATATGAAAATCACTCTATTGTGAATCGTTGTATCAGCTTAATGTTAGTACTAAGATGAACGCCAAGAAGAAGCCACGAGAGTTTCCTTCACTTCCTGTAGTTCTATTTAAGTCATTATTATGGAGGACACACAGCTCACAGCCACAGCCACAGCTCACAGCTCACAGCTCACAGCCACTGCACCTCAAGTACTGACTTTTACACAACTTTCGGGCAATTTTCCGCGTGACCAAATTCGATCCTTAGTAACATCAATGGTGACTTTCAATGTCCTTATGGCACCAGATAAAAGTACAAGTTATCTCTACGAAGAAACATAATGACTCAGTGGTCTCTTATAACCTTTCACAGAACCATCATGAGGTAATTTTACATAATCACTAAATAATTACATTGAAAAAAAAAACGATCACATTCGACTATGAAAATAAGTCACAAATTTTACACACACGTTAAATATTCGAACGGAGGAGAAAATTCAACCTTTAGAGAGATCTATCTTTGACCTAATGATCCGTTGATTACGTGTCATAATTCTACGAGGACTCCATCAAAAATATTCCATAAAGGAGTGACGAGGTGGACAGTTCAAGAAAATTTCCACTTTTCAGAGAGTCGCTGTGGCCTTTGATCCGATTGTGACAGCGTGAGGAGGCGTCTGTATAAGTGGGTGTGTCACTTGCTACGTAAGACGGTGTGATTTTTCGTTCTTCATTCTGTCTATAATAATGGTTGAGGACGAGGAGTAGGAGGAGAAGGTGGGAAGGGGAAGGAAGAGGAGGTGGGGAGGAGGGAGGTGAGGGAGGGGGAGAAGGTGGGGAGGAAGAGGAGGGGAGGAGGTGTTGTAAGAGGAGGTGGGTAGGAGGAGGAAGGTGAGGTAAGGAGGAAGAAGAGGAGGTATGGGAAGAAGAGGAAGTGGAGAGGAGGGAGGAAGAGGTAGGGAGAAGGGGAGGGGGAGTAACGGAAGAGGAGGTGGGGGAGGAAGAGGGGGTGGAAAGGAGGGAGGAGGAGATAAGGAGAAGGGGAGGAGGTGATGGAAAAAGACGAGGTGGCGGAGGAGGTGATGGTGAGGAAGAAGAAGAAAGAGAAGAAGAAAAAGTAATAAAAGTAGGAACAAAGAGAAAAAATAATAAGAGAAAGAAAACGGAAGAAACTAAAAAAAATGAAGAAATTACAAAAAATATCAAGAAAAGTAGGAAGAAAAGAAACAACTGAGGAGAACGAAGAAAAAGAAAATGAAAAATAAGAACAAGGAATAAAAAGGAGAAAATGGACTAAAAAAAAAAAAAAAAGAAACATATTTTTTACAACTTCAAAATCCTCTGAACAACACCAACCATACAGCCAGCCAATGAGTGAGGAAGCCGCGACTGATACTCTAACAACCTTCAGAACAACACCAACAACGACAACTGGGTCACTGGGAACATTTGGGCGGCGCACATCGTGAATCACTGAGATGGACACGTAAAAAAAATATTGAGACGAAACAAACAACATAAATATCCTAAGAACAATTTTAATGATGTGATTTATTGAGCTTTTATTAAATCGTTTTGTTGTATCTTTTTTGTGGGGGGGAGGGAGGGTAATTATTCAGCGTGTATTCAGAGTAAAGGTGATAATATACTGAGGTAGCTGTATATTGCAACACTACCGGGGTGACGAGGTAAAACCCGGGGGGAAACAATGCCAAGATTAGCGGTCTACCATTTGCCGATGCTCATATAACTAATCCTCTATACGATGAATTATAAAGTATTCAAAGTAAAGCATTAGTCATCAAATACTTTAAACTCAATTCGTACACAAGCAGAATGGATCCGAGTGCATTCCCGAAAGAGACTGACCAGATTATCCAGGTTGGAAAATCACCTGTGGCACCGCTCTGCGCCCCTCTTGATGACGTCACGCTCTGTTTTGGTGCCAGACTGCGGCCGAACGCCATTCAAGGCAGCACCAAGTGGCGGAAACGTGTGGGAAAATAGATTGATATTGTAATATTACACGAATGATGATGTTTATGAAGGTTATTTTCTCTCTCTTTCTCACTCTCTTTCTTTTTGTGTGTTAGTCTTTGCTTGTGCCTCTTTTTATTACCTGTCTGTAACCTCTGTCTGTCATCTTTTTCTTTCCCTATTTCTGTTTTCTATTTTAATTCATATTATTCTCTCTTTCTTTCAATTTTTTGTCTATTTTTACCGTAATTCGTTTCTCTTTTCTTTCATCCCGGTTTTTCTCAAAATTTTCCTCTTTCTATTACTTTCTCTCTCTTCTTTTTATTCACTTCTCCCTTTTCTTACTTCATTTGTTTTTGGGTCTACTCCTCGCCTATTCTCTCTCTCTCTCTCTCTCTCTCTCTCTCTTTTTTCTGTCACACAACTCATAAAATACACATATTTACACATAGTACATACACACTCACATAGGTATACAAGTGTACTCACACACACATTCGTGTACACACACACATAGACCCGCACAAACAAATACAGTAGATGTACACAGGCAAGCACATACTGTACACTCACGCACACACGCACTCAGATATACAAACACAATCTCCCTTACATACACACATACGCAAATATACATTCATGCAGTTACTTAACATGCATATATACATACATCTCTTTACGTCTTTCCTTTATATGCCCGACTTTCATAAGGTAGACAAATATAAATAAGACAATTCAACTACCCGAAAGTGTGTGGTTTACAGTAAATTTTTCCAACATGTAAAGCTAAATTGTTATTGTAATATATCCACTCCACGTACCTTGCTATAATATTACACCAAATAAATGGAAAATTAACACAAGAGAGTGAATAGATATATTTTTTTTACGGGATTAGCCCACCAGGGCACAGGTCAATAACCCCCATCAGGGCCTGGTGGCGAAAACATAATAATAATAATAATAATAATAATAATAATAATAATAATAATAATAATAATAATAATAATAATAATAATAATATTAATAATATTAATAATAATAAAGAACCATAAATAAACACAAAATTAAAAAAAATCAACAGTGGGAAACCATATATGTTTGTTGTGTTGTCAAAGTAAGAGAAACAATTGAGACCCTGCAATTGTGTGTAAATGAGGCAGAAAGTTAGATCAGCAACATGGGACTTGGTCACAATATTCGTGATGCCATATGACAGCAGGGTCTACCATTAGACAACACACTATGCTTCCAATATCTTTCCAGGCGGAAGTACCTCCTGTTCGATAGCTGCCGACGACCTACCTATATGGAAAGGTACACTTCAAATAAAAAAAAAAAATTAACTGAAAACAAATGATTGTACAAATTACATATCTAAATTTTTCCCCCAGGAGGTCAAGGTGGCGGCGGAAAGGCTTCACAACACCTCACCTGGTGGTGGTCTTGTCACTATCTCGCCTCAATGCACATACAGGTCCAGTCCTTCAGACGAGGGACGAGCAAAAAGGAAATAATCACATCCCATAAAAACGCCACTGCAGGGAGAATGCGGGAGAACGTTAGTATGGCGTAACTTCCGTAAGCCTACCTTAATGGGGTGAGGGACAGAGTACCTCAGGCGCTGTTAACTGTCTCTACTTGACGGTGTGTATATGGTACGGGCTTAAAGATGCCATCTAGGTCTCTTACAAAGGTCATCAGATCTACTCTCTCTCTCTCTGTTTATTCAATACGCTATTCCCCTATATTGTTTTAGCATGTGTTCCTGCCTTTATTGTTCCTCTGTATTATCCTACTTCCGTGTTCCTGTTGAGGGAAGCCTTACTCTCTCCACACTGCGTAACAACCAAAAGCAACATGTGAAATTCTTAAGTTCTTGCATAAGGGATAACACTTAGGTGCGAGAAGATGGTCAGACACCGTGAAGTTTCAGGAAATTCTCTGTATATGTGCCCCTGGACGAGAGGCTCCTAAATTGAAGGAAGTATGAGCATCTTCTTAGTTACAGTCCCAGGTCAACGTTCCTGTGTTTAATGATCCCCTGAACAGTGAATGGCACGGGTTAGGTTGGTCCTCCTTTTGGGTTAATTTACTGCCACCAACAACATACACACAAGACAGTGAACGAGCTGTGGACCGTCAGCATGAAGGCACGGGAGGATACACTCGCTCAAGTTACGACAGGAAACCCGAGGGTGTTAAGACCACCACGAGATATTCTGTTAATTAAAGATATATTAATACTTCAAGCTTTCCTTGCTCTCTTTCACTTCCAGTTGCGCCGGCAGCTCTATATGTCTACTGTGTTACTGACAGACTGAGCCATTTACCGACAGAGCTAGGGAAGTCATCTTGCATGTACTCAGACCAACATAACCTATATCCAGCGAACCTTACGTAAATGATATGCTGTCAGCAGCTCTACATTTGACAGACAAATGTCACTCACTGATGAAGAAAACTGATTTTAGATTGACGCTTCACTGTGTCTGATTGGTCATTCTTGTTTGTCAAATTTAATACATACACTTTGCCCAGGTTTGTTGGTAAATATATATACTGTATCTAGGTATGTTAGTAGGAAGTGTTTTATAATGCAGTGAGTGTGTCCGGTAGGGGGGGGGGGGGTAGGAGAGGGGGGAGGAGAGGGGGGGAGGGGAGCGACCTTGAGGTGCTGCCAAGTGTTGTGTGTTGTGAGGGCCAGGTTGACACCTCTGCCTCACCCACTTCCACTGGCGATGTTTTTGTGAATACAGTGTACAGTAATCCAGGTATAGTGTTAGTAGTCACCCCTGGTTCATGAAAACATTTTATTTTGAAGACATAAATGCAATTTTTTTTTGTTTAACTAGCATAAAGACGACGACCACAACTAAAAAAAAAAATAGTCATTATTCTCAGACAAGTATCCCGGAACGCTAGTGCACAGGCTGACGCACACACAAGTACACACACACACATCATATATATATATATATATATATATATATATATATATATATATATATATATATATATATATATATATATATATATATATATATATATGTGTGTGTGTGTGTGTGTGTGTGTGTGTGTGTGTGTGCAGGATTCATAAAATTTGGCTCATAAATCTCAGGTGTATTCTAGAGTTAAAGGTAAAGTAGAATGATCATATTTATTATTATTACTAATTCATTAAATAATCGCACAACTCTTCGAACACTTCTTCGAAACTATTCTTAATTAATTTCCCTCCCCCGATGTGTGTGATGGTGCTGTCGTCCCCACAGCCAGCTCTCCTGTAACAAAGTAGTCTGTGATTATCATGGTTGAGGGTCAAGCACTGACAAGATGGGCTGGGTCAAGGAACAAAGAGCCGATTGATAGTCTATACCATCAAAAGGAGAAGTGAGCTATTGGGAGAGGGGTGTGCGTTGTGGGGAGTGTGGAGTGGGAAGAGTGGTGTGTGGAGTGGGGAGAGTGGTGTGTGGAGTGGGGAGAGCAACGTCTAGGAAAGGGGAGAGGAAGATGTGAAGGGAACAGTATCGCCTCATGAGTTGTCGACGTGATAAATCGAGCAAATAGTGTGGATTTCAACTAAACTTTACGTGTAATTACCCAACAGTATCACAAACGAGGTTAGTATTAAGTATCTTCCCTTCAGAGTTTGAGGAGCTAAAACCATATGATCCATATCAATGCATGTAGTGGTATTTGCACCGGCGGAGGACTTGAATGTTCTTACTTAAGTGAGGCGCTTGCTTAAGATGTGGGTAGGTTCAAAGCGTAATTGGTAAGTTCTTTAACTAGCATTTTTCTTTTGTTGTACAGTACCTAATGTTTCCTCCGCTATATAAGATCTCACCTAGTGGTGACCTACCTCTTTCTACCTACAGCCACCAGCAAGCAACACCTCCTCCTCCACTCCTGCCTGGCGGCCCTCGCTCCCGCCGGCGAGCATGGCGACCCACAAACTGGTCCTCCTCGGAGCGCCCTCACCAACCAGCTCTCTCTACTCAACGCTTGTAACCATGCTGCCTTCCCAGCACCAAGCTGCATTGTACATCCAATACAACATGTATGCAGAGAGCACATTGTGAGTTTCCTTTCTCCATCCCATCCTGAGTGTGAACCAAATATCACGAAACCCCACAAGTCTTCCGTTTTCTCTGACTTCTTGAAACCAACCTCTCTATAAAGTAGTAGGTAGTAGGCAGCTATCAAACAGGGAGGTACTACCGCCTGGGAAGATATTGGAAGCATAATGTGTTGTCTAATGGTAAACCCTGCTGCCATTGGCATTGCAAAAATTGTGACCAAGTCCCAAGTTGCTGATCTGACTTTCTGCCTCATTTACACACAATTGCAGGTTTCAATTTTTTCTCTTACTATTGACAACACAACATACATATATGGTTACTCACTTTTGATTATTTTCTATTAATTTTTGTAATTCTTTATGTTCTTTATTATTATTTTTGAATCGCCATCATTATTTTTTGTTAATTTTACTTATCTGAATTATTATTATTATTATTATTATTATTATTATTATTATTATTATTATTATTACATTTTCGCCCCCCCCCCCCCAGGCCCCGATGCGGGTCAGTGACCTGTGCCCGGGTGGGCTAATCCCCGTAAAAAAAAAAAAAAAAAAAAAAAAAAAAAAAAAAAAAAAACCTGAATGTGAGAGAGAACACCATTGTTTTGAGTCAACTTAGAAAGTTGGGAATGCTGTACAGATGCCGTAGCTACAGTACTTCACTCCTGAGCAGTTGCTCCAAGAATATAAGGGATTCATTCGTCCTAACTTGGAGTACTGCTCTCATATCTGGGGTGGCTCTTCTTCTGTCCAACTATTAGATAAGGTGGAATCAAAGGCATTTCGTCTTATTAACTCTTCTCCTTTAGTTGTCAATCTTTGTTCCCTTTCTCTTCGCCGCAATGTTGCTTCACTCTCTCTCTATTACAGTTACTTTAACGGGCAATGTTGGTTGATTTGGCATCCTGTGTACCGCCGGCAAGGCCGTGGGCTCGTAACATACGTCTTGTCCGCAGTGCCCACCGTTTCTCTGTGGATGTCGGTCACACAAGAATAACCCGTTATAGTACCTCCTTCTTTTCTCACAGCCAAACTGTGGAATGCTCTGCCTTCTTCTGTGTTTCCATACTTATACAATCTGTCTCACTTTAAAAGCTGGTTTTCCGGCATCTTCGTGGTTTAGATTAACACAGTATAACCCGCAGGAAGGTTAATCGCATCCTCTCTTGTGAACACCGAGGTAAAGAAACTGTTCAATGCCTTAGCTTTATCCTGGTCAGAATCTGCGTAACTACCATCTTCAAGCCTCAGGTCTGAGACTCCTACTCGCGTTTTTAATTTCGACTTTGCATAGTGGTAAAAAGCCTTTGGGTTTGACTTGACCTCGCTTGCAACCAGCCTCTGGAACTCCTTTTAAGCCCTTCTACACTTTATCTTTGCTTGGTTCCTGGCTCTTGCATACATCCTTCTGTTCTGCTCATCGTTTGACCCAAGCCACGTCTTGAATTTCTGGGTTTTCTTCTTAACTTTGCCGACCGCCGCATGGTTCATGTGTAGGGATCCCTTCGTATTCCTAGAGCATTGAGTTTGGTCTTGGGTATATATTTATCGATCAAATGGGTCACGTTACTAGCTACGGTATTCACCGTAGTGTCTGCGTTATTGTGCCTTAATGAGGCAGGCCAGTGGATACCCCTCATCTCTTTCCTCATCCCGTTGTAATTTCCCTTGTAATATTTGCACCTTGGCCTGGTCTTATCCTGAACTAGGCAACAGCTAAATCTGAATGACAACACTATATGGTGACTGGTGCCAAGTGGGGCAAGGTGTTCCAGTTTGGCCACCATACCCTCCTTGTTTGTTATGATGAGGTCTACTGGCTTGGGTGTTTGCTCCCCTCTGTAATGTGTCGGGTCTCTAACATGTTGGAACAGAAAATTATCTCTCAGAGTTTCTACAAAAAGAGTAGCAGGGTTTTTCAAGCCATTTGGGGTGAACTCGTTTCTCCAGTCGACGTCGCCATAGTTAAAGTCCCCCATGATCATCGCTGAGTCGTCTATTAATGCTCTTAAGTTCCTTTGATTTAGTGGGCCACAGTTTGGGGATCTGTAGATACACTCGACAATAAGTAAGCCCTCTCCCTTTAATTTAATTTTACACCACTTGGGCTCTTCAAAAACATCCTCTCCCTGTACCCTCGCCTGGCTGGCTCTAAGGTCTTGCCTAGAATAGATAACCACACCCCTCTTGCAAGTTTCTTGAGAAAGGTTCGTAAATGAGTCATATCCACTATACAGGGATCACAGAGTGATCTTATTATTTTTGTACAAATGAAGGTTTGCAAGTGACAAGGGGTAACAGTTTAAGGTTTGAGGACGCCACACGTTCCAAAATTTGTCAGTAAAAACTATTTTTTGGAAGTGAGGGTTGTGAACTCTTGGAACATTCTGCCCCATTGCAATTGTGAAGGCGGCCAGTGTGAGCTCATTCAAGATCAGACTTGACCAAAATTCTTGCAGTTGCAGATACATCTTGGAATGAGTAAATGCTCAATCCTTGCCAACAGTGTGTAACAAAAACGTAACCGACCGCCCAAGCGGCTAGCGAGTCGATCAATGGCGAAGAGGATAAAATAAAGTATACACAAAATTATCTACAGTGTATCATGTATATAATAGGTTACCATAAAATAGAATAAAGAAAATGGAAACGTTCTTCAATTTATAGAAAATGAGTATATAACATTGGAGAGGGACTAAAACAGTGTCAGGTACGGGACGAAGGATTCCTAGTTGAATTACAATGATTTTTTTTTAAATTGGAGACTTTAAAGATGAGACACTGCAATTATGTGACTGAATATAGGGTAATATTGAATTTCCGCACACAACATTCCTACCCCTAATCTCTTATCATATTCGAATAAGACGTCTAATTATGAGATAATTTTTCTTGTATTACATTACCGTTGCAAATGTATAATAACGGAGATAGCGTATCCAAAATTTTCTCTATTTTCTTCCATTAATCTTCCGCCATTATCGCCTACCTCACCTCCCACACTGTGTGTCTCCATAAATCATCACGCGCATGCATTCCCGTATACATCACGCGGCCACCCAAAAGCGTTTTTTTTTTGGCAACCAATAAAAATGATTTGTGGTTTAAATCGCGGTATTTTTGGCCCAATCAAATTCGATTTTTATTTTGGGTCTCATATTTTAAAATTCAAATTCATTTCCGAACATGGAAGTGTGCGATGGGTGTCACTTCAATTATATGGAGCTGATTGCGAGTTTTTTGAAGAAAAAAAAAAACCGAGCCGGTGCATGCCCAGTACTTGCCAACAGTGCGTAACAGAGACGTGACCGATCGCCCAAGCGGCTAACGAGCCGATCTTTTGGTGAAAAGGATAAAAGAAAAAAAAGACACTTTATGCATTTTTTCGATCTCCTGGTGTTGTGCCGACCTCAGTAAAGTGTTCTAAGTGCAAGAACGAATGTAAATATCGTCAAGATCAACATATGTGACATAGTGGTAACTCCAACGACGAACGAGAACCAGGCCAATAAGGTAAGAAATAAGTGATTCCATCGTATGGTGAGGGTCAGTTAGGTTAGGTCAGGTTTATATTTTTCTCGTGTTTTTTGTGTATTTTATATGCGCTTAACCATAATTTTTTTTTCGGAAAACGCCCACCCCCTCAAAAAAAAAGAAAAAAAGAAAAAAAGAAAAAAAAAGCCACTTTCCGACGGAAATGACGTTCATAACCGATCTAATATATATATATATATATATATATATATATATATATATATATATATATATAAAACATTTTTTACTTTCTAACAGAGTTGTGTACACTTAAGCAAATTTACCGAATATTGATACCCTGTAAGGGTTTTTACGAGAGCTATTACAAAATTTACAAGTCCCACTAATTCCAGTGCGTTCTTTCTCGTGTTTACAACACTTACTATGTTTACAGCCTGTTATGGCCACCACGGCTTCTCTGTCTGCTGCAGCTCCTTATATATCAAGGCGATAGAGCGCATTGCCGGCTGCGCTAACCTTGTTTATCGAGAGCTGAGTATTCACTGTTCAGTATCTACACTGCCTCTAAAGACCCATTTTCACATTGTGATAGCTCTTACAAAAATGTATATGCAAACCTAATTTTGAACAGTTATATTAATTTTATAGTGGCAAGTGATAAAATATTGTCACAAAATTATTTCTTTGGGTCCACCCATTTTAATCAGGTACAGTTTCAGTGTAGTTCCGACGCCACAGTACCAGATCTATAGTTAATCTATATGTTCACTCCATGTTTCTTACCTTTTTGTACTGAAAATTTTTATCAATCAAGTAAACCACCACCCAATTTCACCATATGTAACTTATCATCTCTGTTTCAGGTCTTTGGCTGCTGTTATCTCAATAAACCGTTAACTATTATTATTATTATTATTATTATTACACACAAAAGGTACCCACGCACAGCCACTAAACCAGCGGCACTCCATTATGCACCCCAGTAAAGACATCATCCTCAAATTCATGAACACTGGAAGAAAAAACGCGAGCAAAAAATTACACTCTGGAGCCCTTCATTTGTCCGGCAGTCGATATATCCTGACCAATCACATCCCAGGACATAGAGCGTTTGTCTTCTCATTAGTCTGTTGACAGCGTGACAATAAATCAGAATTAGCCACGATTTTTCAATCGACGCCAAGCGATTAGTGTGGTGGATGGGTAGTGTGGTGGATGAGTAGTGTGGTGGACGAGTAGTGTGGTGGATGGGTAGTGTGGTGGATGAGTAGTGTGGTGGATGAGTAGTGTGGTGGATGAGTAGTGTGGTGGATGGGTAGTGTGGTGGATGGGTAGTGTGGTGGATGAGTAGTGTAGTGGATGAGTAGTGTGGTGGATGGGTAGTGTGGTGGATGGGTAGTGTGGTGGATGAGTAGTGTGGTGGATGAGTAGTGTGGTGGATGGGTAGTGTGGTGGATGGGTAGTGTGGTGGATGAGTAGTGTGGTGGATGAGTAGTGTGGTGGATGGGTAGTGTGGTGGATGAGTAGTGTGGTGGATGAGTAGTGGTGGATGGGTAGTGTGGTGGATGGGTAGTGTGGTGGATGAGTAGTGTGGTGGATGGGTAGTGTGGTGGATGAGTAGTGTGGTGGATGAGTAGTGTGGTGGATGGGTAGTGTGGTGGATGAGTAGTGTGGTGGATGAGTAGTGTGGTGGATGAGTAGTGTGGTGGATGAGTAGTGTGGTGGATGGGTAGTGTGGTGGATGAGAAGTGTGGTGGATGAGTAGTGTGGTGGATGGATAGTGTGGTGGATGAGTAGTGTGGTGGATGGGTAGTGTGGTGGATGAGTAGTGTGGTGGATGGGTAGTGTGGTGGATGAGTAGTGTGGTGGATGAGTAGTGTGGTGGATGAGTAGTGTGGTGGATGGGTAGTGTGGTGGATGAGTAGTGTGGTGGATGAGTAGTGTGGTGGATGGGTAGTGTGGTGGATGAGTAGTGGTGGATGGGTAGTGTGGTGGATGAGTAGTGTGGTGGATGGATAGTGTGGTGGATGAGTAGTGTGGTGGATGAGTAGTGTGGTGGATGAGTAGTGTGGTGGATGGGTAGTGTGGTGGATGAGAAGTGTGGTGGATGAGTAGTGTGGTGGATGGGTAGTGTGGTGGATAAGTAGTGTGGTGGATGGGTAGTGTGGTGGATGAGTAGTGTGGTGGATGAGTAGTGTGGTGGATGAGTAGTGTGGTGGATGAGTAGTGTGGTGGATGGGTAGTGTGGTGGATGAGTAGTGTGGTGGATGAGTAGTGTGGTGGATGAGTAGTGGTGGATGGGTAGTGTGGTGGATGAGTAGTGTGGTGGATGGATAGTGTGGTGGATGAGTAGTGTGGTGGATGAGTAGTGTGATGGATGGATAGTGTGGTGGATGAGTAGTGTGGTGGATGAGTAGTGTGGTGGATGAGTAGTGTGGTGGATGAGTAGTGTGGTGGATCAGTATTGAGGTGGATTAGTAGTGTGGTGGATCAATAGTGTGGTGGATCAGTAGTGTGGTGGATCAATAGTGTGGTGGATTAATAGTGTGGTGGATCAGTATTGAGGTGGATTAGTAGTGTGGCTGGATCAGTAGTGTGGTGGATTAGTAGTGAGGTGGATCAATAGTGTGGTGGATTAATAGTGTGGTGGATCAGTAGTGTGGTGGATCAGTATTGAGGTGGATTAGTAGTGTGGCTGGATCAGTAGTGTGGTGGATCAGTAGTGTGGTGGATCAATAGTGTGGTGGATTAGTATTGAGGTGGATTAATAGTGTGGTGGATCAGTATTGAGGTAGATTAGTAGTGTGGTGGATCAATAGTGTGGTGGATCAATAGTGTGGTGGATCATTAGTGTGGTGGATCAGTAGTGTGGTGGATCAAAAGTGTGGTGGATTATTAGTGTGGTGGATCTGTAGTGTGGTGGATCTGTAGTGTGGTGGATCAATAGTGTGGTGGATCAATAGTGTGGTGGATCAGTATTGAGGTGGATTAGTAGTGTGGCTGGATCAGTAGTGTGGTGGATCAGTAGTGTGGTGGATCAATAGTGTGGTGGATCAGTATTGAGGTGGATTAATAGTGTGGTGGATCAGTATTAAGGTGGATTAGTAGTGTGGTGGATCAATAGTGTGGTGGATCATTAGTGTGGTGGATCATTAGTGTGGTGGATCTGTAGTGTGGTGGATCAATAGTGTGGTGGATCAATAGTGTGGTGGATCAGTATTGAGGTGGATCTGTAGTGTGGTGGATCTGTAGTGTGGTGGATCAATAGTGTGGTGGATCAGTAGTGTGGTGGATCAATAGTGTGGTGGATCAATAGTGTGGTGGATCAATAGTGTGGTGGATCTGTAGTGTGGTGGATCTGTAGTGTGGTGGATCAATAGTGTGGTGGATCAGTATTGAGGTGGATCTGTAGTGTGGTGGATCTGTAGTGTGGTGGATCAGTAGTGTGGTGGATCAGTAGTGTGGTGGATCAATAGTGTGGTGGATCAATAGTGTGGTGGATCAGTATTGAGGTGGATCTGTAGTGTGGTGGATCTGTAGTGTGGTGGATCTGTAGTGTGGTGGATCAATAGTGTGGTGGATCAGTATTGAGGTGGATCTGTAGTGTGGTGGATCTGTAGTGTGGTGGATCAGTAGTGTGGTGGATCAATAGTGTGGTGGATCGGTAGTGTGGTGGATCAATAGTGTGGTGGATCAATAGTGTGGTGGATCAGTGTGGTGGATCAGTAGTTTAAAAGGATCAGTTCTTAACCTGTCATATTCACTACAATCCTTACCACGTCTACTACAATTCCTGTTAAACCCACTACCTCCCTCGTCACCCCCCCCCCCCCCCGATACTACTAGCAGAGAGGTGGGGAGAGTGAGAACAATACTCTATGTAGTGTAAGTGTTAGGTAGATGTCAATATATAGTGGTAACGATGAGTCAATTTGTATGTCAGTGTTGGCGAAAGAGAGTTTTAGGTTTCTTCTTTGTGTTTGATTATTCTTCTGTATTTACTTTCTTTCTCTTTTCAGTCTATTATCTTGATTATTTATATTATTCTCACTCTCGTTATCAATTTTCCTTGCTCACATTTTCGTCTTAAAGTCTTGTTATCTTTCTGAGGTCAATTATACGAGATGGTCAGTTGTACACTGTTGTATTCGGTGACCTATATCTTCGCTTCTGTCCTCTGAGTCAAGAACACGACACTACTCCTTTCAGTAATAATCCCTCTCTAAAAATAGATTAATTTCCACTAGTGTCAGTCATTTGTAAAATTAATAATATATTAAATAGATGCGATCTGTGGCAAAGAAAGCTCCTCCTGATCCCTGTGCGATAAGTAGAGGCTCGGCAGACCAGAGCCACAGTGTAATAGTATAATACCAAGAGTGGAGCAATATTCTCGTTATCTGTGGCCAGGGTGAGTGGCAGGAGCGCTGAGGTATCAGGCTCTTGCTTCTGCTCTACAATGGAATCGTTTCTCTTCTGTCAATCGACATTCCATCAAGGTCGGTCACCGCGTGGCAGGTCAGCGGCACCTGTGCGCCACCTTGTGATTTATTGACTAGAATTATGTTAGAGGTTCGGTAGTATACGATTTAACGCATCGCCGCATCTTATACTGATATATGTATTTTAGATACTCACCCACAGTATATCTTCAGATAAAAATATATTATTGTATAAATTATAACCCAGATATGACGCTGGAAAGCGGTATAATAATGAGACAAGAGTATCACAAGATCTGGTCAGCTCATCGTTCATCTCCTGTCCTCCGTCGGGGCAGTTCAGATAAATATATATTCAAAACCCTTCTGTGACTGCTCTTTCTCTCTCTTCTCTGACTGGCATGGTCTAAGACACCACCTTTAAGTTCTGTATCGTATCAATCACAGGTGAGGCTGACACAGTGGCAATTGTCAGTCTTGGAGTTGCACCAACTTCTTCACGAGTGATGTGGACTCTGACCAAGAGCTGCTGCTACCATTTATTAAATTATTATTGTCACACAAGGGAAGGTCTGCTACTGAACAATACCTTGCTTTTGAAGAACGATAACCTAGCATTGTATGCGCTTTGTGTTCAAGATAATAATGAAAGTAGGTTTATTTTCTTACTGTGTTTAAATAAGCGGGTTTAATAGGATTTAGGTACACTTCTGTCATATGTAGGTTAAGCCATCAACTTTATGATAATGTCACCACAGGGATATTAATATACCTGAATCACCTGAAGATTTCCCCCAACTTATTTCATCTAATGATTAACCACGCTATCGCTACCTGGGGGGTCAGCTTAGGTTAGATTTGGTTAAGTCAGGCCGGTTATCTTAGGAGACATCAGATGAGGGAACTAATCTTAAAGTGATCCCTGTACCTGTAGTGTATGTAAACCTGCAGGTGTACTGATGTTACTGAATGGACCCGTTTTTTAGACTTGAATTAATATTGGTTATTATTGCTGTTTGTGTGTATGTGTGTGTGTATGTGTGTGTGTGTGTGTGTGTGTGTGTGTGTGTGTGTGTGTGTGTGTGTGTGTGTGTGTGTGTGTGTCAGTGTCAGCTTTAGTTCAGTACCCATGATATCCAGTTCTAGGGCAGCTTAATGTAAAATACACTCCTTATCACATCCAGCTCTTGCCCAACTCCTGTATGTTCACTATTTATTGGGTCCTCTGTTACTTTCAACTATGACCTGTATGATGTTAGTGTTATAATTAATAAATGACGTTCACCTGGGCTTGACATGCAACTGTACACACACACACACACACACACACACACACAGGAGTACATTATATACAGAAAAAGACACAGACATATGAACAGAAAGATAGATAGAGAATAAGAAAGATAAATAAACATGTGTGCGTACAGGCAAGAGAGAGAGAGAGAGAGAGAGAGAGAGAGAGAGAGAGAGAGAGAGAGAGAGAGAGAGAGAGAGAGAGAGAGGATGAATACAAAGACTGGCACTGTTGTTAAGGCTGTAGTGGCCAGCTTGAGGCTCCTCCACGACTTCAAATCCTAAACTCTCTTGATACCTGCCATACTAAGGATTAATTTTTACTATTCTTATTGAGACTTAAAAGCTATATATATTAGTTTAATCTTCAATCACAAATAATCTCTCCTGTCTTGGTTGAGTTCATATCGACTAATAACTTGTGTGAGGACGAACCAGAGCCCCGACTTAAAATAGTTTGTTATATAATTATAGTTATACGTGACGCCAACTTGATCAGCAGATGGGTTACAGTCATGTCACAATGTAAGTGATATTTAACAATTTGATTTAGATTCTTTTGAAAATTAGACATCTCAGCTTGTTTCATCTGTTGATTGAACACCCAACTCTATCTGGGGGTTAAGTTAAATTAGGTTATGTTAGATTAGTTTATATCACTTTAGTTCAGCTTAGGTAAAGTTATATTTGGTTAGGTTAGTTATGGTGATTAAATTATGTTAGATAAGGTTGGGTTAAGATAGGTTAAAGTTAAGGTGTTTGATCATCAGTTAAAATATGCTGGGGTGTCTGATCTTAAGGTGATCCTTTGATTATCCCAAAGACAAAGAAAACGAGTTTTTCCTTCTTACACAAATGGAAAACGTGTGAAACCTTTGCCTCTCTCTCACAAATCATCTCTTTCTTCCTTCCCTTCTTTATTTATTCTGCTTTTTTCCTCTAGTGTGAGCGGTCACCTCCTCCATCTTGCTTCTCCTCCTGCCTTCCCCCAACCCTTCATCAGAGAAAGCAACACGAAGGAGAGATGAAGGAATGGATGGGTGGAGGGTGGGTTGGAGGGCTGGGGGGTGAGTGTTGGTGTGTCAGTGGGTGTGTGGGGTGGGCAATAAAGCCAAGGCAGGTAAGTGATCGCATTTTCATACAATCCTTCCATATGTCACACAGGTGAGAGAGCGCAGACGGGCGGTCAGCTGATGAATGTAAACAACCTATCATCTGGACTGTACCTCACCCTGTTGCACCATCCACTTCACAGCCACCCACACCACAGCCATCCACAGCACAGAATCCACAGTACAATTACCCACTCCACAACCATCCACACCACAGCTATCCATAGCACAACTATCCACACCACAGTCACCCACACCACAGCGACCTACTGTACATCACAGCCACACCACAGCCACCCACACCACAGCCACCCACATCATAGCCACCTACATCACAGCCACACTACAGCCACCCACACTACATCCTCCCACACCACAATCACCGACACCAGTCACTGACACTGCAGCTACCCACAGCAGCAACAATGACCCTCTCATATATATATATATATATATATATATATATATATATATATATATATATATATATATATATATATATATATATATATATATATATATATTCAAACACCTAGAAAAGCGTATCAAGTACAGTAATTCGAGGAATTACATAAATATTAAGTCCACAAAATAGCATTGCTCTGATTTGGATAATTTTTGGGTAAATAAGAAAATATTTGAAGGACAAAGTATGTATGGAAGGAATGAAAATCAAGTGAAAAATATCTGGCATAAAATAAAACAGCAGGTTGGTAAAACTGATTAAACTCCCTGGATATTTTCAAATATTTTTCCAGATGACGAGAAATAGACACGGGGAATATCTGTGTATATATTCACATTATTTTTGTAGTATAAATGTGACAGATATATTTTCATACAAGTGAGCTGGAAGACAGGAGTAGTGAATGGTGGTGCCGGGAGGCGGGAGAGGTTATCGTGGGAGTGGCGTCAACGGGTGCGAGTGTCACACAGAACAAACATTCCCTGCCATATGGAATGACTGTGGCACTTTTGAGTGGATTAAAGCCTCTGTACCAACCCATATGTCCAGAGAAACTGCGTCTAGTGACGGCCACGCCACACCCCGCCATTGTTACCTTAGAAAGTCCTCGGAATTGGGCTTTTTTTGTATTTTTCGGCGCAAGATTTTTTGTAAATGATTGTCTTTCTATTGGTTTAAGGGAGGCATTAACCGGCGACCTCGTTTACATCATTATATGAGAATCTTAGCAAGGTGTTTCGGAGACACTGGTTGGATGCGTGTTACGTCATTTACGGGCTTAGGTTCCTTGACGACCAGCTTCCATTAGGATGATGTACGATGATAAGATCACCTCGTCACTGATGAACACTGATGAACAGGAGTTAAAACATACTAAGGCTGCAGGCTTTCGTGTTGGGAGTGCTCAGGGTTGTGTTGTGTGAGCAATACACGAATTTCCGAGCACTAAATATATTGAAACATAATTAATAAGTAAATGGTAGCATCAGTTTGACATGTACAGATGTGTGCAAGCAAAGAAAGCATCAGCTTTTTATGAAGCAGTTTTAGTCATAACAATTGGCATTGTAATATGCACAGGGTGGAAATTCCTTTAAGAAAGTTTACAGACGTGAAAGTGTCATACGAGCCGCTAATCCGTTAAAATTAATCACTTTAATTTAGATTTAGACTCCGGGATACACCCTTTAACTTCTGAAAGGAAACTGTCCTGCCTATCGCCCATTAGCTATCGTTAAGCTCGATCACATGCTCTCAAAGGCGGCCGCCACGGACCTTCGACCCCAGGTAAGTGATGCCTCTTCTCAGCCGTCGTTGGGTAAATAGTCACATTTTTTTCTCCTCCCTGCGCTTATGACACTTATGTTCCTATAAATCGATGTATTTTATGCTATTATGATCACGAGTGAGACGTTAATTCACCGAATGGCTAACGGGAAGAGATACGTCAGGGGTGAATCGTAGCTTTTATTTGTTCCCGCGCACTTTGAAAGATGGAGCACCTGTTGAACTTTGTACGTCTGGCAGGGCCGTCACTATCAATCATACGCTGCCATATGTGAGTCTCATGCACTCCTGCCCACTACGATATATGAAAACATGTTATATATTCATCCTGACGTCTCGGGGCTTGCTGGATTAAGGGATTTATATTGTCCCACTCTTATATAATATTTGTCGGGCTGGATCTATTAAGATTTATGGTTGTGAAGGTGTGCCTGTGTAATTTATAATCCCCAGATGACGAAGCTGTCGGCTTAGCAGAAGCTGGTGGACGCGGGCTGACTTAAAGACTACTGGATTAAAATCTTTTACTGAGGATCATCAAGGGAAACGTAGTTAACGAGTACAGTTATCAAACATGTGAACGTTGGAGCCGAGACGGTTATGTTGCGGAAAACAACGTACAGTAGACCCAACGAAGGAAGAAATTATATAGGTATCAAAAACTTCAGTAAAATGAGATAAACACAATTTGATAAAAATCAGAAAATGTATGTTTTAATTTCTTTTGCTGTTGATGATAAGTGTATGTAGAGCCTACTAGCTGAAGTGCAGTACAGTATATAATACATTTTAACGTCAAGAACAACCAAAGCAGATTTCCAGATTAGGATTATCGAAAGTGCACCTTTTTGTTTTTTCCCTCTACTTATCTGAAGGAGGCAAGGGAGCTTCTAGTTGATTTAAGTGTGACGTACAAAGTAAAGTCGAAAATGCACTGAACTCAGCCATAAACGAAGTGTTCTCTCAAACACCAGGTTACGGGGAAGCAAATTTTAAGTCCTTTGAGGTTGCTAAGCGATGCGTAAGATATCCCTTAAGAAATCAAAAGTACTTAAAGGAACACCAGTTTACCCAGAATCTTGCAGTTAAGTACACCAAGTTAAGAAATGTTCACATAAATCATGCTTGACAAAACTTGTGCTGAGGCGCTTAGTGAATTATGCAGTCGCTGCGCTATAACTTGAATTTATTTAATAAAAAATCGTATTAAACCAAAGCGGATCAATTAGATTCGTTTAAAAGAAATTCAGAATTGGGAAATCGAAGTCACTA
The DNA here is from genome assembly GCA_958450375.1 of Homarus gammarus. Lineage (NCBI taxonomy): Eukaryota > Metazoa > Arthropoda > Malacostraca > Decapoda > Nephropidae > Homarus > Homarus gammarus. The sequence continues at coordinate 567,492 of CAUDMG010000562.1, read as the reverse complement.
TCGTTCACACAGACGATATCGGATTCACGTTAGCTCACACATAAGAAACAACAATCAAAACTTAATGAACAAATACCACTATTAATATAAATTCAAGTCACCGTATTCATACAGAGTGTCGCTCGTTATCTTTGGCAATTTAAGAGAAAGTTTGAGGCGTATCCCACACTGACCAAAGAAATCGTGGGTTGAAGGTTGTTTACATAAAGTCGACAACACTGGAGGACATCCTTCATCCGTCACCTCATGTACACCCTCACACGTCCCCGCCATGACTCGCCACAACACCTCGGGCTGTCACCTGCTACGTCTATACGCTGTTGTATTGTGTGGAGTTATTAGACCAGGCGGGGGCGTCACACCAACTGTAACCACTATTGTATTAGTGTGTTGTATTATTAGACCAGGAGAGTACCTGATAGACCTACTGTAGCCAATGTTGTATTTATGTACAGTATTGTGTTGTATGATTGGTCCAGGCGGGGGCTTCAGACCAACTGTAGCCGCTATTGTATTAGTGTGTTGTACTGTTTTAATGCTGGACTTCCTGCAACCATTACTGTATTGATGTATTACCTGACCTACTTATGCAACCCTTTGTATTGATACGCGGTCCTATATATGATACAGCGGGAGTGTGTTTCGAGGTTACTTAATATGGAAACCAACATTATGAATCTTACTGATGACATTCAACAATTATTACAGAATATAAACTGGTGTTATTTGAGTTAGTTATATATGTGTTTTAGGAACTATAGGGACAAGTTGTGGTTTGTTTGTGTTATAATTCCTTGAACATCAGTGTGTATATGGTGAAATTAATAGTTTTATTTAAGAAGTTTGTGCTATCTTAATAAACTAAACTTCACCTGGATTTGGTTAGATTTGGTTAGTCATGTTTCTATTTACTTGTTGTTGGAATTATAATTATTTACATGACTTCCCTTATGTACAATCCAGGTCGACCTTTTGAAGAGAAATATAGTTTGTTTTTACATTATTTCCGTATCCCAATTATCCCTTAAACACACACACACACACACACACACACACACACACACACACACACACAACCACATCAGTATCTTTCTAAATAACTGACTCACAGACGTGGTATTCACTCATTAAAAATCTCATTGTGTTATTTACATTTATATTTCATTTTCAGGGACTATTCTTGAGATAAGAATGGATCTGTGATATGAACATAGATATGCAGTAACATTAAACATACAAATTGGGTAAATAATGCAGCTAAAAACTTGAAATACCCAGAACAACATACAAAGAAGTTACCATGAAATGCTCCGCAGTTCTGAGCGGTTCATACGACTCAGTGAAGATGAGAGTGTGGGAGACCTGCATCTTCAACACCAGATGACAATAAGGTGAACACGCCTCCCAGACTCCCGAGTGATGACGGCGCCAAATGTGAGAAAAATAGTAGAGAACTTTACTCAACGATACTATGATCAAGCTAGAGAGAAACATGAGGAAAAAAAAAAAAAAGATCTGTTTATGGATTGTCTTTCCCGTACTGTAACTTCCCAGGATATTGAGAGTAAAGAATAACCGATGATGTGACGATAACATAAGATACGGCGACCAACAATGGCGAAGAGGGCAAAACCAACAGAAAGACTCGTACCCTCGGTCTTCTCTAACAGTACCTGGACCCTATTATCTAACAACTGACAAGAACAATGGGGGAATGTAAACACCTGACTCCCCCCCCCCCTCATCCGTCATCCATACACTCCAGTTTTGTCCCCAGCTGTTTTTTTTTCTATCTGAGTCCAAGCTGTTACCAAGTACTACCACATACCAACCAAATTATACCAAAAGACTCACCAAGTACGACCACATACCCGTGAAATGCTTTTACAAACCTGCTGAAATACTGTTATATATTATGTGGTAATATTGGAGAGGTATATGGTAGTATTGGGTAGATTTGTGGTAGTGTTGGGTAGGTATGTGGTAGTATTGGGCAAGTACAGTACATACATACATACATACACAAGTGAAAGTATTTTCCCCTTGTTTACTGAGGAGTTAATCATTCTGACTTTTACCTGCACCCACAGAGTAAATCGTACACCACACCTGCTAACTTTAATCAAAGTATTGGCCAGGTTCAGTATATAAGAGACAGGAATTATAACCATATACTACTGTTAAGATCATCAAAATTACTTATGCCTATAATTATAGGTTAGGTATAATTAAGTATACAGTTTGCACACGTTGTGGGAGAAACTTCCCCAATACGCTTACCAGTATTTCAAGGGGTCAAGTTTATTTCTCTTTAAAAAATCACGTGGGAATATTGACAACACTAATAAGAGAACTTCAGTGCATGAGAACGTGGACGTATAAGGCACACGCAATTATAAAGATTCCTCCAAGAGTTTGGGAAACAACACTTGAGAAAAAATGCGGACTAGGAGAAACTCAGCTGACACACAAGTCTCTAAAAAATGTGTAATGTAAGCAAGAGATATAGAAAAAGATACATTATAAAATCTTAAATCTTAAATAGAAAGTTTATTTACATAACGTAATAGTGGAGGGGGAGTGTAAGGGCTCTGAGTCACACGCTGGGTAGTTCAGGGTGTACAGGGTGATCCATTAATGTTGTTCACAGTATACAATGTGTCTTCGTATTACAATGATTAGTAAGGAAAGTGTCAGTGGAAGACAGTAGATGCCTTAGTTCCTGAGGGTCTAAAATAACCACCGTTAAAAATTTTTTCTCGAAAATTAAGTCATTGTACTACGTGTAGTGGCGGTGGTATAAAGTTTGACCATATTATTTATACCCTCGCGGGCCGCCATGTTCGTGTTCTCTGACATTGTCTATATCACCAATAACTCTTGAAGACTTTTATATATTTTCTTAAAACTCAGACTAACATAGACAATATTCCTCTAAAAAGCTCAGATATAACTTTCACAGCTCTGAGGTTTCGATAATATCTCATTTTGAAGAACGCACATCACCACATTCACGAAGGCCGACAGTGGTAGCGTTCTGAAAGGTGACAACAAACCAGAACTGTCTCGGTATACATATGTAGTATTGTCCGGCTGTCAGTACACCTATACTCGAGAGCCTTTATATGTGTGGTTGTTGACAGGAAAGACCTCCACACACCACCACAGGCTGAGTGGTGTGCGAATACAAACCAAACTTAACTTAAGATTATTACGTTAGGAGAAAGTATTATTTTTATTATTCTTATTCTTATTAATTTGTAATCATTATTATTATCATTCAGTAGGGGGAGGGTGGGGGAGATTTTCTAGGCTAAAAAAAATATCTTCAAGGCGTTTTATTTGCGGTCGTATAAGTTCGCGTTAATGGGCCAATTAATATTAGCGGGTGATATTTTTACGGCCCCGGTTGACCCTTAATATGGCGGAGGGAGAAAATTTCACACGCTGTACCAACACCTACTAAAACGCCTTATAAAGTAGTCCCCGGTGTGAGGCAATATAAATACTGGCGCAGAGAGGGAAAAAATATACATACAGTTGACTATATTAACTAAATGACTCTATTGCACTGAAGAAGAGAACGAGGATATATGACTGAATTAATAAATATATCAAGATTCACAGATAATATGTATTGCTCTTTAGTTTGAGTAGAGAACTTAACTGACTGACTGACTGAATAACACTGATTTAAAGTCTTCTCCAAATAAAAACAAATGAAAAACACGTAAACTCTTTTCATACCGAATATCCGAAAACACAAAGTTCCCGGGTTCACTAAATCCGGTTACGGGTAGTTGACCAGGAAGAGGTAGCGAGTGAAACAAGGCTGAATAAGCTCGTAGAGTTTTGTTTTTTTTATACATTAATCCTCAGTTTCTCACGACACACATTTCCTACTGTTGTTGTATTTTACGAGTCTAGTGTCATTGGATGTATGAAAGTGTAGGTAAGGAATTTATTCATCTCCTTTCAGTATCTTATTCACTTTTACCCTTGTATGTAATATGATTTATTCAACTCACGTCTGTTAGTTTATTCAATGTACAATGGCGAGTGTATTTTAAAGTAAGATGTGCACTGTGTATGAGGTCTAGTGATAGTTAATAAGTTAAAGTGTTCGAAACAGGTGAGTCATAGGTGAGTCACAGATGAGGAGCAGGTAGTACTTACTTATATTGCTTTGATCTCGTAATAAAATCGTTTCCCGGAAAAAAATAATTGAGGTTTTACAAGTTTAAGATAATTACAAACATCCATTGAAGGTCTTCTCATGTCTACACCAGTTCTACATGAGTAATTACGAGACACACACACACACACACACACACACACACACCTGCATAATGATACTACTCTCTACGAATCTTGTGTTTAAAACCGTAGAGGAGTCGAGTTACAACGTAGGATCATCGTGGATCAACTTATCAGTGGGTAAAAGAGCGCGTCTGATGTACGATAAGCACACGGACATGATGGTACGTGTGTGGTGGACATGATAGTGTGGTAATACTCAGCAACGCTCGTCTTCTGTTGGAGTGTAACAATCAATTAGTGGGAGAAAAGCTGTTTCGTGTGAGTTATTGCGTTTTTTCTTAAGTTGATAAATAAGTTGATTCAGTCGATTGTTCTTGGTCAGAGTGTTTCGGATGAACAAGTAGAGGGATGGTTGGGTTAAGTTGAATGGCGGATGGGAAAACGAATTAATGGACAGATGAACAGATGACTCGTCTTGCTGGCATCATTGGTAGGGAACGACACCTCACATACCACAGTACCACTGACTAGATGATCAATTGGTGGCAGAGTCTCAAAGGTCTCTCTCTCTCTCTCTCTCTCTCTCTCTCTCTCTCTCTATTGGTTCTAGGCTGGTCAGTACACCATAATAGAGGCACCACACTACCACACAGGGCACTTCAAGGTACCGTCATGGTGCAAGCTGGCCGGTACACCATCACAGAACTGGTTTTGGGGGAGAAGTGTACGGCTCGGGTCCTCCTGAGCTGGACGGGGCAACGTGGTGGTGGGCAGCGCTCTGTACAGCATCCTGGTGACCTCTACGTGCTAGCAACACTGTTATCTGAGTCTTCTGTTTACTTGAGTGTCTTGAAGGAGGTGATGATAGTCGTAGTGATTCACAGGAGGATTTGATCACTTCTTGTATCACACAGTATCAAAGCGGACAGTTATACAACAGTTTGGCATATTAGAAGAAAATATTATACTCGAACGATGTTGCCGCGCCAGAAGTGTAAGAGACGTGAAAGACTGATCATTAAATTGGCTTCCCCTTGATCATCGTCCGCGTCTTAACATAGGTTGTAATCACGCCACGGCCGATAAACTACCTAGGAACAACAAGTATAAACATATGTTGGACAAAATGCTGCATCCCCATTCATTGGACGTCCCGTAGGGAATCCACCCCATCTTTTGTTTCGTCAGAGGAGCATCAGATTCTGCAAAATGTGTTCGCACCGCACTAAACCCTGGGTAGCGATGCTTACTTCACAGGGGATCCTCGTCCACTGCTCTCAGGTTCCTCTCCCTTGTAACTTGGCACGAATATATAGACGGCTATAAAATACAAATGTTCTAATAAGATTTAAGGGAAAAGGCCGTATGGTGAGGCAGGGGTGAACGCGATAACTAAACAATTGTTTTAACTTATAACGACAGCCGACACGGACAGATCGTCGTTCCCGAGAGATAAATAAAAAACTCTGAGTGATCGTTCCCGGATCCTTTTCACTAACCCCTTCAAGTATTAAAAGATTTACACCGCTTAATTGCCTCATCATTAAATCACATTCAGATGCGCTTCAGTAAACAGGGAAAACCGCAGGATCCGGCAAACTAACCCTCGTTAACAAGAGAAAGAGACAAGACACAAAAAATGGAGAGGCCGTCACTAGCTGCCTCTCCCTCCTCCCTCCCCCCAAAACAACAAGCTGTATATTCTTTTGTGGGAGACCGCTCGGCCCGGGCCAGTCCTCCTGCATAGCGGGAGGCGGGGGTGGTGAGGGTGGCGCTCGGGTGGTTTGGAGGGTGGGGTGGGGTGGAGGATGACTGGTGGTGGGGGGTTGTTTGAGTGAGGAAGAGGAGGAGAGGGTGGGGTTGCTGGCTAGTGGATGTTGGGGGATGGAGCTGGGTGGGGTGAGGTTGAGAAGCCGTATGAGGACATGGGAGTGAGTTTTTAAAGTTAGTGTGGGTGGTGGGTGTGGACGGTGGGTGTGGGCGGTGGGTGAGCTGTGCAAGTAGCTAGAAAGGATGGGTGGTGGGTGAGAGAGATTGAGGGAGAAACAAACATGGGCGGGGTGAGTTTCAGGGGTGGGTGGTTGACGTGTGTTGGGTGGGGTAAGTTGTGGACGTGGGTCATGGGGTGGGTAACTGGCATGGCTGAGTGACTGGTTGGCTTGGGTAGGGGTCGATGGTGTGGATGAGTGGTAGATGGATGGCATGGATAGGTGACGCGCGTGGGTGCGTGTGTGTGTGATAGGAGGGCGTATGTACAAATGTCGATACAGGTGTAACAAATGGGTATTATGTGTGGTGTAGCTTGTGTAGGGATGGATGTGGGGGTGGCGTGGGCGTGGGTGGGTGACAGGTGGATGAGGCAGGTGGTGAAAGCTGGTCACTTCACCTCACTGCTCCTCACTCATGCTTCCTCCAACACGGTTTATGACTTATAAATTTGGGGGGCGGAGTTAAGTGGAGGTGGGTGTAGTGGGGAGGGGTGAGGCTGGGTGGAGATGGGGAGGGGTGAGGGTGGGTGGAGATGGGGAGGGGTGAGGGTGGGTGGAGATGGGGAGGGGTGAGGCTGGGTGGAGATGGGGAGGGGTGAGGCTGGGTGGAGATGGGGAGGGGTGAGGGTGGGTGGAGATGGGGAGGGGTGAGGCTGGGTGGAGATGGGGAGGGGTGAGGCTGGGTGGAGATGGGGAGGGGTGAGGGTGGGTGGAGATGGGGAGGGGTGAGGCTGGGTGGAGATGGGGAGGGGTGAGGCTTGGTGGAGATGGGGAGGGGTGAAGGGGCTTACCGAGGTGTGGTGGGAAAGAGAAAATTATGGGATGGAGAGGAGTGCGGATGGGGTGTTGGTGGGGTGGGTGTTGGTGGATGGGGTGGGGATGGGGTGGGTGTTGGTAGAGGATGTGTTGTACAGTATGTGAATAGGCGTCGAGTTGCTGGTGGTGATGATCGTCTCGAGCAGAAACATAAACCGTAGTTAAGAAAACGATAATTATGACAATTTTGTTCTTATACTACTACTGCTACTAGTAATAATAATAATAATAATAATAATATAATAATAATAAAGGTAGTATTAGACTATGGCGCCTTTCTACAAACGTCATAGGAGACAACGGCGTACTCAGCATGTTCCGCCATACAGCTGTTCAATAGTTTACAAATTTAATTTTCGGGGAATATTGTGCAATATTCTTCCGCCACAGACGCTCTTTATCAAAACTTCCATCTTCTTATACAGTTAATAGTACGTTCCTTACTCATTTTTCATGTATAGTGTTTCGTTCCAGCTACAATCAAACATTGCAGTGCACTTTTTTCAGTTTGGCACAGCGGGTGAAGATAATAGTATACTTACCTCAGGACTCTATAGGGTGAACCACAATACTGACCTCTACAAGAACTGCAACAAAAAATGATGAGTGTGATAATATTGATGATTTACATATTTTTTTATTGCCTTAACACAGATAACGGATATTATCAGAGGTTTATGGATGTCTGGCTAACGGATGACGATGTTGCCTGCAGCCAGAGGAAAGAGGAAAACAAAGGTTGTGAAATAGAATGTATTGGTAGAAAGGGAGCGTCACGGAGCAGGTGGTCGACAGTGAAACAAGTTGTACGAGTCAACACGAGATATACAATAAATTATATCTTAAAATGGAAAATGTTTGGTTCGTTCTTTGGTCCAGCGATGGTGTATGGTAGAGTAGGTAGATTATATACTCCTTGTCCACACACATGACTACTGAATGTTCTTGGGAATTTTCATAATGTAAGTAATGCTTGTAATGAAGGTATCTCACAGCAATGATTTTGGTGAGCTAAGATACATATAAGAAAACATAGATATAGATACTAGATGTTTAATACTTTTCAGATGAAGCATTACGATACCTGTTGTGGCAGCTGGGTAGTTAAGTCAGTGAGGTGCAGAGAGAGATCTACCATTGGTGCTTTATACTGGTGAAAATTTTCCTGTTAAACATTCCAGTGAAGTGTGAAGGAAGATATGGCTTAAAGGAAATGACATCAAGGTCGAAGTGTTTGTGTTTTATTTTTGGCAGTTCCGGGTGAAGATGGACTTACAAAAAAACCCCACACATTCACGATAATGAGGATATAGTCCGTGATATATGGAAGGCGTTGGACATCACAAAACAGCTGATGAAACAAGGTAAGTTGAAGCGTCATTAAATTAGTTGCCGACGATCAAGGATATTATCAGGAGGAGGCAGCTGCTGATATAAGAAGATACTGACTATTATTTATATGGAATTAACGTCGGAAATGACTATATAACATGTTAATGCCATTACTATATATAGATGCATAGGTTTAGTAGGTATTAAGTCAATTCATTAATACATTATAGTAACTTTAGGATACTGTCTTTATTCGTAAAATACTGTCTTGTACAGTATACTTAAAACAATGATAGGTTTCTGGTGTGTGTGTGTGTGTGTGTGTGTGTGTGTGTGTGTTGTGTGTGTGTTGTGTGTGTGTGTGTGTGTGTGTTGGGTGAAGGGTCGAGCGTGTAGGATATATCATCATGTTTCTGGCAACAGGCATAAAGATGATAGATTGATTAAACACTGAGATACATCGACTAGAAAATAATAAACTAAAATAAATGAAAATTGAGAGAAAACAAAGAGAATAAGAAAAATAAACAGATAACACAATACTTTTGTCTCGTTATCTCTATCAAATGAGAAAGAAGAATTGCCCTAACGTGAAAACAAATAGAAAACACTATATTTCTCAGTTCTCTAAGGATCTTACTAACAAAAATCATGTCATTAGAAAACGGAGGGTCTCTTGCCATCGTCTTCTTTGGCCAATGAGACTGTGGGTCGTGACACCTCTTAAGCTCTTATTGGCTGATGGCTGTAAATGAGAATCTAGCCTGTAAATACTTCTCCTGTGACTTCCTGCTGTGATTGGATGATGATGTTGGGGAAGAAGAGGAAGGAGAGAGATCAAACACTGTAGGTAATACATATCCGTTTGATTTTTGTTAATTTACTAATAAAAATAACCCCTCCAACTCTCCCTTCAAAAACAAAGGAAAAGAGAAAAAACAAAACGATAAAAGAGAAGCAAATAAACGAAGAAGAAAAGGGTAGATTTAGTAGAGAGAAATAAAGTGGATGTGTTATGGACTTACATATATTTACCCACAATTAGTAATGTTGATTTGGACGACAATTAAAAACTCATTTACTGCGAGCGTATCATGATTCACCTGGCCCCCTCCATCCTCCCTCCTCCATCCCGACTATTGCCTTCCACCCTCACTCCTCCACCCGTTGTTGTCTGGTACCCTCCCTCCTCCACCCACTGCCGTCTCCTACCCACCCAACCCATGATTGTCTCCTACTCTCCCTCCTCCACCCATTGTTGTCTTCTATCCTCCTCCTCCTCCACCCATTGTTGTGTCCCAGCCTCCCTTTTCCACCTACTGCTGTACTACACTCACTGCTGTACCCCGCCCACTACTGTATCCCACCCACTGCCTACCCATTGATGTACTCTGCCCACTGCTGTACCCCACCCACTACTGTATCCCACCCACCTCTGTGATCTACTCACTGCTGTACCCCGCCTACTATTGTATCCCACCCACTGCTGTGATCTACCCACTGCTGTAATATACCCACTGATGTACCCCGCCCACTGCTGCACTACACCCACTGCTGTACCCCGCCCATAACTGTATCCCACCCACTGCTGTACCCCACCCATTGATGTGCCCTTCCCACTGCTGTACCCCGCCCATTACTGTATCCCACCCACTGCTGTAATCTACCCACTGATGTACCCTGCCCATTACTGTACCCCACCCACTGCTGTGTATTACTCGCCTTCTCCTTCCACCTCTACCACAATCACCATCACCACCACCACCGTTACTATCACCACCACCACTACCACCACAATCACCAACACCACCACCACCCTCACACCAGTTGTGGTGGTAGAAGGCCTTGGGTGGGTGAGAACTACCTAAGGATGGCGCCCTTCTCACTCCCCGGCCCAGCTCCTTCAATCACTGTTGCCAAGAACGACACATAAATGATACCTCTTGTCATATTTCGTGACGATCTTCATCATACTCACATCGTAAGAGACTGTCATGCCAACTAAAATTTTGGTTTTGTTTAACGACACGCCTAGTACAGTACACTCATTTTACCAACCTGGATCGTTTTGTATATTGCGGTGGAAATATCGGCAAAGAATGGATGAAATACGTCTCTTTTGGCAGCACTGCGTTCAATTAGTATGCACAGTAAGTCGTCGGCAAGACGTGACGCCGCCTCCTGACCTCTGCTGCCATCTGGGGGCTGCGCCGCGCACTACCTCCCCTCGGGGTGAAGATGAGACCTCTGGAATCCACTAACCACCCACTAACTTTCTCACGGACTTGGAGATTAATGGGTATTTTCTTTAAGTAAAGGCTCTCAGTGACATTTTCTGAGGCTGTCACATTACGTGACATATATATCGTCATGTAGAGTGTCTTTCGTGGTTCAGAAAGTCCAAAGTGTAGAAAATGGGAATGACATCATCCATGGGTATGCCACCTTCCAACTCTCACGGCCCTGGAGTCCCGAAAGACGAATCAAGAGAAATGATAAGGTACTTACTATGGTCCGGGAGTCGGTCGCTAAGGCGTGGGTGATCCACAGACTGCTTGCCCTACCCACCCTCGCCGCCCCCGCCTTCCCAAGGCACCCGACGCCCCTCTACCCACGCATATCTGGAAAATCGTAGCCTGGAAGAGGAGTGCTGAAGCAGGTGAAGAGGTTGTAAGGAGGGGCGGCAAACACTCCCTCCCTCCCACCCACACCGTATGGTGGTGTCGGTACTGCACTTGGCAGGGTTCGGCTAGTGGCACTCGGGCCCGCGGGAGAGGCGTCGGGCACCACATACATCGCCGCCCTACTGACGAAGGTCCCGCCACACGCCTGGGCACACACGACGCCTCGCCCTCATACTGCAGAAGGTGTTGTGTGGATGGACGATGATGGTAACAGAACCTGTGTCACGCTATTGCTGTTGTCACGTTAGTGTCACGAGATGAAATGTTGTGATGTGTGCTGAAGAGAATATTGTTCCGTGAGGTGATGACTTAAGAAATTATCAAAATTGGTCAGAAAACAGTTGCGGGAACGAATTGTTGGATTACACGAGTCGGCGGCCCGGAAGAACGGTAATAACTTAATGGTGAACATCGGTGGCAGGGGCGAGTATCTACCTTCACCCACCTCGCTGCGTATCACTCAACTAACACTTTCATTTACGTAAGATTTGTACATATACTGTATATATATATTATATATATATATATATATTCATAAATCAATCAGGTTAAACATATATGCCTCAGAGACTAAACTAGTGGTCGGACAGAAAACAACCCCATCGAAACCAATAAAAACCTTCCTTAACGACCATCGCCAGGACTAATTGACCAATCAGCGACGAATCAACGGCGGAAGACGAGGTGTGATGTTGTGATTGGTCAGTTGTGAGGTAGTTAGCACGCGCGGGTCCCCCTGGGCACGCGACGCTGTGGCTATGCTCGCCGCCCCTGACACCCTGTCATTTGTCACGTGAGTATTGTCCTCGTGACGCTTGTGTTGTCCTGCACTGTGTTACAGGCTGGGGCAGTATTGTTGTAGTGCTGGTCTCTATCTTGTATCGTTTTCTTGTGTTATTTATTTATTTATTTTGTCGTTTGTTCTTTATTTACTGCTACTTCTTGTGCTGCAGTGTTCTGACGTCAGTTATTGCTTCACAACGCTGGCTGTAGTGTCTTAGTCCTGACTTGTAGCTGACTTTGTTTGCTATGATTCCTTCACCTACAGCACGTAATATTATAATGTTATTATGTGTTATGATGATGGAATAATCGGAGAAGAACAGCGACAGATTTTTTAGATAATTTTTTATATGAATTATCTTCCTGTTCAAGTTGTAATAACCCACAGTGTTGTAATAATATGTTGTGGATTGGTACTTGATGTTGTATTATGTGAACTGTAGTGCGGCGTTCTACAGGACGCTTATAAAACACCCTGAGCAAAATCATTCATACCGAGACATTTCATTGATACAACTACTACTACTAATAATGTTACAATATGTATTGCTTTATTATTTTCTATCTGCTAGGTATACTGAGGTGTATATTGTTGTATGACGATGTATTTTGTAACGTTAGTTCACGACAGATCGGTGTGTTGAAAAGTCCCTTGCGGGGTTCATGTAGTCAATGCTGTAACGCTTGTAATATGTTATGTTGCGTTGACGTCGTCCTGACATCGTGGTGTGTTGATGTATGTGGTTGCAAATGTTGTAATTTAGGTTTAATGTTACAGTATGTTGCGTGGATTAGTGTTGTGTCATTTATCACCGTGTTGTAATGTGTGCTGTAATGTTACCTGTTGACATTTCCTTAACAACGATAAGGTGAGCTGTGAGGTGTGCTGTTGTAGGGAAGGTATTAGTATTGTAGTGAAGGTTTAGTGTTGAAATGTTGTCACTGCGTTGAAACATGTGCTGAGGTGTTGTATTCCACGTTGTAATGTTAATGTTATAATGGGATGTATTGCATTAGTATGGTTAGTTTATGGGTATGTGTTGTGTTGTGTGTTGTGACGGTGTTGTAAAGTATGTTGTGACGTATGTTGAGTCTAGTGATGCGGGGCGAAACCTCAGGACATCACCCTGGTGCTGCCTGGTGTGGTTACGTGATTAGGACTGCTGGTTACGTGGTTATAGTAGTAGGATACGTGGTTATTATGGTAAGCTGGGTGGTTATGGTGGTAAGTTACGTGGTTATGGCTGTAAGTTGCGTGGTTATGGCTGTAAGTTGCGTGGTTATGGCTGTAAGTTGCGTGGCTATGGTAGAAAGTTACGTGGTTATAGCTGTAGTTACGTGGTTATGGCGGTAGGCTACACAATGGTACACATCGGTGGTACTGTACTTTCCTTCACTGATAAAATGTTCAATAAGTACAAAAAGAATATAGCATAAATCGATGTATATTATTCATAAATATAAACATAGATAAAAAGTAGTGTCTGGTTTAGAAATGATAATAATTTAAAGTACTCGAGTTTGTTTTTGAAAGAAATTAAAAAAACAAAAAAAAACAAAGGAAAACTGAATTACATTGACCGTTCTGGAGGCGAGCATTGCAAAAGGCAGAGGTTTGTTTAAGTAAATTTTAGCTTTAGAAAATACTACATGTTACCATAGAGCATTGTATCTGAATTTCCCGCCATTGTGTCAAGTATTGCAAATAATTTTTTTGAAGGGTTGTGTGTAGTGTACAGGACGGTGGACTTGTACTGACTGTAGGGAGATGAAAGGGTCAGTGACTGTCTCTCGTTCACCTGTCATAAGATTCAGCAGAAAGTTAATCTTAAATTTTTTTCCCTCTTGAGATATATGAGGAGTGTGTTAGATAACCTTTGTATCATACCTAAATGTCGGACAAAAACTGGAAGAGCGTCCATGTTGTCAGTGAGGAAATTAAAAGCCCCCAAGATCTTACCAGCACTAGATGAGGTGTGAAGGTGTATTAGCAACATACTAACATAACCCGTCATTTTACTGTTTACTTGAGGAAATGACGGCCGTTGCTAGCTTGCATCACCGGATCGTGTGTGTTGTGGTTGCGACACACCAAACACCAAGGATGTCAACAACCAGCCCTAAGGTTGTCAAGACGCGAAATATCTCTTGAAATATCTATATATTTACTGGATATATAAAACACTTTACAGAATTTGATGAGAGAGAAACGCTAACTCAGGGGACGATCTAATAAGAATAGTTGTAAACATGAAGTCCCAAAACAACACAATACATTAAATACAAAGTAAGAAAACAAGCAGACTAATCGGTCATATTGGAACAGATCACTTACGATAATGACAAGCACACGGAGGGTAAGATGCCCCATTGTTGTGTACAGTTCGTAGTGGCTTCAATAACCTGCTACTTGCTGTATTTAGATCGTAAGAAATTACTAGTTATTGTTAACGTGTTCCTACACTAGGTTCTGGTGTCTGAGTATATTAGAACCGATGATAGTGTGTCTCTAGTGATGTACAGATTATTATTAGATGAGAAAAAATTAAATGGTCGTGGTACTGTATTTCCCTGAACATATTATTTTTTGATTAAAGAAAAAAGGGTGTGATAATATATTGAACTATTAACAAATCACAATGAATCTAAAACAAAATGAAAATCTAAATAAATCTGAAATTTCTAACTATTTAAAAAAACTAAATCATAAAAACACAATATATAAATTTAAAAAATATGTATTTTTTTAGCATAAATGGAACTAAAGTCTCATAGTCAAAGTACATAAAGACACACTATTATACTAAATGAAAAATTGTAATTAAAACGATAACAAAAACGATGCCGACGACGCCAACGACAAACCAATAATAACATCGCTTGGCCATGATGTCATAGTCTTCTCGAGTCTTCTGTCTGGACGATCAAACACAAGCAGTCTAAGGTCATGTGTGTCAGCCTCAGGGGGGAATAGTATTAATGGCGAGCAGCGAATGAGAGATTGTGTAGTGTGTACGACTGTGCGTTTGAATGATACAACTCTACCTTCACTATATAGCATCATCCACGACATTCTCCCTCTCACACATACACAAACACATATACACAAACACACACACACATACACACACAGTTTCCTTAAGAATTTTTTATCCGTGTTAATTGAGATACACTTAATGAAAAAGTCTCAATTTAATATGAACGCCATTCTAGCCGTCATCTTCGTATCGTATCGACAAAAAATAGTAAGTTAGATCCCTACTTACTTCATTACTTAGTGTGGAAATTTCACTCGCGGATCACGGAGAGCAGTGATGATATTCCCTAGTTCCTGGAGTGAATTTTCCCCCATAATTAGAGTAAACGAGACAGTATTAAGGTTTGGATGAGACTCTGTGCAACTTTAAATTGATTTTAGAGTAAATTTGAACTAGATAAATCCATTTTCAAATAATTATCTATGGAAAAAAATAACGTATGACTCTGAGGTTCTGGAGTACAGGTATGTTGACTGTGGCAAGATTCTCATTAGTCGAAAATCCGATAAGACATAAAATATCTTGAATATTAAGTAAACTGTTCACCAAGAATATTATATTAATCATCCAGTTGAATGTTTACTGAAATTTTAATCATGCAGTAAACGTTTAACACAAACCTTAATCATTCGACAAACATCGGACCAAAATCTTGACCATACACTAAACAGTTCACTAAAATCTTCCTCAACCAGAATTAAGCTTCAAATTATATGAACAATTAATTATTTGTTCTCGAATCGTTGGGTAAATTTTGATCATCAGGAGACAGTAAGACCTTGATCAAAGAATTAAGTTGTTCCCAGAAGCCTTGATCATTTAGCAAACTGATCGCCTAATATTTTGATGATTCGATAAACTGGTCACCAGAATTATTAGTAATTTAATAAACTGATTAAAAATCTTATTAATTAATTAACCATTCAGAAAAAATCTTGAGCATTAACTTCAATAATCACCAAAAATCTCGATTACGAATTAAACTTGTCACCAAAAATCCTTTCCAGGAAATTATTTTAATCGCCAAAATATTGATCATTAAACAGACGGTGTACCAAAATCTGATAATTTAAAATCTTAGATAAAACATGTATGTGTGTGTGTGTGTGAGCATCAGTATATGATTGTGTGTGTTTGTATGTGAAGAGGACACTAAATTTATTTCTCAACACACCACAGTTAGCACGACTTGACTCAACGTCGAGATGAGGTGAAAGCCCTGTTTGGTCGCTTCCTAGGGGTCGACCCTCTAACAAGGCCCTAACTCTTCCACCCAAACCTAACCTAACCTTAAAGGTAATGGGTTCCGTAAATATAATAGGTTTATTGGGTTCCTGCAGTGTAATGGGTCCCTAAAGATAATAATGACCTTAAATAAAATAATTACCTTATGTGCAATTACACCTGTAAAAGGACATGGTCCCTAAATTAACCAACAGATTTATTTTACGTTTTAAGGTCAATTGCGATTACAATTAACGCCATTATGACCTTTAAAGTTGATTCCATTAATTTAAGCGTGTTTGAGACGCTTCGAGATAGAGGTTAACCGTTTGACTTACGAATGACAGCATATTAATCTTTTAACAGTAACAGGTTAATCCCTTGAATGTGACGGGTTAACTCCTTGAGTGTGACAGCTTAACCTCTTGAGTGTGACGGGTTAACTCCTTGAGTGTAACAGCTTAACCTCTTGAGTGTGACGGGTTAATCCTTGAGTGTAACAGCTTAACCTCTTGAGTGTGACGGGTTAACTCCTTGAGTGTGACAGCTTAACCCCTGAGTGTGACGGGTTAACCCCTTGAGTGCGACAATTCACCTCCTTAAGTGTGGCAGAATAACGCCTTGTCCAAATTAACCCCTGGAATGTGACAGTCTAACCTCCTGAATACGACCACTTAACCCCTGAGAGCGACAACTTAGCCCCTAGAGTACAATAACCCCCTGAGCACGAAAATGTCCCGCATAAGTACGACAATACAGCCCCCTTGAGAACAACAATACAACCCCTGAGAACGGCAACTTAATCCCTTGTGTACAATAACTCATCTCCATAATTATGACAACTTCACAGCTTCCCCCCACAAGAATGATATCTAACCATCCCTTTGAGTATGATAACTTAACCTCTAAAATAATATAACTCATTCTTCAGGTGTGACAATGTAAACCCACTGAGTACGATAACTAGAGTCACACGATTAACATGGTCTGTCAACGCTTACACCTGGCGGGAGATAGGAAGTGTGTAGAGCCAGAAAGTAATGTAAACTTGATCACCCATATAATGTAAACTTGATGTAAGAATTATTATATTTTCTATCAAATAGTATTTTTATCTTCAACCTTCTGTGTATCTGGAAGGACCTTCGTTAGCTGCAATGTCTAAATATTTTTATTTTCATGTTGGAAATGATTTATCTTTTGATGTGTTGATGGTGATTTATTGTGTGTGTGTGTGTGTGTGTGTGTGTGTGTGCGCGCGCGTGTGTGTGTGTGTGTGTGTGTGTGTGTGTTCGACCTCAGAGACCACACCATCACACCTCACAATGACTTCCTTAACTCACACTAACCCCCTTAAATCACACTAGCTCCTTAACTCACACTAACTCTTTAACTTACACTAACTCCTTTAACTCACCCTAAACCCCTTAACTCACACTAATCCCCTTAATTCACACTTACATTTACTTAGACACAAGGGTAATGTATGTGTCTCAGCTTGTACACATCCTATTGGGGTAGAGTGAAAAGGAAGGAAGGAAGGAAGGAAGGAAGGAAGGAAGGAAGGAAGGAAGGAAGAAAGGAAGGAAGGAAGGAAAAAAGGAAGAAAGGAAGGAAGTTTCATTATAAAGGATGTGTTGGGAAACGGTGCGCGCAAGAGAGAGAAACAGAGAGAGTTTAAAAGGTCCCAGTGTTGCTAACCATGGACGACCCAAGACAACTAGCGCATTGTGTCATCACTGCTAGACGTAAACACTCGATATATAAGGAACATTTAGCACACAATGAAACGTTTGCTCGTGGCTTAGGACAAAATCATACGTTCTGTTGATAATTGACAAAGAAGATCCACCATAACCCAATCTGGAATCTAGACAATGTCTGGTTGTGATGAAGACGGAATGAAACTGGAACAAGGAAACGACAACACCATTAATAACTCTCGTATCAACAGTCATAATCCTGTAGTCTATTACAATTGTTATTCTTGATAACAACCGCAACAATCACATTATCGCCATTGTTGTTGCAATTATCATTAACATTAACATTTAACCGACCAAACCTACACTATTCTTCCCTCACCTCAACGGCAGAGAAGAAAAATATTGAACAGAGATCGCAACAGATGGCGATATTATGTTAAAATTGGCAATTAATGTCAAATTACTTATCCTGTGATAACTCAGCTGTAACTGATTGGCTACAGAGGGATTATTTCTCTAACAGTATTAAAAGAAATATGTTCAGCGGGCGGGTAAGAGATACGAGTGATTTGGCGGTAACCTTGAGCATTTTAACGCCTCTTAGTTCACTGTTTGTTGCTCAGCTTCCTGTGCAGCAAGTATTGTCTTCCTGTGCAGCTTAACTAATTGTCCCTTGTTAAAGCCTTATTTTCCTGTGTAACATAGCTCAGCCTGCTTAGCTTATTCTCATGTGCAAAATAGCTCGGGCCATCATGCAACATATTCTTCCACGCAACACAACTCTTAGTCATGTGCAATATAGTTAATTTCCTTGTGTAACACGGCCCATTCTCTTATGCAACACAGAGTACTTACCTGTGCAATGCATGTAATTCTTCTGTGCAACATAGGTCATTCTTCTGTGTCAAACTGAAATTTTCTTCTCGGTAAAATGTGTGACACCTTCTGACTTTCAGGTAACCCCGTGAGTACGATAACTTAACCTCCTGAGTACAATATCTTTTCATTTTAAAGGTATGGTATTTAATAAAGGGCAAATTCAACGTACTCAGGGAATTAAATGACTGTACTCACGGGGCTAATTATATTATATTTTACTGGAATAATTCATTGTACTCAAGGTGTGATCATCATATTCAACTGGTTAAATTACTTCATACTGTAGTTAAGGTCATTAATTTAACTAACTTAACTCAGTCAGGTATTGATGTTAGTTCGTTCACCTTTATCACATGAAGCAGTCCTCCAGAGGGGACACAACATGGACGTGCAGGATGTGGCTAAGTTGAAACAGATAAGGACAAACACTTACCAAGGTGTTGCAAGTGACAAACATAAGAGTGTGTTGAGTAGTGTTGCGAACGTTTGGTTGACGGATAGGGAAATGTGTCTGCTAAAAGTAACATAAATGACAGATCAGTCTTGTGGTTATCTAAGTAATGTACCGGACCGTCAGGCTCTGCTGTCAAGTAGATGGCAGTGAATGGACAGTTATCTGCTCTATACAGAAAGGCACGTGTTTGTGTGTGTGTGTGTGTACCATATGCATACGTGTTTACATATTTAAAAATTAGCTGGATAAAATAAACTACTACTACTACTACTACTACTACTACTAATAATAATAATAATAGTGGTGCAGTACTGTAGTGAGGGAGACGCAACAACCATACGGATCACTATATAGGACACGATTGAAGTCTCCCCCAGGTACGCTAGACAACAAACGATCACTACTTACTGGGAATTCAAATTACTTCAGTACCTAAATTAACCCTTAGACTCGGCCTCGCGGATCACTACTTACTAGGATTTCAAAATACTTCGTAAATAAACTCAATATTTAGTCGCACTGTAATTCTTATAATCTAATAGTTGATGTCGTGTGTAGGTTCTGACTTACTGTAATAAATTAGAATATCATTAACACTCAGTCTTAGGTTAGGTTAGGTTAAGTTAGGTTAGGTTAGGTTAGGTTATGAAGGACCATAGCTCTTTGATATATAATTTTTCTTTTGTTTGAGTTATTGATTTTCTTAAATTTGTTACCGTGTTTATAGTTTTCTTTGTTTAGTTGTAGGTGAGTTGTTATTATTATTATTATTATTATTATTATTATTATTATTATTAGTAAGGATGTTCACTCAAGGTCTCTCAGGAGTCATCTCACCAGACTTGCTCCTCAGTGTTCACTAATTCATGAACATTCAACCTCTTAACTGACTTCTGTTAATAGTAAAATCAAGCTAATAACTGATATGAGCCGATAATTTATGCTAATCTTTAATGATGATTTGAGATCACCTGAAAACTCTGCCTTATTTCATCTGAGAATTAACCACCCTAACACTACCTGGTTGAGTTATGTTAGATAAGGTTAGGGCAAGGTTAAGTTAGAGTAGGTTAGAGTAGGTTAGTGTTAGGGTGGTTAATCTTCAGATGATCCACGATTTGTTCACCTAGTCACTTAATTTATTTGAAAATGACTTAAGTAATTTTATGACGATGTTTATGAGGATGTTTAATTTATTATGTTCTTTTGAATTATGTGTGTATACGACTATAGTATTTCCACGCTAACCTGGCCCGTAAGCCACGCCCCTCTTCTATAAAAATAGCTGATTGGTTCAAAGAAAATGTTCATGTAGCTGTCCATTTATTCAAACTAAATACTGTATGTTCACAATCGGTAAGCAGACCTGTTATTCTCTAAAATAATGTTAAATAACTGGACTATCACAAAGCAAATAATTTCAAGGCATTAACACTTTAGAGAGGATATATATATTTTTTTAATATTTATCATAAAAGGTCGAAATCAAAGATGAAATTTGCTTTCGAATGAAGCCTTTTCATCATTTGTTTGTTTTGTACCAAACATAAAAAAACAGAAACAAATGATACCAAACATTTAGCACAATAGGTAGTATACTACAGTTTGTACGGCTGGATAAATCCCAAATTATTTGTATAACTGATAAAACTGGATATAAATACGCGCAGTCCAGGAGAGGGTAAAACGCTCAGGGGAACAGCCACCGGACTTCGCAGCCAGATCGACGGGGTGATGAGCTGATAATGAGAGATCAGCTGTGGACACTTGACTCGTACTGCCAGTACGGTAGAGCTTGTATTAGAATACAGTACTATGACACACAAATTAACTACACCTCGTCCATCAGTGGCCATGATTTTCGTTCATTTGCACCAAATTTCTTGATGACAGAGGATGAAAATGTTAACTTCTACATCGTATCATATATTATTACTTAAACATTGTCACAACGCAGTACTGTATTTATGATGGGGAGACGCCAAGTTAGTGGATAAAATATTTAATAATCTGGTCGTGGGTGTGAGAAATATTTTTGTTGATTAAGTACCACAGCACTGACATCTGTTGACAGTTGTGAGTTGACGTCAAGATGATCGAAATTCCCGCAAAGTCCGGTGGCTGTTCCCCTGAGCGTTTTACCCTCTCCTGGACTGCGCGTATTTATATCCAGTTTTATCAGTTATATAAATAATTTGGGATTTATCCAGCCGTACAAACTGTAGTATACTACCTATTGTGCTAAATGTTTGGTATCATTTGTTTCTGTTTGTTTTATGTTTGGTACAAAACAAACAAATGATGAAAAGGCTTCATTCGAAAGCAAATTTCATCTTAGATTTCGACCTTTTATGAAAAATATTAAAAAAAAAAATCCTCTCTGAAGTGCTAATGGCTAGAAATCATTTTTAATGTGATGGTCCAGTTAATTAACATTATTTTAGAGAATAACAGGTCTGCTTACCAATTGTGAACATGTTTAGTTTTAATAAATGAACAGCTACACGAATATTTTCTGTAAGCCAATCAGCTATTTTTACACTGTAGAAGAGGGGCGTGACTTACAGGCCAGGTTAGTGTGGAAATAGTATAATAACTTTGTTCAGTAGTTCATTTGGCTTATTTTATTAAGGATATATTGAAGAAAAATATATCTGATATTATGGAGGATATTTGTCTTATCTGCTCTTAATTATCTAAATAAAGGTAAATATAATACTTAGTGCTATTCTCTGTAGATAATTTAAAATGAGATTCTACCATTTCAAGAGTAAATTGTTCAGATGGTATAGTACACTGACTCTAGTCGTCAGTACTATATTCAGGTGTACCAGAATTAACACATTTACTCTCAAGTTCTATTTAATACTCTGGTCTGATGTGCCCGGTCCTACACTGCAGTTTGAGGTTTCTAATACTACTGTTTGAGGTCTTGAATTTTTGGAAACCATGGCCCGGTCTTTAATGCTGTTAATATTGTGGCCTGGTCTCTTATAGTCTTAATAGCATGGTTCAACTATGTTCTTAAATTCTAAATACTAAGGTCTTAGGTTTCAAATTCCTTAATACCATATAAAGAACTGCGAGATCTCAAATTCCCGAGACTAAAACCAAAATCTCGTAAACTCCAGAAACTGTAGTCGAAGTTAACATTGTCATGGCTCCGACCTTTCAGATTCGCCAAAAAAGCCTCCTCGGGTCAGACCATAAAATTCTGAATGCTGTAAAAAGATACAGAGAGATCCTTTTAGTGTGGAGCCATTTAGAGGTGGCAGAAGTGAGAGGCCACCACAAGATACACACAACAACTTAACCTCCATCACCACCTTCATCCGTTCTCCCCAGTCTACCAAGAGGTGTTGATAAATTAGAAAGTGGCGGAGTCTCTCTCTCTCTCTCTCTCTCTCTCTCTCTCTCTCTCTCTCTCTCTCTCTCTCTCTTGTTGACGCGGCACTACTGATAAACACTCACGAACACGCATACAGGAACACTTAAACACGTATGAAAACACACACACACACACACACACACACACACACACACAAGAGTCATTAATTACCCTGACCTCTTAACAACCACAGCTATAGGTACTACATTCTTCCATCACACTTAATGATATTTTAATGATCTAACAGCCAATTCACATTAAACCTGTAAATTACATCCTACCAATCTAAAATGTACCTTAACTACTTAGTCCCAAAAACCTTCAACCACCTCTCTAATTACCCAAAGCACCAAAACTGCCTCGTTTCAACACTCCCTCATATACCATCTTCGCAAAACCTAACAACCTTAACTACGTACAGTACATCCTGACTACCTAAACTACCATTTAACATCTAACTACCTCATACACACACACACCTTAACGACCCTGTCAGGACGCCCCAGCTTGACGTGAGAACCCGACAATACAGAGGAGGAAAGACAACTACTCGTAAACTTAGACAAAAGCGAATAGTTCACCCGCGTCTTGAAGTCATCGGCAGTTGTGACGACTTGTGTGAGTGAGAAACCCACCACACATCTTCCACCTGAGCTAATGACCCCAAATAGCCGTCTTAAACCCTCAGAAACACTATTATTAATTCTGCTAAAATACACCGAAGGAGAGGAAGGGGGGGGGGTAGGGGAAAGGGTAGGGGTAAGGGAAGAGGGGGTAGAGGTGCAAGGGGTTATGGGGGGAGGTGTAAGAGGGAGGAAGGGTTAAGGGGGTGGTAAAAGGGGGGAGGTAGAGGTAGAGGAGGGGTTAAGAAGGAGGGGGTAAAGGCAATGGAGTTAAGGGAGTGGGTGGGGAGGTGGTGTAAGGGAGGGGGGTCAGGGAGAGGGAGAGGGAGGTGAGGGAAGCCGCGGTTTAAGACTTCACACAGTATGCCCTCCTTAGACCGTGTTAAAAAGGTCTCCTGTGTGAGCGTATCATTGACTTAATGCATTCTGGGAGCGAGTCAGGTGTTCCGGTGGGCGAGGTCCCTTTACTAACACAGGTACGCCGCCACCACCCCCACCCCCACCTGTACCACCGCCTCCACACCCCCCCCCCCCCCTGTACCACCGCCGCCACTGGTTCGTCGTAAACCCTGATTTCCGAGCGTGGTTCCTGGTAGCAGTTCCATGACCCCAGTTCCAGGTATACTGATTCCAGACGACACCTGTTTTTTACACTGGTCTGCCCTGTTTCCCTGAGAGCGTTATGTTGACGTGGCGTTAGCTTGGGTTTTTATGTTTGTCACGGTGAGGAAGAAGAAGGAATGGAAACGAAAGAGAAAGAAAGAAAGAAAGAGAGAGAGAGAGAGAGAGAGAGAGAGAGAGAGAGGTGTTCACTGTTAAATATAAAATTGTTTGTTTACTTTCATCTGTACTCCTGTCTGTTCAGTGTCAGGTAAGCAAAACGAATACATTACACATCATCAAATTACCTGAAAATATACAATAATTTACGTAATCATTCATCATTACCTGCAACACACCTGTAGTGCTCGTTCAGTCACCTGCACGGTGTAGTTTGTCTAATGGTAGCTGCATTATTTTGATAAACTTACATTCATAGTCTAAGGTTATTCCTCACGTGGTAGACGGCGTTTGTAGTCAACAAAACAGTTCAAGTGTGTGTGTGTGTGTGTGTTGAAAGTCATAAGGGGGAGTGGTGTGATGGTAATGATCGTTTGGTCTTGTTTTATGTTGAATTGTCACTGGAAGGTTGTTTGATAGTTGAGAACAATTTATCTTCACCCATTAAAATTATCTTATTGTTTTTGTGAATTGCTGTTGATTTTAAAGTTATTTCTATATATTTTGATATTTAGGATTATTTCACCTGAAGATTAATCATCCTTAACCTAACCTAACCTAACCTAACGAACCCTACATCCTAACCTAAAGTTAACCTAACGTAACCTAAAGCTAACGTTAACCTAACCTAACCTAACCTACCTTAAACTAATCCCCCAGGTAGTGTTAGGGTGGTTAATCTTCAGGTGAAATAAGCTGGGGGACAAAGCTCTTACATTCTCAAAACGTGATACATGGTCCAATCTTTCATATTTTAACTATAATTGACAGTTTTCTCTGATTCTTAAAGTAATGGTACAGTATGGAACACATAAAGCGCTGTGGCGTGGATCTTAACCTCTGATAGTCCAGGTCTGAGCTTACACACATGCGGAACTACATACATTGACCTACAGACTCAGCTAATCGACCAAAACACACACAATAGCTTTCACAGCCCACAGTTCTGATACTCGTGAGCGCGCACATACAGCCAGACACTTACATACATACATACAAATAATGGTTGTCCATCGTGTACGGGGATGGCATGCCCTAGAGCCACCTAGGCGTGAATTTGTTTAAGGTATAGTAGATGTCGCCAACACAACAACCACACCCTCAGTTAACGAGTTGCATGACTCAGTGTCAAGGAATAGTCTGAAAAGGCCGGACTACTCACCAACTGCACTGGCTAACCATTACCTCGGAACACTATCTGCAAATCGATTAACATCCAGGTCCCCAGTTACTGTTGGATAGACAGAGGAAAATGGCGTAAAGAAACTTGCCTATAGTTTCACCCTGCCAGGGGATCGAACCCAGATCCACTAGCTTGCGAGGCGAGCAAGCTGACCTAATGGTCAGCTTGCTCGCCACATGCATACACACAAACATGTGTGCATACATACACACAAACACACGTGGTAGTTCTCAGCGCCCAGAACAGCTGATCAAGAGAGCCATGCACGGGAAAGATTCAGTCTTTCCGTTACAGTAAGATGATGAAACACAGAACTTACTTATCGCGTCATCTTAACTCACAGCTTGGTATTTCTCTCTCCCTGGTGTCTACAAGGGAGGTGTACGTTATTATGACAAGTTACTTCACTGATGTTTGATATTATGAAATGTGTGAGTGAGGAAGATTGACGGTTCGACACGTTCAACAATGCTATTTAACTGTTTGACACGCAAAAATGTGGAGTTTTAATATTCTAACACAGAATATTTGGGTGCGACGGCCGAGGGGATACTGCACTCGCCTGCTATTCTAAGCATCGTTGGTTCGATATGGGGACACAGACCACCCAGTTGTAAATGGGAACGTGAAGGCGGTCGAGTGCAGTGCCGGCCACGTTTCCTTCTGGTGTACCGAAGGCTTAGTGCTGTGTCTACACTGTCCTGAGCGTGCAGTCCTGTGTATGGGACCCACTTTCACCACACAAAACATTATATACATTTAATATATTGTCGCGCTAAAGTGGATAATCATTTATATTTTCCCTCAAATGACAAACAATGGACGTTTTGACCTGTTTTAGCGGGAATAATTGATGTTTTCTAACTTTTCAGTGGAAATATTCAGACAAATGAATATGTTATAACAAAAAACAAGACAAACCAAAATCTTGCACTATAAACCATCACAGCATAATTGTCTGACAGTCTAACAAATATAAAAAATACGAAACTAACTATAACACTTTACAGGACATTTTTCTTTACATCAGTGATCACCCAAACACTCACAGCTATAAGAAAACACATTACGACACTAAGCGTTTTTTTTTTATTCTTAATTCTTTTGAAACTCTGATAGTAATCTCTGGAAACTTGAAGCTACTTACTGTACTGTACGTCAACATTTTCGTGCCTTATCAACGCTACGATGCGGCAGGAAAACTGAGAACGGAGACACAATAGACGATCAGAATGTGTGTTTTAAGCGTTTCGTGTTGATAACGGATGACGTCATATATACAAAAACATAACGTCTCTTTTATTGTTATGCTTCTGTCGACTGAAAGAACTTATAACAGAATTTTAATATTTGATTAAAAAATATATACTTTCGGGTGAAAGTAATTAATCGAAAAAGTTTAATAAATTGGTTGAAAAATCTAATTATTTACTGACAAACCTAAATAACTCGATTAAAAACTCAAATTACCTTGAAGACAATCTTAATTACTCAGTTGGAGGGAAAAAATCTTATTAATTCGTCGAAAAAAATCAAATTTGTGTATTGAGAAATCTAGCAAAATGATCTAGTATATTTGTAGTTAACCTTAAATTAGATGGTGATGGTTGAAATATATATTTTATACGACTTTTCTTTTTTTTCTAAGTACTTCTTGTGTCCAATGCATCAAGTACCTCCATTCCAAGTACAGTCCAGGACATATTGTACCTCCATTTCCAAGTACAATCATAAAGGAATTGTACCGCCATTTTATAACCCTGAGGCTAGATGATCAGCTAACGGACAGGAAGCGAAGGTGATTTTTATTTTTAACGAGATGAGCAACATTTGGTCTCCAGGTGAATTGCCAGTGAGTATTTTGCTTTGTACGTGAAGTAGGAGTGAACGTCTTGCCTTATTCGTTAACTGCCAGTGAACATATCGCTTCATTCGTTAAGTAGTATTGGATATCTCGCTTCATTCGTTAAAGAACAGAGGATGTCTCGCTTCATTCGTTAACCAAAAGTGAACATTTTGCTTCATTCGTTAGCCAAGAGTGAATATTTTTCTTCATTCGTTAACTGATATTGAACATTTCTCTTCATTCGTTAACCAACAGTGAAGGTCTGGCTTCATTCGTTTTGTGTCAGTGAAGATCTCGTTGAACATAACATACAATAAAGTTTAACCTCAGCCTTCAGTAACATCTCCGAGGTGCTCAAAGCGAAATTCTCAGTAAGTTCGCGCTGTGTTCAGTAATATTTAATAGTTGCTGAAGAACATTCCAGTTGACCAGTAGTATTTAGGAAGTTTTCACAGTGATATTTCCGTGGTAGTCGAGTGCTCTAAAATATTCCAGCTGTGGCGTGCATAAGGGCGTGGGGCAGCCAGTGACGTCGTTTCAACACCCTGCGGTCCTTTCACTTCCTTATACCCTCATTCCTCGTGCTGGGAATTAAACGCCCCTCCAAAGGGCGTTGAAAACCCCCGATCCTATTCAGGCGATGCTCACTTGTTCATGTCTGCCGCGTTATATGTTTTTCTCACTAATCTATAGTAATTTATATGAATTCGTTCTCAGGTTTCACAGTCAATATTATAACGTCACGTTACTCACCAATATGTATATTATTTTCGAGATTCTACAAAGAAATATGGAATTTGTAGTTACGCAAAAGATTAAAATTGTGTAATCTATTAGGATTTCAGCAACAAGTGGCCTTAATAAACGAGGAAGAAAAACGAGGATTACGACAATTTACCCGACATTTTAAGACACACTTTTTCCTTAAGACCACCAACAATACAGGACTCCAGGGTAGGATCTCCACACCTCCTTGACCACCCGCGTCCTCCAAATATGTCTCCTCAAGACGTTTTTACTCTGATAATGAATGATGCACAGGTCCATTCCTTGCGATTTTTACGAAGCAGCTTTTTCAAAGATGGTATTCGAAGGTTTTTTTCTCTGCTGGTCATTACTCGAGGCGTCAGATTTATATTAAAAGATCACCTGCAGGTCACACTGCCACACCTCGTTATCCCAGAGAGTCGCTATATTCCAAGACGTCGCTCAAGTGCTCACACGACCTTAAAGTATCAGCGGCTACCAGAGATTTGATGCGACGTCAGCGCCATTGTTATTGTGTTGGTGGTTTGGTGAACTACAAGTATGGGTTCTATAATTAAATGAGAAGAGCGATCACCATGATAGTGAACTACAAGCGAGGTTTCAAAATAGAAATAATATTAGCGCCACCCTGGTAGTGTTGGGAGGTTCCTAAATTGGAAGTCGATAGTCCGTGACAACATCTGCAGCTCTCTGTAGTAGTAGTGGCGGCTGAGTGAAACACAGAGCGAGGCGAAGAGTGGCATTGTTTGACTGGACTATTTCTATTTAAAACTTGTTGAGATATCTTATTACCATCTGTTTACGCTACACCGGGGTGGACGACACACAACACTGATCACAAAAGTTAAATAACACCATAAATTTTGCATATCAGAGAACATCACGAGTGAAATGATGAAGAAAACATCATGTTGCTCAATATCACATCAAAACAACAATGAAAGTAAAAAAAAAAAAAAAAAATGGCGACTCTGACAATAGCCGGAGTAAAAGTAACATCTGAACTCGTCTCGTCAACAGTGGAAAAACAAAATGGAGTCTCGGAGCCTTGGTTTGATGAAGGTATTAAATTCTCTCCTTATTCCTCCCAAACTCACAAAAAGTGTCTACGCAATTCATCTGGTTCCTGGATCTTGTGGACATGAATCTTACTGAGTTGTTCAGAATATCTCATTAACAACCAAATATAAAGTTTCATAAGAATCTATTAAAAATTCTTCAAGTCTTAACATTTATTTGAGAAGTTAACCCAAACTTTCACCTCAAAAGTAACATAACTCGGCTGAAAGATTATTCCTTCTTGATACAACAGTGAAACAGACACATGAACTACTGTAATGTGTAACTCATGGCAGGAACGTGGCATTTAAGTCTAATATCTAATAACTTACGTGTATGAATGTTAGTGGTTATGTAGATAGTTGTTCAAGATGCCCATAACACCTTTAGATGTTCACTAAGATTCACTGAAATGTTCGCTGTTTAAAGCATTACTGTGGAAACCGAATCAAAATTTTCTTCTCAGATCTTCAGATACAAGATGACTGTCACGGAGCGGCTGTGTTGACGAAGGGAAGCAAATATATTAGGGATCATCTGAATATTATCCCCCAGATTAATTTACTTAAAGATTAACCTAACCTAATCTAACCAAACTTAACCTGAAGATTAACCCCAGTTAATTTACCTTGAGATTAATCATTCTAACACTAACTAACCTCAGCTAACCTGAAGATGAGCCTCTGAATTATTTCACCTTAAGATTAACTAAACAAACCTAACCTAACCTAACCTAACCTCACTTAACTTGAAGATTAACCCTCAGTTAACTCCATCTTAAGATTAACCACCCTAACCCTAATGCTAACCTGACCTAACCTTATTTAATCTAACCCTTCAGATAGCGTTCTGGTGTTTAATTATTAGATGAAACAATCTGGGAAGGCTAATCTTCAGGTGATCCCATAAATGGATGATCTCGTCAATATGAATCGAAATACCTTGAAAATTGTGTAGAAAGATTACCTGAGTGTACATATCTAAGTGTTCATGAGTGTACCTGAGTGTTCCGAACATTAACCAAGGCTCAGAATACCTTATTATTGTGTACAAATATTGGTCATTATATAATATGCTGTTCAAGGCATCTGAGTAAGTTGTATTGATTGTGTTTTCTGCGTTATAATATGAAAATACAATCAGCAGAAAATTTAAATGAAGGGAATGAAAAAACGTACAAGATGGCTGCCTCATAGTGTCTTACTGAGCGTCGGATCCAAACACAAACACACAACATCTGACTCCTTAACTCCTGTAGGTGAGTCAATGTTGTCAAGGGTCGCTGCTACTGTGTGTGGTGTTCAGTGTTGTCAAGGTCGCTGTTACTGTGTGTGGTGTTTAGTGTTGCCAAGGGTCGCTGCTACTGTGTGTGGTGTTCAGTGTTGTCAAGGTCGCTGTTACTGTGTGTGGTGTTTAGTGTTGCCAAGGGTCGCTGCTACTGTGTGTGGTGTTCAGTGTTCTCAAGGTCGCTGTTACTGTGTGTGGTGTTCAGTGTTGTCAAGGGTCGCTGCTACTGTGTGTGTGGTGTTCAGTGTTGCCAAGGGTCGCTGCTACTGTGTGTGTGGTGTTTAGTGTTGCCAAGGGTCGCTGCTACTGTGTGTGTGGTGTTCAGTGTTGTCAAGGTCGCTGCTACTGTGTGTGTGGTGTTCAGTGTTGTCAAGGGTCGCTGCTACTGTGTGTGGTGTTCAGTGTTGTCAAGGGTCGCTGCTACTGTGTGTGGTGTTCAGTGTTGCCAAGGTCGCTGCTACTGTGTGTGGTGTTTAGTGTTGTCAAGGTCGCTGTTACTGTGTGTGGTGTTCAGTGTTGTCAAGGTCGCTGCTACTGTGTGTGGTGTTTAGTGTTGTCAAGGTCGCTGCTACTGTGTGTGGTGTTCAGTGTTGTCAAGGTCGCTGCTACTGTGTGTGTGGTGTTCAGTGTTGTCAAGGTCGCTGCTACTGTGTGTGGAGTTTAGTGTTGCCAAGGAGGCGATATGATTGAGGTGTATAAATGGAAGTCAGGGTTAAACATAGGTGATATAATAAAGGTACTTAAATTATTCAACCAGGAGCGAACTTTTAGCAATGGTTTTAGTTAGATAAATTTATATTTAGGCGCGAAATACTGTAGGTAAACACTGGTTTGGAAATAGAGTAGTGGATGAGTGGAACAAGTTACCAAACATCATCATTAACTGGGGGACGCTGTGTAACTTGAAATATAGGTTGGGTGTAAACGGGGCTGCTCAGTATGGGCCAATATGCTCGCTGCAGTTTCCTCCATTCTTATGTTCTAGTTATGTGTGGGTATCGATGTTGTCAAGGCCGCTACTATTATGTGTGGCGATCACTTGCCTGACACTATGGTACTCAGAATCTATTTAGGGAATAATTTGATTAAACCTGATCCGATACTTAAATGAAATATTATTACTGAAAAAAATATTAATGACTACTTAAAGACAAGTTATTATACACATAGTCAGATAGTGTATAACATCATAACTCTTAACATAATATTTAGAGACGTGTTCTCAAAACACATATTTCCTTCATTTCATTGCCTCTATGATCAACAATGTAGTTAATATCTTCTGAACTTGATTAAAAAGAACACCAACTCCAAGACATTATTCTCTCATCTCCGATTCTTAGGTGCCTCACTGGTAGATCTTTCCGTAGTAACTTAATACACTTTCTGTATTATAAATTCTACGGTGAAAGTTATAAGTATTTTTTTTAAGGGAGTGACGTTTGATCTTCCTCCCTTTCCAGCATTTTCCATACTCACACGACCCCCAAGTCCCATCCCCGCCCCCCTTCCACCTTATAGGGCTTCTGTTTTATAATTAATTATATTTCTCTGTAAAACTCTTGTACCTGTTCTATCTGTTTATTCCCCCTTTCTTGTTATCGAACGTCGACGCCATAACCTTCTTCAGTAGCTCCGTCCTGCTCTGAGATTCGGTCAGTTTTCAGTTTGTTTCGTTAGGTTGACCGTCACACCCCAGCAGTACAGAGCTGAATAAACGATGTTGAATGATCTTCAGGACAAACAGATCATTGTAGTTATCCTCGGCTGATCATTATAGTTATCCTCTGCTGCATGATAGTTTCAAATCCTTGTTAAATGTTTACAACTTACAGGAGAACACGGGAATTTTCTTTTTTAGTACAATATAAAAACTAAATGAGCAATATTGTAATTCTGAATACTGGAAGCGTTCACTCGATTCCTCCTCCTAGTACCTGGAGTTAATGGTACTCGGGAAGATAATAGAACAGGTAAGCCATGATTACTTAACAATAGTATCTCGTGGGATCTATACTATAAAGTTTAAGTGTTTTTTCACCAGACTATATCAGCAGTTTTGATGAGGGGAAATACAACGACTACAAATAAAGACGTCGGTCGTCAATCACCAGAATTTATAACAAAAAAAGAAAGAACGTTTTTGAATAGGTGAAACGAACTCAAAAACATAAATTCCTTAAAGACCGTCTTGAAGCTCCCACAATACAAATATAATACGTCATACACTCACCAGCTGGTAAAGATACAAAGATACATAAAGAAATTTCCGACTTCAGTGAGAGAAGAAGTAAACAATAATAACGGAGAAAAAAAATAGATTCACCGCCGCCAGACTAGAGAACATTATACAGATGAGGCAAGACCTACCGTACACTCGCCATTCTGAAGGAGGTGTAGTGGTGGTGGTGGGTGGTGGGTGGTCCAGGTACTGCTGTCTTCATCACCTTACCTAAAATACAGAAATTGGATATATTAGTTAAACTTAAACATGAAAATGGTTAATTTATTCTTATCTTTGTCTTTTGATGAATATTTTTAGTTAGATTTTTTATCCTTTTGTTTACGAAGTTTTGAACCTTTAATGTGATTCTTTGATTACAATGTTTTGGACCTTTGAGTACATTAATATGAACAATAACTCGACCTATACTGAGTACAGATTTCAACCTTTAGGTATAATGATTTAACTTATAGCTTGACCCTTTTAGGAAGATATTTTGAAATTTAAAGTGTGATATGATAACCTGATTCATTTAACTGCCTAGCCTAGCCAAACCTAACCTAACCTAACCTAACCTAGGAGCAAAGAGATTTAGCTAATTACTTGTCTGCATGAATATTAATTAATGAACGTCGACTTACAGTAGTAACCCCATAACCCAATGATTCACCCGAGACCTTGACATCTTCACTACAACGCTAAAAACAAACCCTCTGGAGCCCCGAGCTTGTTAACGATAACTTAACCCACTCCATACGATACTCACACTCTTTACGATAACACACTGAACGATACATATAAATTAATCAATATCTATTCCATTCATGACAACAACATAACACAATCAGGAAAAAAAAACAGACATTGAAACATTTTAAGATTGAAATATAGAGAAATGAAACACGAAACAATTCCTCTTATAGTTTATGGAATTTTAGAAATGCTGTTATCATCATACTATGGCATACTGAAACTTATAGCCATGAAAATAATGATTATAGCACTTGTTTATACAGGTATATCATTATACGTAACAAAAATTATATACAGCACAGATTTCATAATGCTCTCAGCCTTAAATCATACAAAAACAAACATATAAACCTTGAAATATATAAGAATGTAAAATAAATAAAGTATAATGAATATAAAATGAATAATAAAAAAAAATGAATAATAATGTTTTTGCTAAGATGCAAAGAATTGTATCATGAGAAAAATATACCTAATATCACTAATTAAATGTGATGTGATATATTTAATTAATTATCAGAGGAGATTAATGCTGTGTTTAATCGACCTATATCAGAATAGTAATTAGAAGAAATAGGAAAGAATAAATAATTAGATACAGATAAGTCATTGTGACGTATTAACTGTTTAACTAAAAGATAAACAGATAAATAGCCAATTAGGTATATTTAGTTAACTGATTGATAGATAGACAGACAGATAGATAGATAGATAGATAGATAGATAGATAGATAGTTAATTAAACATATTGATAGAGAGTTTGTGTAACATCTTGTACCTTCATTATTATCCTCCTGTATTAATGTTGTTTTTTTTGTTTTTGTTTTTTGTTGTTATTGTTGTTGTTAATGTTGTTGTTGTTGTTGTTGTTATTATTATTGTTGTTTTTGTTGTTGTTGTTGTTATTATTGTTGTTGTTTTTGTTGTTGTTTTTGTTGTTGTTATTATTGTTGTTGTTTTTGTTGTTGTTTTTGTTGTCGTTGTTGTTGTTTATGTAATATCAGGATCATGCACTCCATACAACCGGTAATATTCCCAGGACGTTCACCGCTATCTCGCCTCTATACTAGGAAATAATAACAGAATACAGTGTAAAGGAAGTGTTTAGTGTTGTGAGTGTCGTGTGAGTGTCATGTGAGTGGCGTGTATCTTATGAGTGGCTTTTAAGTGTCTTGTGAGTGACTTGTGAGTGTCATGTGAGTGTCTTGTGAAGTAAGGTGAGGTCAGGAGAAAAAAAAACTGACAGAAGCAATGTTGATTTAATAACCAATTATCAGCTAAACTAAATCACACCTCAGACAGAAAAAAACACCCTCACACGGGCAAAATACGTCTAGTCAGTTAGGATAGGCGCACATGTGGCTGACCAACACACCTCCCCCTGTCCCACACACACCTGCTGCTCTCCACGTCTCACCTGAGTCGATTGAAACAAGGTAAACAGACCATTTTTAATCATTCACAATAAAATGACATATTCCTGACAGCTGACTCCTCACATATAGACATTCTCGACCTTGATAAAAACTTGAGCGAACATAAAAAAAACAGGATTATTAGTATCACGTGTAGATGTCTTCAGTACAATATGAATTAATCGTATTATTTAAAAGTGTTGAAAATATTGGAATTTAGTCACCTTATGAACATGACAACAACGAGAAAGCTTCTGTTACCAAGTGAAGTAACCACAACACAACCCGTATATTCCCGCTGGTTAGGTTAGGTTAGGTTAGGTCATGTTGAACAATGTATACGTATTTTGATAACGTAAGGTTGAAAAGGAGAATTCAAACAGTCATGGAGGAAAGTTGTGGCTTCAGGTTTTCTCGCGAGGAAATAAATTCTTTGAATATTGTTTCCTTTCCTTACTACAGCATAATAGATAATACATGCTTAATAAAAATAATAATAAATAATAACACCTTATCATAAATATACTGTAAGTATTATTATAATTATTAACAAAAGTAAAAGTACAGCAGTAGCAGATATATCCTTTGGTATTATAACATAGTATAACTTTTTTGGGGGACTTGATAAATCAGTCTTATTAATCACCACAAAATATTACGTTACTCTCAAGAAGCCAGTGACTCATGCGACTAGTCAGGTGTCCGGCCAGCAGCTGTCACCACCCACCCAACTTCTTAATGATTCCTACGATAAATTTTCTTCGTAATCATTAATGTGAGAAATATTAAACTCTTTACTTATGATACGGTACAGAGATGGATTCTGTATTGATCTTAAGTTACAATTTCCCCTAAACTGTTATTATGAGAACTCGTCTAAGTGGTTCAGTTAAAGCTATGGTACAAAGTTTATGAACAAAGTGATGGGAAAAACTCAGTTGGGATTCTACGGTAACTAGAGGTGTTCTCTTATTCACTGTTGAGGGGGTAAATTAACTTCGAGCAGTGGAGAACCGAGCGTAGCGGTAGTGGAGGGAAGGGGGGGGGGGGGCGCCTGAGGTGTTGACATAACGTATTGTTCCCGAGACACCATCTGCACCAATCATATTTCTTGTTTGTTTTATGTAGGAGGATGCTATTGGTGGGGACGTCAGTGAGAGTGACGGCCCCGGGACTGCTCCGTCATGGCCGGCAGTGGGGGAGTGGGGGAGGGGAAAAGAGAGGTTGGCTTTTACACACACACACACACACACATATATTAACAATGTGGCCACCGTCTGAATACATTTTATATTTCCCCTTGAAATATCCATGTTCCTTCTAATGCAGAAAGCGTCAAGTAAACACGATAGACAACCAGTATGTTGAGGCGTTATTTGAGGCAGTCAGGCTTTGTTTACTTTTGGATCTTGATGATGTCAGAGGTCGCTTATATTCCGATGTGCGGAGGTTGTCCCAGTGTCACTCAGCCGATGAAGATAAGAATCTGGTCAATATTCGAGACCAGTCACTATATGTTTTGGCCACCCTGGACAAAACCTGACTATTCGGGATACTTCTGACCACTGAAGACAAATTCTGACCCATCTGTACACATTCTGATTTTTTTTTGTCACTATCAATACTTTTGGGAACTCAATACAATATTAACTAATCAGGACACGTTTGGGGTCACTCAGGATAAGTTTTTACCGATCAGGACACTTACTGACCATCGAGAAAGACTCAGGGTAACAGGTGAGGAACGCGACGCCGGCTGTTTACCAGAGTAATTATGGCTAAACGCACCTTGTTATGGGGGGGGGGGGGGGCTGGGGGGAGGGTAGCGGGATATACTCCTGCTGGGGTCGTATCATCCCCCCCACCCCTCTTTCCCCCTCCTTCACCTTATAATTGCCCCTCAAGCTCGGTAATTATGACCGCAGTTGACCTACGAGGGCTATTTATTGAACCCCTGCATCCTCTACTTTCTCCGTTAATCTCTCTCTCTCTCTCCTCCTTCCCCCTCTTCTCTCTCTACCCCCTCCTCCCTTACTCCTTCACTTCTCTTTCCCGCTCTCTTCCTTATTCCCTTTTCTTCCTCCATTTTATTTTTCTCTCTCCTCTTTTCCTCTTTCATCTCATCCTTCACGTCTCACCCATTCCCTCTATACTATATCCCTGTTTCCTCCTCCCCCCTTCCCCTTTTCTCATCCCCCTTCTTCTCGCCCTTTCTTAATCCTTTTTCCTCCCCCTTTTATTCACCTTTCCCTCAACGCTCCCTTCTTCTCCTCTCCTCTCTTCCCCTTTTCTCTCATCTCTACTTTCCCCTTCTTCCTCTTCCCTCCCTTCCACTCCTCCTTCCTCCCATCCCTTAATCCTCTTTCCCCCCTCGTTCACTTCTTCTCCTCCCTTACTTCCTTCTCTCTTTCCTCATTCCACTTCCTTCCTCCCAGCCTTTATTCTTCCTTCCTCTCTCGCTCACTTCATCTTTTCCCTCCCTTCTTCTTCTCCTCCTCCTCCATGCCCTCTCCTTCCTTTCACCCTTTATTTCTCCTTCCTCCCTCACTCACCTTGTCTCCTCCGTTCCTTCTTCCTCTCCTCCTCCACTTTCTTCCTTCCTCCAACCCTTTATTTCTCCTTCCTCCCTTACTCATCTCATCTCTTCTCCCTTCCTTCTTTCTCTCCTCTCTCCCACTCCCTCGTCCTCTAAGTCTCTTCATTATCATTTCTTGTTTATCGTTGTCATCACCTCACCTGGTCACGGTAGCCTTAACGAGGACGATTACCTGGACAATCCTTCAGTAATTTCCTATCGACTAAAGTCATTAGTTAGAGTCAAAAACAACTTTAATATTTATCGCCTGGGACGTAGACTACAATTTCCACATTCATTCATTATTGATTGAAAAAAAAAAATATATATACCCGTTCATAACTTTGGTTAATAATTGTGATATTCTACGATAGATTTGGTATATACAGTATGTTTACCTGTAATTTATTAAGCAGGTATGATACACAGGTGGTAATGGATGGTTAGATCTATACATAGTTAATACTTCAAATGGTATACGTGTTACATTGCAGGTGGTGTCATTGAGGTCAGCCATGAAGGGTCAGGTCACTCACACGACAGACATTGATGACCTGAGATGTCTTGGGTTGTATGTCTTAGTGAGTGTCTTGTTCTATCATGTCTTAAGCAGGATATAATAGGCAACATGTCTAAGGCAACGCTAACTTGGTGACATGTTTGAGATAATAATAATAATAATAATAATAATAATAATAATAATAATAATAATAATAATAAGAGATATGTTAATTGTAAACATGGATTAACGTGTCGCAATTAGAATTAACTTACTTGGAATATTCAGTTAACATATTGAGGAGAGTGAGACGAGGATGAGGAGAGGGAGGCGAGGGTGACGAAAGTGAAGCGAGGATAAATACAGTGAGACGAGGATAAAGACAGTGAGGCGAAAGTGAGGAGAGTAAGAGAAGAATGAGAAGAGTGAGGCGAGATTGAAGCTAGTGAGGTGATAATTAGGAGAGTGAGGCGACATTGAAGCTAGTGAGGTGATAATTAGGAGAGTGAGGCGAGAATAACAAGAGTGAGGCGAGGATTAGGATAGAGGAGAGAGTGATGATCGTGAGGCGAAAGTGAGGCAAGAATGAGGCGAGTGAGGCGAGGATGAGGATTATGAGGCGAAAATGAATGAGGAGAGTGAAGCGAGAATGGCCATACCTCCAACCATGTCACTCATTTACTCACTTCTGTCCACACATTTTAACTCTGGTCTATAAATATTAACAAGAACTCAGCGAGAGAATGTGAACGAGTGTCTGTTCAAGTCTAGAGGGTCGAGAATCCAACATAATCTGACGAGGATGATGATAACGAAGAACGAGGACGATGACGACGAAAGAGGACGATGATGACAAACAGCGAGGACGATGACGACGAAGAACGAGGACGATGAAGACGAAAGAGGACGATGATGACAAACAGCGAGGACGATGACGACGAAGAACGAGGACGATGACGACGAAAGAGGACGATTGATGACAAACAGCGAGGACGATGACGACGAACAAATGGGAGAACAATTACATCTCGTTGTCTTTGAAAACTGACGAGAGAGAGAGAGAGAGAGAGAGAGAGAGAGAGAGAGAGAGAGAGAGGACGAGAAAATCGAGAGGGAGACAGCATCATCTTCAACCCCTAGGGAACGACGCCAACCTCACTTCACCTCAGAGTAGTATAGTGGTAAACATTCAACTTTCTATTTCTGAAGCTGAATGAATAATGAACAAGACTTTCCCTCATACCTCGACGACTTCAACGTGCAATCCGATGGTTCTCTTCCTGTCTTTTTTTTTTACCAGACACGTCCAGCCGAGTCCAGTCGAGTCCACCCGGAACTTTAGCCTTCATCTCCAACTAGCGATTTTGTATCTTGAACTTTTATAAATTCTCATTACTACAACTACTACAACAACATACCTTTACAAATAGCACGTAGAATAGTAAAAAAATGAATAGATTATGATAAAATTTAGTCAAGAAAATGATTTATTTAAAAGTATTGAAGACGATTTAAGGTATCATTAAGGAGTGGCAAACAGGTAGATTGTAACGTACCCGAATACTGTGGTTGATTGTTCCTTCATCATGCAGTGTCCGGAGTTCTGATTGATGGTGATGATGATGATGATGGTGGTGGTGGTGGTGGTGTTGTTGATGTTGGTGTGACGGGATGATAATGGTGATGGTAGTGGTGACGGTGGTGATGTTGGTGTGACGGGATGATAATGGTGACGGTAGTGATGTTGATGTGACGGGATGATGATGGTGATGATGATGACGATGATGATGCTGGTGAAGATGATGTTAATAATGATGATGATGATGATGATGATGATGATGATGATGGTGGTGGTGGTGGTGGTGTTGATGCTGGTGTGACAGGACGATAATGGTGATGATGGTGGTGGTTGTGATGATGTTGATGCTGGTATGACGGAGCGATAGTGGTGATGATGGTGATAATGGTGATGTTGCTGTGACGGGGACGATTAATGGTGATGATGATAGTGATGCTGATGATGATGATGATGTTAATGGTGGTGAAGGTGATGGTGATTATGTTGGTGGTGATAATATGATGGTGATGATAATGATGAAAATGCTGTTGATGACTAGAATGATGATGATGATGATGATGATGATGATGATGATTAGAATGACAATGATGGTGATGGTAGCTACAATGCTAGTGATGACGTAGAAGCCACTGACGTCCCCTCCTAGTAGCTATTAGTGAAGACAATGGAGGATGGCACTGTTCCAGGTAGTAAATGCTAGTATCCTACTTACTAGGTATTCACTAACTTTATCGTTGCTAGTTCTGCTTGTATGTCTGTTCTCGGGTACTATTTACTCTTGGTAGTACGTATATTACCACTCTTACTACTAGCACTACTACCACAATTTTTTATTTTTAAACGTGGCCTCCAGCCTCCCCCAATAGCCACACCTTCGCCGCCGTTTTATGACCTTAATATTAAATATCCTAATACATAAGTAGCTATCCTATCTGTGTTAAATTAGTTGAGCCGCAGATCTATGCAGCATTCAGTGACTGTAGCCTCATAGTCAATATCTGCAGCAGTTGTCGGAATTGGGGCAGAAGCTCTCGTTCCCCTGAGGCAGAGCAAAGCCGACAGAAGGAAAGAGAAAGACAGTCGACATCTCATCCAGGCTGTAACATAACTTCTGGGCTGCTGCTTCTGTTCGGAGATCACCTCCGCGAGTCTGGCGTAGAAGCATCTTTGCACTTGGTCCCATCCCACGAGAGGTTGTGAACACTAGACGAGTGAAGCTGCCTTGATCAACGTTCTGAATTCTCTCCCCGTATGCCCTTATCTTGTCGTTCTCGTTCCTCCTGTGTGCAGCATCAAGAGCTAAGTTACGGTGACATGCGGCCATGGGATACAAAATCCTGATGTCGAAGAAGGCTCGCTGTCCCCTCGTCCAGAATCCTCGAGCACTGATGTCAACACGGGCTTCGTTGGATGTGTTTGAAGTCCTTTGTTGGAAGATCACAACTACTATTACTACTACTACTATTACCAACTACCACTACTACTGCTATCACCACAACTACAACAACAACTACTACTACTACTTTTTTTTAATGGCCTCCAGCCTCCCCACAATAGCCATTCCTTCGCCACAACCATTACCCCAAGAGCTTCTTTTACCACTTCTATTTCTGCTAGCACAACAAAAAAACAATAACAATAACAACAGCAACAACTACTACTACATCTACCATTATCATTATAACTACTTTTAATAGTGCTCCTGCTATTAGCCACTACTATAACTATTAATACTATTACTACTACTACTATTTCGTCTACTTATATATTATTCCTGCTGTTATAACTACTACCACCACCACTCCTACCAGCACCACCACTACCACCACCACCACTACCACCACCACCACAACCAGTACCACTCCTACCACCACTACCACCACCCACTACCAAAACACCCAGTACTACCAACATACCAATCGTAAGTGCACCAACCATCACCAAGCAATACCTTCAGACCACAATTACACTCCCCAAAAGCTGAACGATCGCTTATCACAACACACTACACCTCCCGCGGCAAGATTTACACAGTTTTAACACAAATAGCGAGACTCTGGGGGGGGGGGGGGGGGGGAACTTCATATTGAGGAATTCATTTGTCAGTTTTCAGAGGCTCAGTTCTCAAGCTGCTCATTAAGTGCTGACTCGAGAGCTTGGTCTACACGGGGTGAGGAAGAAGGGGGTGGGGGAATGTGAGAGGTAGGGGAAGATGATGAAGAAGGGAAGAGGTGGTGAGGGAGGGGGAGGGTGATGATGAAGGAGGGATGAGGTGGTGAGGGAGGAGGAGGAGGATGATGAAGGAGGGATGAGGTGGTGAGGGAGGGGGAGAGGGATGATGAAGGAGGGATGAGGTGGTGAGGGAGGGGGAGAGGGATGATGAAGGAGGGATGAGGTGGTGAGGGAGGAGGAGGAGGATGATGAAGGAGGGATGAGGTGGTGAGGAAGGAGGGATGAGGTGGTGAGGGAGGGGGAGAGGGATGATGAAGGAGGGATGAGGTGATGAGGGAGGAGGAGGAAGATGATGAAGGAGGGATGGAGGGATGAGGGAGAGAAGAATTGAGAGGGCGAGTGTGAAGGATGCGGGACAGAAATGAGGGGGAAGAAAGTGAAAGAAATAAGGGAAGGGTGAAGGTGGAATAAAATGGAGGGAGGAAAATGAGGGTGGGGCGAGGGGGAGGGAACAAAGGGAAGGAGGGAGGGAGGGAGGGAGGGAGAGAGAGAGGTAGGAA
Source organism: Homarus gammarus (assembly GCA_958450375.1). Taxonomy (NCBI): domain Eukaryota; kingdom Metazoa; phylum Arthropoda; class Malacostraca; order Decapoda; family Nephropidae; genus Homarus; species Homarus gammarus. Next base: position 525,617 of record CAUDMG010000562.1, on the reverse strand, counting down.
GGGAGGGAAGGAGAGAGGGAGGGAGGGAGGGAAGTAATGGAGGAGGGCTACTTTGGGGTCGCCAAGCTGGAAGGGGATGGAAGTCCTTCAGCGCCTTCTGCAGCATTAGAAGTGGGTGATAGGATGAAGAGACGGCGAAGAGGTCCTTTAGGTTCTATTGCAGCTGTAAGATGTGGACTCCGGGAAGGGAAGGAGGGAGGGAGGGAGGGAGGGAGGGAGGAGGTCCTTCATTACCTTCTTCAGGTGTACAGGCAGGTTGTTGGGTGGGAGGGGAGAAATAGAAAGGTCCTTTAACGCCTGCTGGAGGTGTAGGAAAGGGTGTTAGGCTATTTAGAGGGGGAGAAGGTCCTTTAGGGCCTCTTGTAGGTGTAGAGAGGTGCAGCAGGTGGAGGTCTGAGGGGTAAGGGCTTGTTCTGGGCGGCAAGAAGGTCCTTCACCGCCCTCGGCAAGTACGAGGGAAGATGGCGGGGTAACGAGAGGCCAGAGGCAAGAAGAGGACCTCCATTCTATTCTGTAGGAATATGAGCAAGAGAGAGAGAGAGAGAGAGAGAGAGAGAGAGAGAGAGAGAGAGAGAGAGAGAGAGAGAGAGAGAGGAGCTCTTTGCTTTTATTCCTGCAGCAAGATCCAGGGAGAAATAAGGAGGAAGGGAGGGAGGGAATCCTGGCCTGCCCTCCTTCAGTGGTCTCAGAGCAACACTAGGAGGCCCTCAGCAGCTCCTCGTCCCCCGCCTGAGCTGGTGGTTCAGACCGTCGCCGCCTCCCGCTGTGAGGTTCAAGCAACAGCCGTCTCCACCCGCTAGTATTTTGTTTTAGTGTCATCTATGTTATGTGCGTCGCGTCGTCGAGGCTTAAATTAGATTTTAATGTTGTTGGTGTGATGTACAATGGCTTCAGCAACACCAGTTAAGTTTTGTTATTGTATCACCAGCCAAGATTCACACCAACATTTAACTGTTCATGCTTCTACCTTATTTATTAAATGAGTTTTTTTATACACACTCGAATTCAACTAATGCGTCTGTTTATTGTTATTAATGTGAGCGATAGCACAGGTAATCTTGTTTACATCTGAGATAAAACTTCCCTTTAGTATCTCAAGTTTTGTTTATAAATAAGTACAGCTCTTACCTATCTCTCTAACTCACTCTACAGTATATATTCCTCCCTCACCGACGTACTGTACTTCCGCTACTCACACTATAGTGCTAAGAGAGACACTTCCTCCACCCTCACGTCTGGCACTCCTATATGACGCTCCTCACCACCTCCACACACACACACACACACACACACTACACCAATTTTCTCTGTCTATACTTCTTGGGATTTTCTTTTCTCTCTATTTCTCTCTAACTCTCCAAAAATGTTCAAAATTGTCCCAGACATTGCAGAACTTCCAGAGATCCAAAACAATCAAATAAAACTTCCTCTAATTACTTTATAAAACTTCCTAGAACCTTCCAAAGCTCTTTAAAACTCGATAGAATTTTCTAGAACTCATCAGAACATTCTTGAACCTTTGAAAACTCTCCAAGAACTTCCCAGAACTTACCAAATAATACATCAGAACTCTCCAGAACTTCTCATAACTGACTAACTGTGTTGGATGAGGGAAGAAGGGGAAAGGTGGCGTATATAGAAGCAGGTGGGGTTGGGCAGCAGTAGTAGGTGAGGTTGGGCAGCAGTAGTAGGTGGGGTTGGGCAGTAGTAGTAGGTGGGGTTGGGCAGTAGTAGGTGGGGTTGGGCAGCAGTAGTAGGTGAGGTTGGGCAGCAGTAGTAGGTGGGGTTGGGCAGTAGTAGTAGGTGGGGTTGGGCAGTAGTAGGTGGGGTTGGGCAGCAGTAGTAGGTGAGGTTGGGCAGCAGTAGTAGGTGGGGTTGGGCAGTAGTAGTAGGTGGGGTTGGGTAGCAGTAGTAGGTGGGGTTGGGCAGCAGTTGTAGGTGGGGTTGGGCAGCAGTAGTAGGTGGGGTTGGGCAGCAGAAGTAGGTGAGGTTGGGCAGCAGTAGTAGGTGGGGTTGGGTAGTAGTAGTAGGTGGGGTTGGGCAGCAGTAGTAGGTGGGGTTGGGCAGTAGTAGGTGGGGTTGGGCAGCAGTAGTAGGTGGGGTTGGGCAGCAGTAGTAGGTGGGGTTGGGCAGCAGTAGTAGGTGGGGTTGGGCAGTAGTAGTAGGTGGGGTTGGGTAGCAGTAGTAGGTGGGGTTGGGCAGCAGTTGTAGGTGGGGTTGGGCAGCAGTAGTAGGTGGGGTTGGGCAGCAGAAGTAGGTGAGGTTGGGCAGCAGTAGTAGGTGGGGTTGGGTAGTAGTAGTAGGTGGGGTTGGGCAGCAGTAGTAGGTGGGGTTGGGCAGCAGTAGTAGGTGGGGTTGGGCAGTAGTAGGTGGGGTTGGGCAGCAGTAGTAGGTGGGGTTGGGCAGCAGTAGTAGGTGGGGTTGGGTAGTAGTAGTAGTAGGTGGGGTTGGGTTGGGCAGCAGTAGTAGGCGGGGTTGGGCAGCAGTAGTAGGTGAGGTTGGACAGTAGTAGGTGGGGTTGGGCAGTAGTAGGTGGGGTTGGGCAGTAGTAGGTGGGGTTGGGCAGTAGTAGGTGGGGTTGGGCAGTAGTAGGTGGGGTTGGGCAGTAGTAGGTGGGGTTGGGCAGCAGTAGTAGGTGGGGTTGGGCAGCAGTAGTAGGTGGGGTTGGGCAGTAGTAGGTGGGGTTGGGCAGCAGCAGTAGGTGGGGTTGGGCAGCAGCAGTAGGTGGGGTTGGGCAGCAGTAGTAGGTGGGGTTGGGCAGCAGTAGTAGGTGGGGTTGGGCAGCAATAGTAGGTGGGGTTGGGCAGTAGTAGGTGGAGTTAGGCAGTAGTAGATGGGGTTGGGCACCAGTAGTAGGTGGGGTTGGGCAGTAGTAGGTGGGGTTGGGCAGCAATAGTAGGTGGGGTTGGGCAACAACAGTAGGTGGAGTTGGGCAGTAGTAGGTGGGGTTGGGCAGTAGTAGGTGGGGTTGGGCAGCAATAGTAGGTGGGGTTGGGCAACAATAGTAGGTGGGGATGGGCAGTGGTAGGTGGGGTTGGGAAGTAGTAGAAGGGGTTGGGCAGCGTAAAAATGAGGTTCAGCAGCAGCAGGAGGTGGAATTAGGCATAAGCAGGTGGGGTGCAGTAAGCCAGAGCTGGGTTGGACAATAGGAATAAGTGAGGCTGGGCAGCAGGAGCAGGTGGGGTTGGACAGCAGGGGCAGGTGGGATTGGATGAGGCGGGGCGGGGCGGGGCGGGGCGGGATAGTGGTGCTTGGTGAGGGTGATGTTTGAGGACGTGCTGGTGACTTCATTACGACGGCCGCCCTGTTATTGAGACTCACCCTTTAAGGCAGTCACCCCTCAACCCGGGTCACTGTGTATGAGAGGGGGGGGGGAGAGGAGAGGGTAGGGAGGAGTGAGAGGAGGGGGAGGGATAGGAGAGGGTAGGTAGGAGTGAGAGGAGGGGGAGGGATAGGAGAGGGTAGGTAGGAGTGAGAGGAGGGGGAGAGATAGGAGAGAGAGAAAGAATGAAAAAGAGGAGAATGGGAGGGTGAAGAATGAATGAGAAAGGGAGGAGGGAGGAAGGGAGATGAAAAGGGGAAAAGAGTGAAAGGAGGGGAGAGGGAATGAATAGAGAGAGGGGGGGAGGGAAGAAGAGAGAAGGGGAGGAGGGAGGAGTACTTGGAGGCCGAGTTTACTGGAGTGTGAAGGTGGAGGAGGGACGTGGGGAGGACAGGTGTAAGGATGAGAAGAGATGGTAGGATAGGAAGGTGTGGGAGTGAGATAGGAAGAAAAGGAGGGAAGGAGGGAGGGAGGGAGGGAAGGAGGGAGGGAGGGAGGGAAGGAAAAGAAGGGAAAAAAGGTGAATAAATGAGAAGGAAAATAAAGTACAGGGGACTGAGAGTTTATCTTGGGAGGAGGAAGAGGAAGAGGAGGAAGAGGAGGAAGAGTCATAAGCAAAACATATGGTAAGATTCTGACCATTAAATTCAGACAAAGAAATCAATACCAGAAGAGAAAAGAAAGTTAGAGAGGAAGAAGAAAGGAAGAGAGGAGGAAAGAAAGGAAGGGAGGAGAAAGGAAGGGAGGAGGAAGAAAGGAAGAGAGGAGGAAAGAAAGTTAGAGAGGAAGAAGAAAGGAAGAGAGGAGGAAAGAAAGGAAGAGAGGAGGAAAGAAAGGAAGGGAGAAGGAATATCAGTCAGAAGAGGGAGCGGAGACGGATAAGGAGACACCAGATGGGAGTAAGAAGACGATTAACCTGACGAAGAAGAAGAAGAAGAAGAAGAAGAAGAAGAAGAAGAGGAGGAGGAGGAGGAGGAGGAGGAGGAGGAGGAAGAGGAGGAGGAGAAAAGCTTCGTCAACAGCAGCACGACAGGGTAGACAGAAAGAAGCAGGGAAGGGACAGGTTAACAGCAACAACAACAGTAAGAGAAGTGGAACAGCAGGAAACAGGGAAGAAACGGCCGAACAACAACAGTAATAAAACAGAAAGAACAATACGCAACTAGGAAAGGATGGTCGGGAACAGCAGCATCAACAACAACAACAACAATAACAACAACAGCAGCAGTAACAGCAGCAGGTGGTGTGGCGGCCGTGAACCACGACCTCTACTGGATCCGTCTTCACTACCTCTCCCAAGGTGCTCCCTACCACACCTCCACCAAGTCCTCCTCCCTCCCATATACCTCTCCCTTAACCCATGCCTCACTCTCCTTTTCCTCTAACCCATGACCACCCCTTCCTCTCCCCGACCCCCCTCTCCCCACAACACCAACATCAAAATCTATGCTTCAGCTTCAAACTCTAATTCAAAATACTAAACCGATTGAATAAATAAGGTATACAATAAAGACGATTTGCCATACAACGCAACTTATTCATTATTAAAGATAATTTTATATTATTCAGGAAATAAGAATCAACATGAATATTATACATTACATATTTTTTTTTACTATTAAGTGTTATTTTCTATTATTGAATGTTTTATTTATTTTTCAATTTATTGTTTAAAAATAAATGGAAGAAATGTTTATATTTCTTCACATGGGAGATAAATATTACGTCGTATTGGTATTAATGTCAATATGAACAGGCGAAACACACACACACACACACACACACACACACACACACACATTCCACCTACTGTACCTTCTGCTGTTATCTCTCTCTCTCTCTCTCTCTCTCTCTCTCTCTCTCGGTCACCTTCCTTCCTCAGGCTCCGGCACTCCGAGGAGGAGGGGGGGGGGGGGGGGGGTACCGTCAGTATCTCTTATCATTGTCATTTCTTAACACAAACAATGGAGATGTTCAATAAAGTATTCTCGGTTTTTTTTCCTCATTATGTTGTCTTACGTTCAGTTGTTTCCCCACACTCACCATCACTTTCCCCGTCTTACGTTCTTTAGGGCATCAGAGTCATTATTAATGTTACCGTACGTTCATTAGTTCTCCAAACGTCCCTTAACGCTACTGTAGTAAGTTCATCAAACTCACTACTCATTACGTTCTCTCTCTCTCTTCTTACTGAACGGCACTTACTGAACGCCGCTTACTGACCGCCGCTTACTGAACGCAACTTGTTGAACTCCGCTTACTGAACACCATTTACTGAACGCTGCTTACTGAACGGCACTTTCTAAACACCATTTACTGAACGCTGCTTACTGAACGGCACTTACTAAACGCCACTTACTGAACGCCGCTTACTGAACGGCACTTACTAAACGCCACTTACTGAACGCCACTTTCTGAACGCCGCTTTCTAAACACCATTTACTGAACGCTGCTTACTGAACGGCACTTACTAAACGCCACTTACTGAACGCCGCTTACTGAACGGCATTTACTGAACGCCACTTACTGAACGCCGCCATAGGACTCATCACACCGATTCATCACCATGCTAAGTTTGCCGTTTGAATAATTATCATCGTATTCACCACCTGCCAAATATAGCCCAGATGACCCCGTGAATACCTGACACCTGCTTCACACCTGCCTCACACCTGACACCTGCCTCATACTTGACACCTCTCTCATACCTGACACCTACCTCATACCTGACACCTCCCTCGTACCTGGCACCTACCTCATACCTGACACCTACCTAATACCTGACACCTGCCTAATACCTGACACCTGCCTCATACCTGACACCTCCCTCCCCTACCACCATCATCCGCTACCTACTTGTGTGTTATGGTAATAGTCCTAGTGGTTATGGGTAATGACTCGTAATAATGACCAATGGTAATGGTGAATAGTAATGGTTAAATATAATGGCCACTTGTTAATGCTAATGGCTTAGGGTTAGTGGTATTAGTTAAAGATAATGGCCACGTTAATGATAATCTCTAATGACTAATGGTAATAAATATTGCTTAATGGTGATGGTTAATGGTAATACGTACAAGACTCTGCTAACTATAATGGTTAAAGGTTAATAGTAATATTTATCAATATTAACCAACCTTTTATCAGGTGATTTATTTTCCTTTTTATTATTTTTTTCCGCCCATTTTTTTTTTTTGGTGATAAGTCTCGTCTCTTTTATTAGTAATATATATTGTGATTTGGGTTGACTTCCCGTTTTCTGTTTATGAGTCAGATTGTTGTTCTTCGATTACGTTTTCTGTTTAGTTTAATGTTTCATAATAAAGTTGTGTTTTGTTACTTATATTCTATTTTACTTTAGTGATTTATTTTTCTACTTATGTACGTGATCTACATACATACATGGTAAGGCCTCTATTGTGATTTGGTCTTTCTACTTCTCCATTGACTGTCAGTTTGTCTGGCTGTGTTTCTCTCGGTCTTTCTGTTTGTGACTTTCATACTCTTATTGTCTGTCCGGATGTCTGCCTCTCTCGCTCTGACTATGTCTCCATTGGGGTGTTTTTTTGCTCTGCTTTTCCGTCTCGCCCTTCTTAATCTCTCTTTCTCTCTGTCATTCTTCTCCTCTCTCTCTCTCTCTCTCTCTCGTGTGGAATCCAATCCGCTGTTAAGTTCCCATAATAGCAATTGTCTGAACACTATTATAATATCATTAGAGAAGTGGAAACTGTTTAAACAAAACCATTACTTCTTTTGTTTCTCAGTGAATTTGATTGACTTTTGTTTTCCGAGGCGAATCATGGCACTTATATTTTATGTTTACTTTCATTCACCTTTTTATTTATCTACTTATTTATCAATAGCAGTTTTTCTACATTGTATTTATTAATTTATAGTAAATATCTGTTTTTCTTTTTAATGTACCGCACGGGAGTTAGTTTTAAGTGTTGAGTTAATCATTATATAAAAAAAAAAAATTTCAAGTCACGTTAATAACAACCTATAGAATAAGTGATATAAATGAGAATAATATGTATACAAAAACAAAAAACAATCGAACTTATGAAGAATACAACGAGAGATATAATTATCGGAACCAGAAATTATCTTAAGATGTTTATTTCTCGTAAGTTATTTTCAAAACCTAAAAAATCGTAAGTTTATTCTAGCAGTTTACTTAAACACGAGAAAACGCATCCGGTAATTGACGAAGGCTGACTGGTATAATTTCAACGATATTTTCTTCTCCAACGTTTCTCTCGTTTCTTAAGGTAGCCAAAGGAACGTATTCTGAAATTGTTGAGTTACGAGAAAAAATTAATCTCGCCTCTGGGTTGATCTAAAAGTGGCCACCATCCTGTCATTCTTTGGTGTGTGTTGAGAGGTAAAGTCTGGAGGGTTTGGGCTTTCTTGGGCTATATTGGGCTATCTTGCGGTTATGTTGAGCTGGACTAACCCAGACTGGGCTATGTTAGGTTGGGTTATGTTGGGATGGACTAGGCTAGGGTGGTCCGAGATGTGTTAGGCTGGGTTGAGTAGGCTAGGTTGGGCTATTCTTAGGATTGGTCGGGCAATTCTTGGGATTGGTTGGCTGTTCTTCGGCTAGGTTGGGCTATTCCTAGGATTGATTGGGCTATTCTTGGGCTAGAATGGGCTATACTGAGGCTAGGTTAGGCTATATTGAGGCTAAGTTAGGCTTTACTTGGGCTAGGTTGAAGTATACTGGGACTATGTTGGTAGTATTTCGACTACTTAGGGCTGGTCTAGGCTGGGCTAGGTTGGGTTGGGCTAGACGGACCCAACTTGATGGCTCCTTGCCAGAACTCCAAGGCTAAAAGCGGCAGCCATGAAGGTCCTCTGTTCTCTACGTAAAACCTGTCATGTCCTCGGTTAGGTTAGGTTATGTTAGGTTCTCTACATAACACCTGCCAAGTCCTCGGTTATCTAAGAGAAACCTGTCAAGCCAGGAAATTACCATCCACGTCTGAATTGTTTAAGTCTTGGTCATCGTGATTGGACAAAACACAAATGACTAAAGAGTTGACCATCGTGATTGGACAAAATACTAATGACTAAAGTGTTGACCATCGTGATTGGACAAAACACTAATGACTAAAGAGTTGACCATCGTGGTTGGACAAAACACTAATGACTAAAGTGTTGACCATCGTGATTGGACAAAACACTAATGACTAAAGTGTTGACCATCGTGATTGGACAAAACATTAATGACTAAAGTGTTGGCCATCGTGGATAGATAAATCAATAATGACGAAGGAAGCTACAGATATAAGAAGTTTAGTGAGAAAAACCTAACCTAACCTAACCTAACCTAACCTAACCTACCAGGAATACAGAGACATATAGCAACCAGTGAGTGACATTGTGGGTGGAGTCAGAGATGAAAATGACTTAACTTTGTGGGATTGTTATAGGAAAAGACACACGATTTTTAAGACATTACAGACATAGGTGATATATTTCCGTCGTTAACTGTGAAAAAATATAAATAACACACTTTTTAGGGACGGTCTGCCTAGGGTTGGGGAGTGGAGGGAAGGAGGAGGAGGAAGGGGCGGGAGGGGGAAGGGGAGAGGGAGGGGGTGGGAGGGGGAAGGGGAGAGGGAGGGGGCGGGAGGGGGAAGGGGAGAGGAAGGGGAGAGGGGGGGTAGAGGTGAGGATAGTTTAGTTCATGGCCAAGGTGTGTAGGGTGAGGCAGAGGAAAGTTTATGTTATATTTGTCTCTTCAGGATAAGTAATAATAGTAGTAGTACCATTGCTATTATTATTATTACTATTACTACTACTACTACTACTACTACTACTACTACTACTTTTTCAAGAACAACGTGGTCTCCAACATCCCCTTATAGCCACTACTACTACTACTACTACTACTACTACTACTACTACTACTCCTAATACAACCACCACCACTACTACTACCACTACTACCACCACTACTACCATCAACATAACTGAGAAATCAAAGGAGTGGGTTAGAGAGTAGATTAAGGTGTGGGGTGATGGACAGTGGCCGCCACCAGACTCCTCACAGCCTCTTAGCACCACGGGATAAACACGACAACCATTCTCATCCTCTCAACAACCCCTAACCTGGGACATGACCTGAAATTACAACTCAGATAATCGTAATATTTACTCACTTTCCCTCACCAATTAAACCTCTTCTTAAAACTCATAATGCCAGACCATCTACTGAGTTTACAGTCGATTGTGTTTCCAATAAAAATCCATTAGAGTCAGTCCAACTACCACTCATAATCAATTAAAGGCTATTACGGCCGTGGTTAGCTTTACTAATTGGTTTTAACATCAACTTCTTCAGCTCATTTTGTCTGCTCATGCGTGCACTGTTACGTAAACGTCAAGAACGATTCCCTCCCTCCCCCTTTCCTGCCCTCCCCCCTCCCCTTACCCTCCCTCCCTCCCTCTCCCCTACGCGAACTGTTTACAAGTCTCGAGTATCACTTGTCGGATTCTCGTCCACTATGAAAAGTCACTCGTTCCAATACTCCACAGCCACCTCACCACCGGCACTGTACTGATACTTGATGTAAAACTAGATACAAGAATTCAAGTGAGGTGGTTGTGAGGACATGTTCTCGGGTTAGGTTTTGGGGAGAGAGAGAGAGAGAGAGTGAGAGAGAGAGAGAGAGTAAAGAACGTCTATGATTGTAAAGAAAATGGATGAATGTTTACAGAGTTCATAGAAAAAGGGAAAACCAGAAAGAGATAGACACACAGTATTTCAGAGAGAATATTTAAAAGAAATTACTTTGACTAGGGAAATACGGATTAGTGAAGCGTTCGTGAATTATAATCATCTTTAAGAACAGAGATCGAGACAGACTTCCAAAAAACTACATGAACATAAAAAAAAAAAAATAGAAAACCTAACACCTAAAATAAAAATGAAATAAATCTATAAATAAACAAATAAACAGATAAATAAGTAAATATACGAAACAAGAAATCAAAGAAATCAAGAAATACCTCCAGAGATGCGAAAAGGAAACCAGGGAAGTCGACTTTTAAGATATGAAAATGAATTCAAGAAGAGTAAGTTTAGTGTATTTACATTACGCTAAGAGAGATATATCACGTGTGTATGTACCTGGACGTGAGGAAGATGAGTTACCGCGTTGTGTTCATAGATTTCAGTAAGACAGGTTTGAAAGATGGTGTACACAGAGAAGAAAAAAATAGAGAAATCACTATGTGCCTAAATTTCTTACAAGATTTCTCGTAAGTGAAAGTATATATATTAAAAACCTTAACTACTTGACTTAAGGTAAATAGGTAAAATAATCGTTAAAACAACACTTATAATCTCTCTTAAGTAGATACATTCACTTTAGTATGAGTTAAGTGAAAAAAAATGAAAATCTTATTATCTGACTGGTATCAAGTGAACGTATCTAGTAAAGGTTAAACCTCATCATGATTTTGATATTATTTTTAAGCATTGTTTTTATATCTTACCTTAAATCAACCAGTTACAACTTTACTTTAGATTAAAAAAAAAAAATATTACGAATTTTTGAGAATTTGGTTAAATCTCTTTCTGGTATATAAGGGAAACCAAGATATTATCTCTCTCTCTCTCTCTCTCTCTCTCTCTCTCTCTCTCTCTCTCTCTCTCTCTCTCTCTTAAAATACGCAATCACACAAAGACGTCAAAACTTGCCTAATACACATACGCACACGCACGCACACACACACACACACACACAGGCACACACAGACACGTACCTTTTCCTTAGCTGATGATCACCGCCACACCCACAGCCACACCCACCGCCACACCCACAGCCACACCCACTACACTCCACTGTCCTCTGACCCCTGTTCTCCTTCTCTCCCTCTTCCCCTTCCTCCTCCTCCTCCTCCTCCTACTCCTCCTCCTCTCATAATACCTTATAAGGCATGATAGTGATAAGCCGCACTTTAGGACCACCTCTATTTAACCACATTGCCACACTCATTCTAGCCACATCTTACCCATACTTGGTTTCATAACCTGACACCACCATTCAGCTGTAACCCCTTAGCCATACCATACTGCTACGCTATCTAGCTTTACAGCCTTGTCACAGCACCAAAAGCTACACTTACCACCCACACCACCTAGGCACACCATCTAACCATACTATTTAACCACACCATCTAACCATACTATTTAACCACACCATCTAACCATACTATTTAACCACACCATCTAACCATACTATTTAACCACACCATCTAACCACAATTACAACACCTATTTTAGTGTCGCTACATTTAGCAACTTCGCTTTTTTTTCTTCTTTTATAGCGGTAAAAGTCAACAGGTCACTTGATATGTAGCGATAAATCTCCTTACCATTGTGTTATATTCTGAGACCTTAAATGTGAATTAAACTCAAAATGAAAAGGTTATGTCAGGTTAGGTTAGGTTAGGTTAATGAATGTGTTACGTAACTATTAAACAAAATATATATCCCTCATTCTCGGAAACATACATCAGTTAGGTCGGTAAGCTCACATATGGGGTGAATGAACAGAAAAAAGAAAACAACTTAATCGCTTAGAAACCACCAGAAAACACTAATGGTCTCTGAAGCATAGAATCCCTCATGTGCGAAAAACATCCAGAAGTCAGATCAGATTAGACAAGTTGGGTTAATTAGACACAAAAGACCTAACCTAACCTAACCTAGGTACTGGCTTAAGAAATAACCAAGAACCAATGAAAATTCGTCAAGCATAAGATTATTCCCCCAGTAAACACATGAATCCTATTAATTCCTATAAGTAAATCCTATTAATGCAAGTAAATCCTATTAATGCAAGTAAACCCTATTAATGCAAGTAAACCCTATTAATGCAAGTAAATCCTATTAATTCAAGTAAATCCTATTAATATATTCCAGTAAATCCTATTAATGCAGGCAAGTAAATCCTATTAATGCAAGCAAACCCTATTAATGCAAGTAAATCCTATTAATGCAAGTAAATCCTATTAATGCAAGTAAATCCTATTAATGCAAGTTAATCCTATTAATTCAAGTAAATCCTATTAATGCAAGTAAATCCTATTAATGCAAATAAATCCTATTAATTCAAGTAAATCCTATTAATATATTCCAGTAAATCCTATTAATGCAAATAAATCCTATTAATTCAAGTAAATCCTATTAATGCAAATAAATCCTATTAATGCAAGTAAATCCTATTAATGCAAGTTAATCCTATTAATTCAAGTAAATCCTATTAATGCAAGTAAATCCTATTAATGCAAGTAAATCCTATTAATGCAAGTAAATCCTATTAATTCAAGTAAATCCTATTAATATATTCCAGCAAATCCTATTAATGCATTCAAGCAAATCCTATTAATGCAAGTAAATCCTATTAATGCAAATAAATCCTATTAATTCAAGTAAATCCGCTAGGCCACGGTAGGACGCCACCCTCCGGGAGGCTCCACATTGTCTCACTGTTCAGTCCCCAAAACTTCTTCCATCAATAGTTCATTAACGGTGTATGTAAGTTCTACCATGTTTTTCACTACAACGGTACAGCAAAGTATATTTTTTTAGCATTAAACTGTGATTATTTTATTGTCTAATCGTTACTACATATAACATCACCCATCATCACTACATGTAACATCATCCATCATCACTACATATATATCACCATCCATCATCACTACATATAACACCATTCATCATCACTACATATAACGCCATCCATCATCACTACATATAACACCACCCATCATCACTACATATAAGACCACCCATCATCACTACATATAACACCATCCATCATCACTACATATAACACCACCCATCATCACTACATATAAGACCACCCATCATCACTACATATAACAACATCCATCATCACTACATATATCATCATCCATTATCACTACATATAACAACATCCATCATCACTACATATAACAACATCCATCATCACTACATATAACATCATCCATTATCACTACATATAACACCATACATCATCACTACATATAACACCATCCATCATCACTACATATAACAACATCCATCATTACTACATATAACATCATCCATTATCACTACATATAACACCACCCATCATCACTACATATAACAACATCCATCATCACTACATATAACACCATCCATCATCACTACAGATCTCCAAGTAGTTTCCGAGATTCTCGTGCGGACACACATACAAACATAGAGACATACTTCTTTCTTTTATATATATGGATTATTATTATTATTATTATTATTATTATTATTATTATTATAATTATTCTTTTATTTTTTTTTGGAGGGGGGGGGGGAGTTTCGAGATGTCATAATTCCCTAAGCCTAAGGCCTAATCAAATACTGTGAAGTAGGAGAGATGGTTGGGGGAGGAAAAGATGGAAAGCTACGAAGAGGGGGGAGGGGGGGGGGGGAGAAAATACCGGTGGTAAAGTAGAATAGGAGAAGGTACAGGAGAGGAAGATGTGAAGAACCGGGGATGAGAGGGAAGAAGAGGGAAACTATGGAGGTGAGAGGAGGAAGAAGAAGAGGGAAACTATGGAGAGGGGAGGAAGAATTCGAGAAGGGAAGAAGGAGGAAGTGAAGAGAATCAGAAGATAAAGGAAAGAGGAAAGAGGAGTAGGATAATATAAGATTAACATAGTATGGTTAACTAGTTATCGATAAACAGAAGCCGGATAACAGGTTAATTGTTTTTCGGGAGTTATTTTCCGGGACCAGGGGATAAAATCGGTCATGTCGTCTGAAATTGAAAAATCGGCTTAAAAATATAGGATAATCGGTCAAAAATTCGTATTATCGGTAGTTCTCTAAGTGTTAATGTTCTCTAAGCGTTAATGTTCTCTAAGTGTTAATGTTCTCAAAGCGTTAATGTTCTCTAAGTGTTAATGTTCTCTAAGTGTTAATGTTCTCTATGTGTTAATGTTTTCTAAGTTATTGATAAACGTAATGGTGGGGGGGCTGGTGGGGGGTGAGTAGGGATGATGAGGGGGGTGAGGAGGGAGAGGGAAAATTAGTGATGTATGGAGATAGAAGGGGAGGAAAGTAATGGAATAAGGGAGGAGGAGGAAAGGAGGAAAGAGGAGATAAGTAAGCTAGGTAAAGAAGAAGATTTTGGAGGAGAAAGGAAAGGTAAGTAGAGGGGGATAAGGAGAGGGAGAGAGAGAGGGCAAGACACACTGATTGACGAGGGCAGGGGTGGGGGGGGGGGGGGGAGGGGGTGCGACCTCTTATGTCCAAGGTGTGAAGGGCAAATATTTGTTCACTGGGCACTGTGTCTGGCCCAACCGCACCACACACCACACTCGCCTCTCCAACCTCCTTCAACGAGGCTCATATTCCCGATAGTGGCCTCTGAGGTGTAATTTTTCATATTACATCGTGAGTTTGAATTCACAGCCTCCCCAAAAGAGGTGTGTCCATTACGTAATTAAAAGACAACACCCTGAATCATTCCCTAAGACTGTGTCAAACTCCCTATTCAAAAGTCATCAGAACAGCTCCGGGACACACCATATGTAAACAACGGAGGAATGTTTTGAATCCGTACTAATCCAGCATAATAATCACGAACGTTCAAGAATCCGAGAAGTAAAAATGCGTCGGAGAGATTTTTTGAGCACTTATGGAAGCTTAAGGGTGACGAGGAGAACTGGATTGCTCTCGGCGGCTCCCCCCAACACGCCCACCTGAATAAATTGAATAAATTGACGCCCGCCATGATAGACGTCCAGAGGCATAAATTGAATACTTAAGCGACTTGGACACGTCGACATGGTGGCAAATGGCGCTCTTGTCTCACGTCTCTTGGTTTGACGGAGTTGATGGCGGCGGTCCTGTTCGTAACGTTGTGTGTGAGTCTCCCTTCTTTGTCGGCGTTGATGTCTCGTGTGTTTGATGGCGTTGTTCATTTTGTGTGTCTGATTTTTACTTTGCCGTCCATTTTGTCCGAAAGCGATGGCGTTTTACTCGTGTGAGGATGATGTTTTTATTGCTTGACGCTGTTGATGTCTCCCTTGAGTGATGGCGTTGATGTCTCCCTTGACTGATGGCGTTGATGTCTCTCTTATCTGACGCCGTTGATTATTTCCTGTTCGATGACGTTTATGTCTCGTTGATGTTTCTCTTACTGTGAGGTGATGTCATAGTGATGTTGCTATAGTCATGGTGGTACTGGTAGTGATACTAGTGGTGGTGGTAGTAGCGGTGGTGGTGGTGTTGGTGACGGTAGTGGTGGTGGTGGTAGTGGTGGTGGTGGTGGTAGTGGTGGTGGTGGTAGTAGCGGTGGTGGTGGTGGTGGTAGTAGCGGTGGTGGTGGTGTTGGTGACGGTAGTGGTGGTGGTAGTGGTGGTGGTAGTTGCGGTGGTGGTGGTGTTGGTGACGGTAGTGGTGGTGGTAGTGGTGGTGGTGGTGGTAGTAGCGGTGGTGGTGGTGTTGGTGACGGTGGTATTGATGGAAGTGGTAGCAGCGGTGGTGGTGGTGTTGGTGACGGTGGTGGTGGTGGTGGTGGTGGTGGTAGTAGTGGTGTTGGTGTTGGTGGTGGTGTTGGTGACGGTGGTGGTGTTGGTGACGGTGGTGTTGATGGCGGTGGTAGCAGCGGTGGTGGTGGTGTTGGTGACGGTAGTGGTGGTAGTAGCGGTGGTGATGGTAATAATATAGGAGAGTGTGGTAGTAGTAGCGGTGGTAATAGTGGCGGTATTGTTGGTATTGGCTGTTGTGGTAGTGGTGGTTGTGGTGATAGCGGTGGTGGTTGTGGTGATAGCGGTGGTGGTACTGGGGGTTGTAGTGGTGGTGGTAGTGGTAGTAGTGGTGGTGGTGGTAGTGGTGGTAGTCGTGGTGGTGGTAGAGGTAGTGGTGGTGGTAGTGGTGGTGGTAGTGGTGGTGATAGTGGTGGCTGTAGTGGTGGTGATGGTAGTGGTAATAGTGGTAGTGGTAGTAGTCGTGGTGATAGTAGTGGTAATAGTGGTGGTGGTAGTGGTAGTAGTGGTGGTGATGGTAGTGGTAATAGTGGTAGTGGTAGTGGTAGTAGTGGTGGTGGTAGTGGTGGTAGTCGTGGTGGTGGTAGAGGTAGCAGTGGTGGTGGTGGTAGTGGTAATAGTGGTGGTGGTAGTGGCAGTGGTAGTAGTGGCGGTGGTAATAGTGGCGGTATTGTTGGTATTGGTTGTGGTGGTAGTGGTGGTTGTGGTGATAGTGGTGGTGGTAGTGGTGGTTGTAGTGGTGGTGGTAGTGGTAGTAGTGGTGGTGGTAGTGGTGGTAGTCGTGGTGGTGGTAGAGGTAGTGGTGGTGGTAGGGGTGGTGATAGTGGTGGCAGTAGTGGTGGTGATGGTTGTGGTAATAGTGGTAGTGGTAGTAGTGGTGGTGATAGTAGTGGTAATAGTGGTGTTGGTAGTTGTAGTAGTGGTGGTGATGGTAGTGGTAATAGTGGTGGTGGTAGTGGTGGTAGTGGTAGTGGTGGTAGTGGTAGTAGTGGTGGTGGTAGTGGTGGTAGTTGTGGTGGTGGTAGAGGTAGTGGTGGTGGTGATGGTAGTGGTAATAGTGGCTGTGGTAGTGGTAGTAGTGGTGGTGGTAATAGTGGCGGTATTGTTGGTATTGGTTGTGGTGGTAGTGGTGGTTGTAGTGGTGGTTGTGGTGATAGTGGTGGTGGTAGTGGTGGTTGTAGTGGTGGTGGTAGTGGTAGTAGTGGTGGTGGTAGTTGTGGTAGTAGTGGTGGTGATAGAGGTAGTGGTGGTGGTAGTGGTGGTGGTAGTGGTAGTAGTGGTGGTGATGGTAGTGGTAATAGTGGTGGTGGTAGTGGTAGTAGTGGTGGTGGTAGTTATGGTAGTCGTGGTGGTGGTAGAGGTAGTGGTAGTGGTGGTGGTAGTGGTAGTGGTAGTAGTGGTGGTGATGGTAGTGGTAATAGTGGTGGTGGTAGTAGTGGTGGTGATGGTGGTAGTAGGTTAGTAGTGGTGGTAAAGGTAGTGGTGGTGGTAGTGGTGGTGGTAGTGCTGGTGGTGGTGACCCGCCGACCCCCACGGACCTAAACCGGACCCTCTTGTCCCCAGGGCCGCGAGTGCGTGCACACACACCCACATGACCACATGAGTGCGTGCACACCCACCCACATGACCACATGAATGCGTGCAGACACACCCATCTGATCACTTGGATACATGCTCACAAATTTAGACACACACACACACACACACACACACACTAAAAAAACTTAAGACAAATTCACACATGTGCACGCACACACGCTTTACATAAACTCACACCACAGCAATCACATATGTGTAATTTAGATACACTCACACAGATGTACACTCACACATGCACACACAATGTACACGCACGCACAAATACGTAAAATACATACACAGAAGCACACACACACACACACACACATACACACACACAAGTTCGATTAGACATCAGAATGGAGATGATGTTCAAATGATGTCAATACAATGATAATGATGACAACTTGATAAGATTTACTTTACTCTACGAATGATGTCACTCCAAAATTCCAATCAGTTTTATGGCGACGTCACAACAAACTACGATAGCAGTACAACATTCAAAACAGTGGTGACGTAATGAGATGGTTGTTATCACGAGAATTTCCTGGACTTCCTGTAACTCTTTGAAGACAGCAACAGCCAAGGAGAGCTGTCAGTGGCGGGGAAAGGACTCTGGCAGATGTTTGGGAAGATTCTATTTTTGATTTGTAATTTTTCTTCCGTTTTTCCTCCATATTTCTCTTCCTGGCTAACGTGGGATACCGCCAGAGACGTGTGCAGTGTCTGGTGTGAGTAGTCGGATGTGCTGCTGCCTTAGGGTGCAGTCGGATACCTTGAGGATGGCTTGTGTGGGAATCGGGTATCACTTGGTGGGCGTGTGGTGTTCGTGGTAGTGGTGGTTGTCCTTTGGTGGGAGTGTGGTGATCGTGGTAGTGGTGGTTGTTATTTGGTGGGCGTGTGGTGGTTGTGGTAGTGGTGACTGTCATTTGGTGGGAGTGTGGTGATCGTGGTAGTGGTGGTTGTTATTTGGTGGGCGTGTGGTGATTGTGGTAGTGGTGGTTGGCATTTGGTGGGAGTGTGCTGATCGTGGTAGTGGTGGTTGTCATTTGGTGGGCGTGTGGTGATTGTGGTAGTGGTGTTTATCCTTTGGTGGGCGTGTGGTGATCGTGGTAGTGGTGTTTATCCTTTGGTGGGTGTGTGGTGATTGTGGTAGTGGTGGTTGTTATTTGGTGGGCGTGTGGTGATTGTGGTAGTGGTGTTTATCCTTTGGTGGGCGTGTGGTGATCGTGGTAGTGGTGTTTATCCTTTGGTGGGCGTGTGGTGATTGTGGTAGTGGTGGTTGTTATTTGGTGGGCGTGTGGTGATTGTGGTAGTGGTGTTTATCCTTTGGTGGGCGTGTGGTGATTGTGGTAGTGGTGTTTATCCTTTGGTGGGCGTGTGGTGATCGTGGTAGTGGTCTGTCATTTGGTGGGAGTGTGGTGATTGTGGTAGTGGTGGTTGTCATTTGGTGGGCGTGTGGTGATTGTGGTAGTGGTGTTTATCCTTTGGTGGGCGTGTGGTGATCGTGGTAGTGGTCTGTCATTTGGTGGGCGTGTGGTGATTGTGGTAGTGGTGTTTATCCTTTGGTGGGCGTGTGGTGATTGTGGTAGTGGTGTTGATCACTTGGTGGGCGTGTGGTGATTGTGGTAGTGGTGTTTATCCTTTGGTGGGCGTGTGGTGATTGTGGTAGTGGTGGTTATCATTTGGTGGGCGTGTGGTTATCATGGTTGCGTTGGATATCACTTGACGGGCGTGTGGTGATTGTGGTAGTGGTGTTTATCACTTGGTGGGCGTGTGGTGATCGTAGCAGCGTCGGATACCACTACGGACGCGTGTGTGGCATTCGAACATCATTTAAGTAGGCGTGGGGCGTTCGTGGACAGTGAATAATGACGTCATCTCTAATACACAGCAGCCTGAGGCAGCTGGCGAGTGGACGACGCCATGGCCGGACACCCGACTAAGGCCTCAAACAGGGATGCCAACACGACTACTTGAGTCTCTTAACAGAAAAAGAGTTATAGAATTGAAGTAATAAACACAAGTTGAAAATAAAGGTGTGTTTGAGGTTACAGTGGGGAGTTTGAGGTATTGCGTTGTTTTCCCCGTGAGCTTGGCAGAGGCATGGGAGGATAAATATTTTCACCGTTGCTACGATCACCACCTGTCATAGTGACGTCACGCTAGCCTCACCTGCAAGCGCTTCATTTTTTATCCCCAGGGTGAAATAGGACGTGCAGGGGGGGGGGCGGGGGGGGGGGGGGGGGGGGAGGGCTGGGGGGGGGGGGGAGACATACTGGCGAAATTTATGAAGCTTTTCTCTCTCTCTCTTATCCTCTTCAACATAACATTTCCGATTAAGCTTAATATCATCCTATCAAGCTTTCATGCTCTCGTGTTGTCAATGAATGAAAGAATGTAAAAAAAAAACTAATGAAATAAAAGACGAAAATAACTAAGATGCTGTGAGAGAATTTAATATAATATTGTCATAATCTTGTCTGTTTTAACTCATAAATTACCTTCGTCATCACAACACGTCTTCCATCTATAGGTAAAAACCCCTCCCCAAGTCGTCCTTCATACTACGTAAAAAAATTATTATTATTATTATATACTACGACCAATAACATAGTATTTTTTTTTTTAATTTTCTTTCATTCTTATCAAAATCGAAAAATGAAATAACATGAAATTTTCAACTGCAGACTTTTATTTCATAGTTTGAATAGTCATATATATATACTGTAAATAAGGAAGAAGAAGAAGAACAAGAGGAAGAAAGAGGTGGAAGATGCCTCGAAAAACGGCGATGACGTCACCTATTTACATAAGTGACGTCATATATTAACATAAATGAAAGCTGTGTTGAACCTCGGGATAAGATCACTCACTGTATGACGCCGGGAAGCTTCTGCACCCCACCACCCCCTCCCCCACAGCCCAACCCCCTCTACACCCCCACCCCTCTACACCCCCACCCCCTCTACATCCTAACTCCCACACCCACACCCCCTACCCTTTACACCCATCCTTAACATCCCCACCCCTCTACACCCCTTCCCCCATACCCACACCCCCTCTACAACCCCTCCCCACAACCCACCCCCTCTACACCCCGTTCCCCACACCCCCAACCCCTGCAAACACACCCCTCCCCCCTCCCCCACACCCCGACCCCTCTACACCCCAACCCCCACACCCCCTCCCCCACCCATACTCCCCATCCACCACTCAGGGAGTTTGGGTGATGTAAGTATGATAGTACAGGAATTTTTGTGCGTGGCCGAACACACACACACACACACACACACACACACACACACACACCTCCCCAGCATGACACACAAACACCTCCCCAGCATGACACACAAACACCCCTAGCATGACACACAATGCCCCCCCTCCCCGAACGTGACACCCCGACAAAGACTCAGCCAGAATAATAATGTTTGTAGATCATGACAAGAAGACAACCATCCTGTGTCCTAACAAGATAACATCGCCTGACACCTCGACTGAAATAACCTGTCCTTCACATGATGAGAATTACGTCACCACTCAGCCCGTTTACTGCAGAAGCAACAACAGGATTTATGGAACATTTACAGTCAGTTTGTGTGGGAGGGAAGGTGTGTCACGGAGCCATGTCGTTTTAGTAGGGATTAAACTGGCTTGGTAAGGATCGTGTGCTCGAGATAAAACTAGGATGAGTGTTAAACCAACGGGTAATAGCTGGGGTTAACGAGCATTTCTCAAATAGGCAAATTAAGGTTTTCTATCACGGATTTTACAATGTGGTAAAATCACTGTTACTCTATCCTGATCATGTATATCCAAGACTGTCATCCTCCAAGAGTGTTATCCTCCAAGACTGTTATCCTCCAAGACTGTCATCCTCCAAATCTGTCACCCTCTAAGACTGTCATCCTCCAAGACTGCCATCCTCTAAGACTGTCATCCTCCAAGACTATCATCCTCCAAGACTGTCATCCTCCAAGACTGTCTACTTTTCATCTAAGGCTGTACAAGGTGTTAGAATAATCTATCAGACGTAATGAAGGAGCTGTAAAACTTATCTCGGTACACAGACAAACGAGGCATACAAATTCATCCTTCCCCTGTTCTTACCTGAGGATGACCCAAGTGTGTGAAGTGTGAATAACAATGACGATATTATCAACAAAAATATTGTTTGAAATGAATAAACTAATAAGATATTCCTCTGTTTATTTCCTTTTCCTTTTCTTCAGGTAAACAACAGGTAATAATTTGAATATTCAGAAAGGTTTACTAACTCATTTTTTTTTCTCCCCGTCAGGATGAACCAGCTGTGTAAGGTGTGTGGGGAGCCGGCCGCCGGCTTCCACTTCGGCGCCTTCACCTGCGAGGGCTGCAAGGTGAGTCCCGCCTCCTCCACGCTCACCTGCCACTACAGTCCGTCTCAGTCCATCTATACTAAAATAGTGTTCCTGGCCAGACGTTTTTTTTCTTGCTGTTTCATCTTCAGTTTTTCATCTATTCTTACCTTATTTTGTCTAATTTATTTATTTATCTATTAATCGATTTACGGTTTTTATTGTCTTATAGTTTACATTCTTTGGTGTAGAAATATTTTGCCGTTTTACAAGATGCTCTCACTAACGATTGGTTGCATATAAATTCTGGTTGACGGAAACATGCGGCGGAGTGTATAGCGTCTTGGCTGTCATCCTCAAGTGTATACCAGAACCGTGACGTAAGACAGTCTTCAGCGTGGAATAAGGGAGAAGATTCCCTGAGTTCTTATTGAGTGAGTGAGACTGTAGCCAACAAGAGGAACACTTAAGTGACCATTCCGTGCACAAAAGGAGAAATTGCTTTGCTTAAATTTTGTTGAGAGTTGTTGTCTAGTCCGTACTGTATGTCTAGTCTAGTGCTTAAAGACCTTAGTTAGTTGTTTAAAGGAAGATAAGTACGAGTATATAAACAACAACATCACCTGTGTGTGTGTGTCTGTGTGTGTGTGTGTGTATGTGTTGTGCTGGTTGTCTGTTAGAGGCTAAGTTGTGGTTTGTGCAGACCAAAGATTGCATAAATTTACTAAAAGACTGAATGTCTTACCCAAAGAGTGACTGTGCCTCAGCGAAATTTGACTGTCCGCACAAAAAGACTGACTGACTTACGGAATGACTGGTCCTACCCACAAAAGACTGGTCATTACATACTAAAAAAAAATGACTGACCCCAAGCAAACTGACTGACTGACTTGCTGACTGACCACAAAAAGAACTCTACGAACGCTCGTGAGAGAGTTGAGATGAGAACAACCACAGTCAAGAAGGCAAAAGTAGACTGTGGCGGCCAGTAGACTGTAGAAAGACCTACACGGTTACCAAAAGACTGTTTATATTCAGTCAGGGGGAGGGGGGGGGGGGTAGAGGGAGGGATGAGGTTCTTATAAGACCTCTAGAGTGAAAGTGGTAGTCTTTGTGCGAGTGATTCATCATTTTATTTCCAAACACTCACACACTGTAGACTGACTGTAAAGTGGTGTTTTTTTATAGACAGTGATGGCGGTAATATTGGACAGTTAGTTCTGGAATATTATTGTTTTTTTTTATTAAATTTGGTAATAAATCTTTGTTTATAATTAAATACAGGTGATGTATTTTCTTTCAATAAATACACAAACAAGGACTCAGTTTAGAATGAAATAACTAAAGCCTTTCTTTGTAGTGAATATGATCCATGATATTTCTTAAAAAAAAAAAAAAAAGTCACCCTTACCCCAAAAGAAGACTCATTTAAAATAATATAAACTACAGCTTTTCTTTCATAAAAAAAATCGTATAAAAACACAAAACCCATTAGAGTTTCTTTCAATAACCAACTCCACTTCCCTTCTCCTCCCCCTAAAAAGAAGATAAAAATAGCCTGGGCAGTTGATTAACTTATACAGACGGAGAAAAAAAAAAAAACAATACAAAATACACGATGAGAAAATAGAAGTTCGGGTGAGTCTGTACTGAATGACAGTCTTTAGAGGGAACGAACACAGTCGGGTTCGATAAGACGAGGTATAATTAAAGGTGTCTTGGACGAGGCAATCGGACACTTCTGGTGAACCCTTCCCACGCCAGGTGATGGCAGGTCACCTGGGGGTCATCCGGGTCATCTTACTCCTACCAACACACAAGGTTAAGCTCTCTTTAAATCTTAAACTCTGATCAGGGAAGTCGCCGGTGAAATCTTGACAATTTCTAAACATTTTTGTACGAAGATTCTGCTGTGTAGCCATAGAGAGATGGTGTTATGCTGGGCTTAGTTCTGTATAGGTCAGATATGTTTCGTGTGGGACGGAATTACGGGGACATATAAGATAGAAAATGTTAACTTTTTGATATATATGTTTTGAGATGTTTTTTTTTTATCATAAAGTTGTGATGGATGATGAAGATGACAGACACAAGGAGATCATCCACCACAGCCACACATTCTTCATCCGCTGTTTCATGTAATACTTGTTTCAAAATAATCGAGTGTTATGGAGATGCCAGGATCATTATGTAAACGTGAGTCTGATACTGAGATGTTGTGGTCAAAAGGTATAACGTAATGCCTGAGACAAACAGCTGTGTAATACTTGATGAACAACTATTATTTTCCCATAGACAAGTG
This sequence comes from Homarus gammarus, assembly GCA_958450375.1. NCBI lineage: Eukaryota > Metazoa > Arthropoda > Malacostraca > Decapoda > Nephropidae > Homarus > Homarus gammarus. Next base: position 501,535 of record CAUDMG010000562.1, on the reverse strand, counting down.
TGTATAAATACGCTCCAGACAACAGCAACACCAACGTGAATCTGACTCGAAGAAATGTTAAGTCTTGTAAGGGAGAAGAATAACAATTTACGGATTTTAAGAGATACCTGTATACCTTAAAGTGAAAGATATACTTTACGAGTTATATGTACAGGAGAAGACGCGTGCAAGGAGAAAGGTCTTCTGTCGTGAGGAGTGAGGGATGTATCTACAGATGGTTAAGGTACGGGGGAGGAGGGTCATGTGAATGGTGTTCCATCAATGTGTCGATTTCAAGAGTGTAGAGTAGTGGGAGAGAGTGTTTAAGTTGGGGTAGGAGTGAGAGGATGGATTTCACTGTTGCAATGACCATTAAAGCGACGCCAGAGAGAAAATAAAGGGAGGAAGTGAACAACACCGAGGGAGAGAAGGAGGGAGGGAGAGAGGGAGAGAGGGAGACAGGCTAGATGTGAGGGTTGGATCTCTGATAAGGTGTATGGCTTTAACACTGAGATTTTGTCGAGGACGGCTCAGGAGGATTTGTATGTACCCGACTTTCCCAACCAAATGTGAGAGCAGTATACCATGTGAGGGCAGACGTGGACCTCTGTAAAGCCGAGCGAGTACCAGAGAGGAAGGGAAACGAAGACTCGTATTTTAAAAGCATTTTTTTTTTTTTTTTGCAAGTTCAGGGATTTGTTGATTCTCAGAGATTGTGACTCGTGGTTAGTTTGAGAATCTTGATGTGGGAAGAACGTGTAATATGGGTGTTGGTGAAGAGGGTTTAGTGAGAACTTTCTTGTCTGGTGAGAGAAGGTTCGTGCGTGAATGTTGGGAGTCTAAAATGTTACAAGGTTAACGTCTCTCTAGTTGCCAATGATAGTGAAACAAAAACTGATTATGGAAGTGATGTTTTAGACCAGTGTTTTTCAGACTTTTGCTGAGTTAGTGTGCATCCTTCTTGGGGAAGGAGAACAAAATAAAATGGAGTATCAAAACAAATTTAGTGGAGAATTCAGTGCATTTTTAATCCCAAATATAATCAAGTGGCTTACAAAATAATGAGCTTGCTGATTGGCCAACTGGTTTGCCGTTGACCAATAAGTGAGTTATCTGAAGATCAAAATGGATTCAGAAAGGGAAAAGGAATTAAAGACGCTTAATTTCCTTTGAGAAATTTGATTGAAAGGGATAAAAATAATAATTTTTTTCTCCATTCCGTTGAAAAAAAAAACAATAGTCCTTTTGCATTGCTATGTCTTACCGGTAGAGGGAGGGGGGGGGGGTTAGATTATGAGGTGGGAGAAGGGAGGTGAGAGGTGGAGAGAGGGAGGTGAGAGGTAGGGAGAGGGAGGTGAGAGGTGGGGAGAGGGGGGTGAGAGGTGGGAAGTGGGGAGATGGATGCTGAGTTCCCATAAGAGAACGAAGATTGCTACTCACACACACACACACACACACACACACACACACACACACACACACACACACAGAAGAGAGATGAAAAACTGTTGTACGAATTTGGTCAACCAGGAACACACAGAAGAGCTCGCTCACTTAAGTCAATCAGTGATGGTTTGTCGGAGTTATTCTGTAAACTTGTGGATCTCTTTCAACTGGGTCTTTCTTCCTTCCTTCCTTCACTATTTCCATCCTTCCTTTACCCTTCCTTCCACCCTTCCTTCCTTCCTCTCCCATCCCCCCTTTTTCCTTATTCTCTCCCTCTTCCCCCCCCCCCTTTCTCCTCCATTTTCCGATCCTCTCTTTACCCTTCCTTCTCCTTTCCTTCGTTATCAAGCCAGAAATTGCAGCGTTGTGTGTGTGTGTGTGTGTGTGTGTGTGTGTGTGTGTGTGTGTGTGTGTGTGTGTTAAACTCAAATACACTCCGAATGTATTATATATATATGCATAATGCTAAGTATGACCCGAGTGTATAACTGATAAAGATAATTCATAACATTAACTCGTAAATAACAACGCTTAAGAGAGAGAGAGAGAGAGAGAGAGAGAGAGAGAGAGAGAGAGAGACACTGACACTCCCGCGAAAAAGAAAATGAAAGAATCTGTCTAAAATACGAAATTAAAATTGGAAAAAAATTCTAAAATGATATATACTTGACAAAGTAAACACCAGGGCCAGCGATTTGTTCTCCAGGGAGTGGGTGAAGGATGGTAGAATAAACTAGAGGAAATAAATGAAGTGGATGAGACAGAAGAAAGAGAATAATCACAGTAATGTATTAATGAAATTTGAAAGCCAGAAACTGTAAACATATATACAACGAAGTGACAAATCTATCTATCTATCTATCTAGCTGTGTCTTTATGTATGTATGTATGTATGGTTGTATGTATGTATGGTTGTATGTATGTATGGTTGTATGGTTGTATGTATGTAAGTATGTATGTATGTCTAACTTCATGTACGTAGGTAAGTATATACATGAATGTAAGGAATTATAGTGAAAGACAAAGTTTCATTGGTTCCCAGGGCGATATAACAGACGAAACTTGTTAGGATGAGAGAGAGAGAGAGAGAGAGAGAGAGAGAGAGAGAGAGAGAGAGAGAGAGAGAGAGGCTAGTATAGTATATCTTGTAGCATGATATGTTCAGCCTGTAGTATAATAGCTTTAACTTGCAACCGATCGATTGTGATCTACACCGTGATAGCTTCGAGTCTGAGCAGCATGATGGCCTACGACCTGTACTGTGATAGCCTCTATTTGCAGCATGATAAATCACGACCTGCACTGTGATAGCCTCCACTCGTTGCATGATAGCCCACGACCTGCATCTCTTGTCATGATAGCCTCAATTCTTAGCACAATAGCCCACGACCTGTACTGTAATAGCCTCAACTCGTGGCATGATAGCCCACGACTTGCGCCTCTGATAGCCTTTCTCAACGGGGCGCACCAAATAGGCCAAGGAGTGGAGGTTGAAGAGCAAGGCATACTGAAGGGGGTCACCTCCGTCGGCGAGCTTCTTCACTGCCTGACGTTGAAGGTGCTCGAGTCTCCATCCTCTTCCTCGGGAGGTTGGAGGGGCGACCCATCCTTCACTGTCACCGCTGAGGGCCTTGAGAACAACTCCCATCCCCCCCCAGTGGCCCATCGAGAGCTGCGACGCGCCAGGGCCTGAAGGAACCTGCGAGGATGGAGGAATTTTGCGCGTCCGACGTAGAGCAGGAAGGCGGGGTATCCCTTGCCCTCTCCTGTCTAATGCCTTTGTTGACTATGTATTTATAAGTCCTAACGATTCTTTTTTTTACCTTTTGTGGCGGCAAGTCTCCAGTTTGAGAGGAAAAAAAAATTAAGGTAATCGTTTTCTTCAACATCGAGGAGGTGTATTTGGCGGACTGTTGGCGGAGACGAAGGGAGATATATTACCTTATATAGTAAATATGTCGAAGGGAAACACTTTTTAATTATATTGAACTCCTGTGGGACGTTTATACCTTACTTTAGAATATTAGTGATATTGATGTTTAGTGGTTTATTAATTCTTCATTGTAAACCCTCGATGTTTATATACCTGTACTGTATATATGATTCATTTATACTGATTTATCACGGCAAGAAACAGTGGGAATGATGTACTTGGGAATAATAAGTGGAATAAGTAAGACGAAGAGAAGGATAAGAAACACGAAGATAAGAAGACGCTGTGGAGGTAAAAGGAGTGTTAGAAGGAGAGCTGACCAGTGCTTCCTAAGATGGTTTGGGCATAACGAGAAAACAGAGAGAAAGAAAGATTGATAAAAAGAGGGTATGATTCAATGGTGGAGGATAGGAGAGAAAGAGAGGAAGACCAAGAGGGAGGAGGAAGGATGAGGTGATAGAGGAGGAAGAATGGAATGAGGGAGGGAGGTACTGGATGGGAGAGGAATGGGATAGGGGAGGAGTTGGGGGGATGGGTTGTCCAGGAAGCAACAGTGTGCGTGCATGACAGGAAATAGTGGTATTAAGTGGCTTGTGAGGAAGGAGGGAGGGAAGATGGGACGGAGGGAAGAAGGGAAAGGGAGGAAGGAGGGAAGAAGGGACGGATGGAGAGAGGGAGGGAGGGAGGGAGGGAGGGAGGGAAGGAGGGAGTGATGGAGGGAGGGTCGAAAGAAAAGAGGTAGGAAGGGAAAGAGAATGGGTGGTAGAGAGGAAAGGAAGGAAGGAAGGAAGGAAGGAAGGAAGGGGTGTCTTGTTAGCGTGTTCATGGCGGCACTTAGAGAGGTAGAGTGACATGCAGATGATGGGAGAGTCTGAGCTGGTTGTGAAAATGAATTAAAAAATAAAATAAATCTAAAACGAGTAAAAGAAAATACATGTAGCTAAATATCATAACAAGAAGGAGAAGAGAAGAGAAGACAAGAGAAGAGAAGAGAAGACAAGAGAAGAGAAGAGAACTAACATACACCTCACACCTGGTTTACGGGACTCACCTGTAATCAGCCATTATCATCTCCCACACCTGATTCCCGACGACTTAATTATAGTCTATTAATGGGTCATTAGGAGAGTGAGAGGCCATGGTTATGATAGATGAGCCTTAATTACCTTACACGCCCGGTACACACGTCGTACACGCTGCCTTGTGCTCACGCCGTACAGATTACTTTATACATCGGCAAGCATTCCATACAAGAGTTGCTTTATACGTCGAGTTGCACGTTGTCGTACTGTCTTATACGTCGAATTGTACGTCGTAATACTGTCTTAGTTCGTACGTCGTCGCATTACCAACTAAACATTTGAGTTCCATTTCAACTCTCACCAACGGGGACTCTTTATTTAATCAATTTCCATCTCTTATTTATCTAACCGGAAACTATAATTAGAACAAGTCAATTCTTAGTCAGCTATACGAATCTTAGCTCCAAGATAAATGTAGTAACGTCAGCATATTAGTTTAGGAAGTATGTAATAGAAAGATATTTTATAGAAGAGTTAGTTAAATTTAAGTATCTTTTTTCCTTACGTTTTCATTGACATTCAGATATTTCCGCCATAGTGTCTGTATCAAGTATTAATGGCGTTATGAGTTTATTTATTTCGCAGACGTATATCCTGACGCCATTGGATTCGTAATTTTTTTTTTTCAGGTGCATAGAATCATCGGAAATCATCCCATGACAACTGTAAATAAAAACGAAAAATTTCAGTAATGGTTGTAAATTGTTCAGTACTGTCAATTATAGACAGACATGAAGAGCCGCAGTAATGCATTATGACGCAGTGGATCATTAAAAGAACGCTAGGTTAAGAGAGGCCGTCCTCCTCCTCCTCTTACCCTCTTCCTCCTCCTCCTACCCTCTTCCTCCTCCTCCTACCTCCTACCCTCTTCCCCCTCCTCCTATCTCCTACTGTCTTCCTCCTTCTCCTACCTCCTACCATCTTCTTCCTCCTCCTACCTCCTACCCTCCTCCTCCTCTTCCTGCCTCCTACCCCTTCTTCCTCCTCCTCCTCCTGCCCCATCCTCCTCCTCTCTCTCTCTCTCCCTCCTGGGCTGTGAGTCTGGGTTTGTCATCATCATTAATACCTTCACTGCCGCTCCATTGTAAATTTATTACATCTAAACACACATCAGAACTGGTTAATTTAGATCAATTGTACAGCCGTGTTGCTACGATTCATCAGTTCTTTTTTTTTTTTCTTCGTTTTTAATTTTATATGTCGGGATTTCCAGCGAGGGAGAAGAAGTTTTGAAGATGTTTTGCCATTCTCTAAACTTGATTATCTCGTTGAAGGATGTACAATGTGCTTCCTTGTTGCTGTGTTGCTGTGTTTCTGTGTTGCTGTGTTACTGTGTTTCTCTGTTGCTGTGTTTCTCTGTTGCCGTGTTTCTCTGTTGCCGTGTTTCTCTGTTGCTGTGTTTCTCTGTTGCTGTGTTTCTCTGTTGCTGTGTTTCTCTATTGCTGTGTTTCTACGTTGCTTTCTGTCCGGGAAGATGAAAGGTGGTCTGCTTCTCTCGCTCCTCCACACTACCGAATTCCCCAGCGTGAACAGTATATTCCCCCCTCTCACCTGCCTGTAAACGACTTCCAGGAATTAATTGATCCTTGGAAGTTGTCACAATCTGCCATCCATCAACGTCGCTGTGGGTGATGATGGGCCGGGAATTAAGTCTTTAAATCTTCCTCTCCGACTTTCTTCATCAGTGTGCATTGGCTGCGTGAGACTCGTTTCATATAATACCGGAGGAATGATCAGGGGCTGGGGTGGGTGAGAGAGAGAGAGAGAGAGAGAGAGAGAGAGAGAGAGAGAGAGAGAGAGAGAGAGAGAGAGAGCAGGGGTTGAATGCAAATGATTAATGTACATCGTGCCTTAAGCTACAGACATCTGGATCCTACTGCCTCGTGTGAAAAATATCCAGGATTTATTGAACTCCTAAAAGAGATTCCTGTAAACCTAAATTGAAGCCACACGAGGTAAATATATATAAGGGTTATGAAAGTGTCTTAACCGTCAGTTGGTTACTACGATAATGTGACCTGGAATTATTATTGTGGCGTATTTTGGTTAACATGACCTTGAGTGGTATAGTGGTATACCTCTATCGTCCCTTCACTAGAGGGTGTTGGTGAGGGTGTGGTGAGGGTGTTGGTGTTGGTGAGGGTGTTGGTGAGGGTGTGGTTCCTTATGCTGATGATCTTCGTGAGTCTAATGTGTTTGTGTCGACATGAAGGAAAGAAAGAATGAGAAGGAGAGGCAAGAGCATGAGGAGGAGGAGGAGGGGTTGCAGGAGGAGAAGGAGAAGGAGGGAGGAGGAGGAGGAGGAGGAGGAGGAGGAGGAGAAGGAGGGAGGAGGAGGAGGGGTTGCAGGAGGAGAAGGAGAAGGAGGGAGGAGGGAGGAGGAGGAGGAGGAGCAGTTGGAGTAGGAGGAAGAGGAAGAGGAAAGAGGAGTCGAAGGAATCAATTGGAAGAAGTGGAGGAGGAGGAGGAAGAAGAAAAAGAATAGAAGAAGAAAAAAAAAGACATATTGTTGACAAATGTTAAGATGAAAAAAATAGGACGAAAACAAAAATTAAGAGAAAAAATTACAGAAAATTTAAAACAAAAGAAAATCGACAACAACTATAAAGATGACAAAAACAGAGTAAAAGAGATCCTTATGATAAACAAGAACAGGAAAAGAGAATTTGGATGACAAAACAAACACACAAACAAACAAACAAACAAAAACAAACAAACCCAAAAATAGAATAGGTAGATAAGTAGATAACAATAAATACTAAATGATACATAATTTGAGAAGATGAAAAAGAGCTGATTGGAGGTGTATAAAGAGTAACAGGTGGATGGAAAGTTGAAGAATGTGGAGCTTCTTTTCCCTAATGAGTTAAAACGAGTCATTCTACCGTGCACAGGTCCCATACATACATACATACATACATACATACATACATACATATAAAGGAGTGAAGGAGGGTGCCAGCGGTGACGTAAGTAAGACGTGGTTACTTATGAAGGAGTGAAGGAAGATGCCCGCGGTGATATAAGGAAGACGTGGTTACTTATGGAGTGAAGGAAGGTGCCAGCGGTGGTATAAGGAAGACGTGGTTACTTATGGAGTGAAGGAAGGTGCCAGCGGTGGTATAAGGAAGACGTGGTTACTTATGGAGTGAAGGAAGGTGCCAGTGGTGGTATAAGGAAGACGTGGTTACTTATGGAGTGAAGGAAGGTGCCAGCGGTGACGTAAGTAAGACGTGGTTACTTATGGAGTGAAGGAAGGTGCCAGTGGTGGTATAAGGAAGACGTGGTTACTTATGGAGTGAAGGAAGGTGCCAGCGGTGGTATAAGGAAGACGTGGTTACTTATGGAGTGAAGGAAGGTGCCAGCGGTGACGTAAGTAAGACGTGGTTACTTATGAAGGAGTGAAGGAAGGTGCCAGTGGTGACGTAAGTAAGACGTGGTTACTTAGGAGTGAAGGCGCTAGCGGTGACGTAAGTAAGACGTGGTTACTTATGACGTTAAGTGGCAGCAGTTTACCTTGAATTATTATAGAGGTGAGTAGGTAATACGTGGTTACTTATGAAGGAGTGAAGGAAGGTGCCAGCGGTGACGTATAGTGCCCATAAAGTGAGAGGCACTATGATCACCTGCGGGTAATAACAGACACTTACGACACTGTCATAAACCAAACGACACTTTCTGGGTTAATGGGAAGTACCGTACTATGACGCGCCTCCACGCCTGTATGGCTACCTCCCTCTCACGACAACCTATGAATCAAGTTTTTCGTATTTTTGTTGTGTTGTGACCTCACGACAACCTATGGTTCATGTTTTTTGTTATATTTCTGCTGTGTTTTGACGTCACGACACCTTCCTCTCCCCCCCCCCCCCCCATCCTACACAAAATAAAATCCTAGAAAAACATAATATATTTTTAAACAGTAGGATAGATAAATCTTGTCCCTGTGTTGTGTTGTGTGCTGACAGTACCCGTGTAGTTTAGTTGTGTCCTGAACTCACACCATATTTGTCTATTACGTTTTGTTACTAATACTAAAATGTTTACCTTACCTTTTTATAGATTATTGTTCCTAAGAGCTTGTTTATCTAGATCAAGGTTAGGTTAGGTTAGCTTAGATTGGTTGGGTTAGGTTAGGTTGGTTGGGTTAGGTTAGGTTGGTTGGGTTAGGTTAGGTTGGTTGGGTTAGGTTAGGTTGATAAGGTTAGGTTATGTTAAATTAGTCAGGTTATATTAGGTTATGATCGAGCACGGTCAGGTAGGTAGTGAGCACCGTCAGGTAGGTAGTGAGCACCGTCAGGTAGGTAGTGAGCACGGTCAGGTAGGTAGTGAGCACCGTCAGGTAGGTAGTGAGCACCGTCAGGTAGGTAGTGAGCACCGTCAGGTAGGTAGTGAGCATCGTCAGGTAGGTAGTGAGCACCGTCAGGTAGGTAGTGAGCGCCGTCAGGTAGGTAGTGAGCCCCGTCAGGTAGGTAGTGAGCACCGTCAGGTAGGTAGTGAGCACCATCAGGTAGGTAGTGAGCGCCATCAAGTAGGTAGTGAGCACCGTCAGGTAGGTAGTGAGCACCGTCAGGTAGGTAGTGAGCACCGTCAGGTAGGTAGTGAGCACCGTCAGGTAGGTAGTGAGCACCATCAGGTAGGTAGTGAGCACCGTCAGGTAGGTAGTGAGCACCGTCAGGTAGGTAGTGAGCACCGTCAGGTAGGTAGTGAGCACCGTCAGGTAGGTAGTGAGCACCGTCAGGTAGGTAGTGAGCGCCATCAAGTAGGTAGTGAGCACCGTCAGGTAGGTAGTGAGCACCGTCAGGTAGGTAGTGAGCACCGTCAGGTAGGTAATAAGCGCAGTCAGGTAGGTAGTGAGCACCATCAGGTAGGTAGTGAGCACCGTCAGGTAGGTAGTGAGCGCCGTCAAGTAGGTAGTGAGCACCGTCAGGTAGGTAGTGAGCACCGTCAGGTAGGTAGTGAGCACCGTCAGGTAGGTAGTGAGCGCCATCAGGTAGGTAGTGAGCACCGTCAGGATGGTAGATAATAATGAGATATCTCGGTGGACAGGACACGGACGGCCTCTCTCGCCTGCCTGTCTAAAATGACGGTGCAGGGGACAGCAAGACAAGGTAGGGGCGGGTCTCCTGACACACTATAGGTAAATGGATGCGTCTAGGGGCGTGGCCAGGTGATATGTGAGGAGGGAGAGAGACGAAGGGGAGGGAGGAGGAAGGAAGCAAAATGTAGGACGAAACAAAGAAGGAGAGAAGGAGAGTTAGGAGGATGGAGGGAAGAGAAAGAGAGAAGGAGAAATGTGGGAAGGAAGGGGAGGGAAGGAGGGAGACACGAAGAGAGAGTAAGAAGGATAGTTGTAGGAGGGAAGGAAAAGAAATGGCAGGAAGAATGAGGAGGGGAGAGAATGGAGAGAGGGAAGTGAGGGAGGTTGAGAATCGTGGGAGATCTGCCTGGTGGAGGTGTAGGGGTGAGCAGGGTTCAGCATCTTCATCTGCTCATCTCCCGACGTCCCTTACCTTGCCAGCATCATCCCCACTCCTCTCACTTCACCTCACCTCTCTTTCCCACACTCCTCATCTTATCTCCTAATAATCCTCCCCACCACACCCCTCACCTCCTAATATCCTCCCCACACCACACCCCCTCACATCATCTCCCAACCATCCTCCCCACCACTCCTCCCCACATCACCTCCCAACCATCCTCCCCACCACTCCTCCCCACATCACCTCCCAACCATCCTCCCCACATCACCTCCCAACCATCCTCCCCACCACTCCTCCCCACACCACCTCCCAACCATCCTCCCCACCACTCCTCCCCACCACTCTTCCCCACATCACCTCCCAACCATCCTCCCCACCACTCCTCCCCACCACTCCTCCCCACATCACCTCCCAACCATCCTCCCCACCACTCCTCCCCACATCACCTCCCAACCATCCTCCCCACCACTCCTCCCCACATCACCTCCCAACCATCCTCCCCACCACTCCTCCCCACACCACCTCCCAACCATCCTCCCCACCACTCCTCCCCACCCCTCCTCCCCACATCACCTCCCAACCATCCTCCCACCACTCCTCCCCACCACTCCTCCCCACATCACCTCCCAACCATCCTCCCCACCACTCCTCCCCACACCACCTCCCAACCATCCTCCCAACCATCCTCCCCACCACTCCTCCCCACATCACCTCCCAACCATCCTCCCCACCACTCCTCCCCACATCACCTCCCAAACATCCTCCCCTCAACACCCCCCACTCCTCCCCACATCACCTCCCAACCATCCTCCCCACCACTCCTCCCCACATCACCTCCCAACCATCCTCCCCACCACTCCTCCCCACATCACCTCCCAAACACCCCCCCCACCCCATCTTTCTCACAGTTTTGTTCTATTCTTAATAAAACGTCATCACAGCTCGTCTACAACTCTCAAACTCTCATTGAAGTCTTCTTTTTTCCCTCTTGAGTTGGCCGTAACCTTCACACACTCACCAATATCCTCCACCATCCTCTTTTTTTTCCTTCAGTTCCTGCAAGATCAACAAACGTCAACCAATTTCATCGACAATTAAATTTTCTTTTTCTTAAGCCGTAAAATCACTTATTATTTTGGGATGATTCTTGGTTCTGTCAACACTGAATATTATTGTCTCAGATTATTATTTATTGCTGGGCGCTGGAGATGACGTGGTGAAGCCCTGAAACTTTATAGGAGGTGAAAGATGGCGTTATATTATTCTGCAACTCGACCTCCTTCACCTTAACCGTAAGATTACGTTCCCATACGCAGCTGGGTCGACTAAGAGTCCCTAAACAACGCACAGAAACACACAAACTTTAATTTCTGTTGCCGGGGTATAGCGTTCCTGTAATGTATCATATAAGTAGATAAACTATTATATTAATATATATTTGGCTCATAAAGATTAAGATGTTGAACCTCATAATTACACACGTCGTCCCCCCAACATATTAGGGGAACGAGGAACATAATGGCACCTTAAAACGGCGGAAAAAAAAGGTGATTGGTGCCTATATACTGTACGGGAAGGGTCGGCCATATTTCTCAGGTAATAATTGTATAGGTAAGGACGAGCGTTCCCCTGGTGGTTCACGTCCAGCTGATGACACCACGACGATCTTCACTACACTACACTACACTACACTACACAGCAACGCATTACACAACAAGACACTACACTTCATAGCAACACACAATACTACACAACAACACTATAATTATACTACACACTACACTACACTATACTACACTACACTATACTACACTACACTATACTACACTACACCATGATGCTCCACGTTATACAGGGACACATTTCGACACATACTGCAACACACCACAATGCCACAAGCAGTACATTACAACACCATAACACACAGCAGCATACCACAACACAATACAACAACACCACGACACACAACACCACAACACAAAACACCTCTACAACACACTACAACAACACAACAGAACGCTGCGAGACATTAGAACACAATACTCGGAGGGTGGGGTGTTGTGAGGGGGGGGGGGTGGTGAGGTAAGGAGGGAGGTGAAGGAAGAGGCGTGAGGTAAGGGGGAGGAGTGATGGGTGAGGAGTGAGGAGTGAGGGAGGACAAGTAAGGGAAAAGAAAGGGAAAGGGGGGGGGGGACCTAGTAAATATCAATAAAACCATCGAATGTTTAGTGAAAAATCGGAATGAAAATAAGATAAGTTTAACGAGTATATATAAAGATAGATACAGAGATAAATAAACAAATAAATAGATAAAAACGAAAAAAGTATAAATGTATAAATAACATAAGAGCAGGAAATTCTGTATATATGAACGCTAGAAAGATTAAGAAAAACAGCATCAAGTGGGAGGGTTGTGAGCGAGTCATTATATATTTACCTTGATCTTGGCTGAACATGAGCGGGTGGACCCCCCCCCCCCTAGTGTGGTGGTGTCTACGCCATAAATACTGGCGCCGCCAACAAACACACACACGGCTCCATCATCCCTCCCGACCTCTCCATCACACGCTCCTCAACCTACACCCACCGGGACGGTCAGTCGTGGTCCACACACACACACACACACACACACATACATGCATACATACACACACACACACATGCATACACACACATGCATACACACACACACACACACACACACACATACATGCATACATACACACACACACACACACACACACATACACACACACTCACACACACACACACACACACACACACACACACACACACTGAATTTTAGTCTGCGGTTTACACACGCCCTGAGAGTCGTTTTTGGTCCAGACAGGAAGAGACGTCTTTTCATGGTCCATAACTGAAACATATCGCGGTCCACACCCAATGGTTCTTCCGTGGTCTGCTTATAAGAGTCTATTTTGGTCCACACCTTAAGACCTTCGACGGTCCAAACTTGTAACATTTTCCGTCTCCTGCACCGTCAACGGACCTGTTGCAAGACGGCTGGGACGGGTGGCTGGAGCTTGGATATGTGAGTGGGTGGACAGAGTGGTTAGATGAGATGAGTGGATAGATAGATAGGGTAGTTAGGATGGGTATTTAGGGTGGGTGGGTAGGCGGGTGGATAGGGTAGGTGGATGGGTGGACAGGGTGGTTTGGATAGGGTAGTGGTTGGATAGTGTGATTATAATGGGTGGGTGGACAGAATAGTTACTGGATAGCTGAGACGGGTAGATAGCTGGGCGGCTGGGTTGCACCGGGTGGTCGGGTGGGCGGATGGCTGGGCTGGGCGGCTGGGCGGCGTGGCGGCGTGTCAAAGCTTGTAGGCGGGGCGGCACCGAGGCCCAGTAATTAGTGGTATCATGGTTGGACCTCCGCGAGATGATGCGTTAGCGGCAGCGGCTCGTGACACTTGTCCCCCGCCGCGCTCATTACCTCCCCCCTCCCTCCCTCACCCCAGCGTCGACCAGGGGGCAGGGGAGGGCAAGTGTGGTGGTGGTGGAGGGCAAACGTGGTGGTGGTGGAGGGGAGAACAAGTGGGGTGTTAGTGGTGGTGGGGGAGAGAGAACAAGTGGGGTGATGGGGAAGAGAACTGGTGGTGATTGGGGAGAAAGGAGGTTTTGTGGGGGGGGGGGAGAGGGGTGAAAAGGGATATAAAAATGGTGAAATGAGAAGCGGATGGTATTGTTGGTGTGGGAGAGTGGTGATGAGAGGGATGATGAGGGGTGAGTAAGTGGGGTGAAGGCAGATGGGGAGGACAGTTGGGGAGGAGAGGCAGGGAGGATAAGGAAGACAGGTGGAATGATGTCCGGCAGAGGTATAGTAATTGAGGTGAAGGTAGAGGTAAGGGGAGGGAGGGAGGGAGAGACAATAGGGAAAGAGTAGGGGAAGGAGGCCAAGTCAAATAAGTATGATGAAGGAACACAGGGAGACGTAGAGAGGTGTAAGTATGATGAATAAGCCAAAGTATACAAAGGGAAATGTTGTCATACTTAAAATGGCAATGTTACCATATTAAGGGGATTAAGGTAAGGTTTTTAAAGGGATCATATACCTATTTTTAAAGGATTATGTTCATATTTTTAAGGAAGCCACATTCACACTACCAAAATGTTTGCACAATTTGTAGGATATTTTGTAGAAAAAGTTTAAAATAGATTTGGCTCATATTTCTAAGTGAGTTCATATTTTCTTGGTAGAAGGAGAAGAAGTAGTAAGACTAGAAGGGAGAGAGAGAAGGATGGGAAGGTAGAGAAGGTAGAGAAGGAGGAGGAGGAGGAGGAGGAGGAGGAGGAGGAGGAGGAGGAGGAGGAGGAGGAGGAAGAACATGGGTTGGGTCATCACGAAAACTTGAGAGCAAACTGAAAGGAAAAAGAAGAAAGATTTAGAGGAGGTTGAACGGGATATCAGCAGAGCTTATAAAACACCAAAGGAGAGAACAAAAGGAGATGGAGAGAGAAAAAACTTATGGATTCCCCAAAGCTGAAAAAGATATGGCAGGTTGTAAACAGAGGGAAGGAAGGAGGAGGAGGGGTTAAGAGGAAGAGTGAAGGAGGACCTCAGTGTGTGTTAGGGTGGGAGAAGTTTTATTTTTTGGAGGAAGTAGAAAATCATCCTGGAAAAGTGTGTTAGAGGTATAAAAGTCTCTGGAAGGACCTGACAAGCATGGAAGTCCTGGAAGAGTATAAGAGAAAGAAGCCCCGAAAGAGTATAGGAGTGTCCTGGAAGAGTGAAGCCTCCAAGGGTGTAAGAGAGAAGCCTTGAAGAATGAAGTCTGGAAGAATGTAAAAGAATCCTGGAAAAATCTCTGAAAGGTCTGGAATAGGGGAAGAATATCCTGGAAGAGTGTAAGAGAAACCTAGAATAGTGTAAGAAAATCCTGGAAGAGTGTAAAAGAGAAAATTAACACTATTATTAAATCGACTAAAAAAACGACGACAAATCCACGAAAAAACGACGACAAATCCACGAAAAAACCTAATTAAGACGACAGATATGAACAACCTCGTAAGTCCCCAGGGAAACAAAATGACCCCTGGAAACGTTAGTCTTATCGAGATTCCAGTAAAGTGAATATAGAAGTTACACCTGAATGAACAATACTAAAAGACACGCCACAACTAACAGTGTCACATGAAAGTTAAAAAGGCAAGGAAGTATTGTATTAGCAACTTGAGGTGAAAATATCTTGGATAAACTTGTTGAAAATCCTTAAACAAAAACATTTGACGAAATAAAGAGTTACAAGAGTTCGAAGGAGATAAAGTTTATGACGGCTAAAAAAAAAGTCCAAAGGCCTCCTGATGTATGTATGTGTGTGTGTGTGTGTGTGTGTGTGTGTGTGTGTGTGTGTGTGTGTGTATTACCTAGAATGCAAGAGCCCTTTGAGAGACCTGTGAGACAAGATAAATAAATCGTAAATAAACGAGACCAACAGAAGGTGATGAAAACGAGAGAAGCCTGAGAGAACGTGATAAAGGTGTAGAAGAGGCCCTAGAAGAACGTGCTGAAGGTGTAGGAGGAATCTGGAAGAAACGTGATGGGGGCAAGAGATGGGCTGCAGGTGGTGAAGGAGGAGGAGGAGGAGGAGGAGGAGGACGTGGTGGGGGAGGAGGAGAAGGAGGTGTGGATCGTAGTGAAGGAGGAGGAGGAGGAGAAGGTGAGGGTCGTGGTGGAAGGGGGCGAGCAGGTGTGAGTCGTGGGGATGAAGGAAAGGACGAGGGAGTAAGGAAGGAAGGAAGGAGGGAAAGGAGGGAGGGACGGATAGAGAGAGAGGGGGTAGGAGGGGAGGAAGCAGGTCGTCGGCATGATGGACACACCACTAACTCATGAAGGAATTATTACACTATTTCACGGTCATTTTTGCAGGTCGGGTGCTAAGATAAAGTGTAGGATTGAGCGTGTGGGGGATGACGATCATTATGTATGCCTGCCGCAGGTAATTACACACCTCCGCCATGACTGACTGTCCTGTAAATCATAGGGGAATTATTACTCTATTTGTTCAATATTTTCGATCGCTCAGGACTCAGCATTTAATGTAGAAATATAATGGTTCCCTGACGAGTAATATGGCGGTATACAAGCGTGGGTCTGTTGGTTATATATATATAAATAATATATATAATACGTGTACATGTACGTTTTATACACACACACATACACACATACACACATACACACACACACACACACACACACACACACACACGTATCTCAGTATGATAACTTCTCCTCATCAAACTCCTCTTTAACTTAACATTACCAACAACCACAAGAAAGCAATAACTACCCTAACTACTGTCTATTCCTAGTAACTATTTCATCTATTCAATTATTAGATTATGTTGTTAAATATATATATGTCTGTCGGGATTATAACCTGACGAGTGTTTTCAACTGTCGGGGAGTATTAGTTATCGTTATCTGTCGGAATTATCATAGTTCTTTATTTATTTCCGTCGGGATTATTCTAGATAAGTATCGTTGTATATTGGAATTATTATCTGTTTATGACCTGTCGGGGATTATCAATTATCGGTATCTGTCGGGATTATTATCTCCTAATTATGATCTGTCGGGACTACTAGGGACAGGGGGAGAAGAAGTGAGAGAGAGAGAGAGAGAGAGAGAGAGAGAGAGAGAGAGAGAGAGAGAGAGAGAGAGAAGTAGGGGAAGAGGGGAGGAGGAGGGGAGGAAAAGG
Organism: Homarus gammarus; assembly: GCA_958450375.1. Classification (NCBI taxonomy): domain Eukaryota; kingdom Metazoa; phylum Arthropoda; class Malacostraca; order Decapoda; family Nephropidae; genus Homarus; species Homarus gammarus. The sequence goes on along the minus strand of CAUDMG010000562.1, from coordinate 484,888 downwards.
GGTGAGGGAGGGGGAGGGAGGGGGAGGGAGGAGGGGGAGGAGATGGGAGACAGAGGGGGGAGGAGGAAGGGGAAGGGGAGGGGGAGAGGGAGAAGCAGAGGGAGGGGGAAAAGGAGGAGGAGAGAGAGAGAGAAAGGAGAAGGAGGGAGGGGGGAGGAGGAGGACAAGAAGGGGAGAGAGGAGGAGGAGGAAAGGGGGAAGGGTGAGGAAGAGGTGGGGAGGGAGGAGAATGATGGGAGAAGGGGAGGAAGAAGGAGAAGGGAGGGGAAGAGAGGATGAGATGGCTGTGTTTAGAGAGAGAGAGAGAGAGAGAGAGAGAGAGAGAGAGAGAGAGAGAGAGAGAGAAATATTAGAAAGTCGTTGTTATAAGCTAGCAAACAACTCTCCCTCAGCGCTATGAGTTACGACAGTGACGGTACTGAATTAAGCAGCTCCTTCAAGTCTCAGTCCCAAAGACCTCACTGACCCAGAGAGAATTTTTAACTCCATAATATTCTAAGGCCCGCTGTCGCTATGTCCACACCCGGTGTCAATATTTTGAAGTCTGCCATTGCTTGCAAGCAAATATGGCCAGCAAACAGGGTGAAGAAAACTCCCTGAGTCAATATGATGGGTAAACGTAGCCAGCCAACACGCTGCTTGGTAAGGGACGTCGTCATATGATTTAATTTCGAACACACGCTCCGCTTTCTGGGTCTTTATGAGGTGGTGGGTGATGAGACACGCTCGAGTGGCCGCACGCAGACACCGGTCACCGAACACGTGTATGTATATATACTCACACATAAACGATGGCGAACACGTGCACATATATACACAATGCTGAACACGTACACATATACACACGATGGTAAACACACACACAGACAGACACACACACACACACACACACACACACACACACACACACGTAAAGAAAAAGATAAGTTATTGGTTTTCATAAATCCAGAAAGTCGTTTTTCACCACGAGGATTCGCCTTAAATTTACACAAAGAAGAATCCCCTCTAAAACCATAAGACTTTCCTTTAAATAAAAATACGTGGAATTTTCTAGTGAATAATAATCTAAAATAATACAATGTAAATCCACAAGAATCCCTCGTAAATCCAAGAGAATCCCCCAGCAAACATAAAATCCATTAGACTCCTTCGCGAACGTCAACAAAAAATTCTCACTGTTTAATTTTGGGCACGAACCCTGTGATCACCCACAGAGTATAAAAAAAAAGTCCAGGTCTGCCAATATAACCCATCTGGCGGCTACTTGGAATTCAGGTACTGATCTTAAGTACCTGTTATATTAGGGCAGCCGCTCACACGTAGGAGATGGCAAATATAAAACTGAACACCTCGGGCAGACACGTAGGTCTCTCTCTCTGTCTCTTGTCTCTCTCATTCTCACTCTTTCTTTCTCTCTTTTTATCTCTCTTTCTCTATCAGTTTGTCTTTGTCATTTTCTCTTGTTCTCTCTCTCTCTCTCTCTCTCTCTCTCTCTCTCTCTCTCTCTCTCTCTCATTCACTCTCTCTCACTTCTCTCTTCGTTTTTTTATCGTTTTTTCTCTTTTCTTCCTTTTGTTTTTCCTTTTATCGCTGTTTGTATGTTTTGTTTTCTCTCCTTGTCTGTCTGTCTGTCTGTCTGTTTCTCTCTATCTCTCTCTTTCCTTTCTCTTTATTTTTTTTATTTGACTTATGGTTATTTGCATGTCTCGAGTTTCTTTCTGGTTAGAATATTATCTCTCTCTCTCTCTATCATTCTCTCTCTCTCTCTCTCTCTCTCTCTCTCTCTCTCTCTCTCTCTCTCTATTATTCTCCCTGTCTCTCCCCTTCTCTCTATTTCTATCCCTCCCCCTTTTCTTTGTTTATTGTACCATATTTGTGTCTCTGTCTTAATTTTCTTCCTTATCTTTAATCTCTCTCTCTCTCTCTCTCTCTCTCTCTCTCTCTCTCTCTCTCTCTTGCTGGAACGAGAAGCAGAGGGGCCATATTAAACTAAGAAGACTATATTAAACCATGGGGGGCCTTATTAAACTACTGGGTCCATATTAAACTACAAGGGCCATACCAAACTACGGGGCCATACTAAACTACAGGGTCATAGTAAGCCACGGGGTCCATATTAAACTACAAGGGCCATACCAAACTACGGGGCCATACTAAACTACAGGGTCATAGTAAGCCACGGGGTCCATATTAAACTACAAGGGCCATACCACACTACGGGGCCATACTAAACTACAGGGTCATAGTAAGCCACGGGGTCCATATTAAACTACAAGGGCCATACCACACTACGGGGCCATACTAAACTATGGGGCCATGTTAAACTACGGTAGCCATATTACTGAGCTACAGGACCGAGCTTGGAATTATATCCGAATTTTCACGTTAGAAATTACGGATTCGGTGACATGAAATTAAGTTAGGTTAGGTTAGGATAAGGTTTAATTAGGTTAGGTTAGATTAGGTTAAGTTAATTAGATTAGGTTAGGTTAGTTTAGGTTAGGTTAGGTTAGGTTACGCTTTAATTAGGGTAGATTAACGTATTAGTTAGATATGTTTCAGTAAACTTTAAGGGAATTTATTAAAACAAATTCAGGTTCTGGGTATTAGTCCTGGGGGCACGGACTTAGGGGGCAGGGGCTTCAGGGTGGGGGACGGGTGGCAGGGGGCACGGGGGTAGGAGACGGGGGCATGAGGCACGGGGATAGGAGACGGGGGGGGGGTGAAACGGAGGATGGGGCAGAAGGGTTGGTTGCGGGGTGGTTGAGGGGCGGGGTATGAGGGAGGGAGGGGGGCGGAGGGGTTGGTTGTGGGGTGAGGGTACATGGAGGGGTTCGGGAGGGGGTAGGAGGGGTTCGGGAGGGGGTGGGAGGGGTCCAGGAAGAGGGTGGGGGTAACGATGACCCCTGCATGAGTGTTCCTCCCAGTTAGTTGAAGTTTATTGGTCTTCTTGTGACAGGTTTAGTAGTGTGTGAAGATCGAGTCTGCACGAGGGGGAGAATTTCCTTCATTTTTGTGGTTGGTGTCGATCTTAGGTTTTCATTGGGTTACAGAAATCGCGTCTTATAGAGCATTCACTTTATATGGTTTGGTGGTGGGGAGGGGGGGATGATGGTGGTGGGGAGGGGGGGATGGTGGTGGGGAGGGGGGGATGGTGGTGGGGAGGGGGGGATGGTGGTAGTGGTTCATGTTATAAACTGGGTAAACAAAGCGAACATGGAGAAGGGAAAGTGAGGGAGGTGGATGAAGAGAGGTAGAGGGAGAAGGAGGTAGGAGGAGGAGGAGGAGGAGGAGGAGGAGGAGGAGGAGGAGGAGGTAGAAAGAGAAGGAGGTAAATTATAGAGAGCGGGAGAGGGAGGGAGGGAGGGGGGGTGAGAGGGTCATCATCTACTACTTCTGTTGTGAGAGAATCAGCTGATAATCTTACCTGGCTAGACAAGGTAAACAACACGAAGAAATAAATAATAAACTACCAATAAATAAACACAATATAACACTAATATACCAATAAATATTATAATAACCGGAGAATAACGGTGATAAATCTTGGTTAGTATAGACAAAAAAGAAATGGCCTGTGTCTCTCCTCATTGCCCCTCACCGTCCCTCATTGCCCCTCACCGTCCCTCACCTTCCTGCACTGTCCCTCACTGTCTCTCACATCTCTCAGCATCCCTCACAGCACCTCCATGTCTCAGCCAACCACTGAGAACTCTTGTTTAAGTAAGTCTCATCACAAAGCAGCCAAGAAATATTATCAATTGAAAACTCGCTCAGTGATTGGTCATATGTAAACCAATAGCCTGTCACACACACACACGACCATGGAGAGAGAGAGAGAGAGAGAGAGAGAGAGAGAGAGAGAGAGAGAGAGAGAGAGAAAAAAAAAAACATTACATGGAATATAACAAACAAAACAAAAACAACAACTAAAAAATGTATCTCCCGTTAAATCAGTATTACATAATGGACGAGGAAGCATCCATATAAATAAAGAAGAAGCTAGTTCAGAGTTACACCAATAATAAGAATATATATACCACAAACTGTGAGATTGAATTGATTTATTAGTCATGTGATGTCCTTCTTACTATGGTAGAGCCCAGGGGTGACTGTGTGCTACTTTTGTTTCTCTGATTCATAACATTAGGAGCTATAGATGGAATATTATTTATCCTTAGTCACTTTAGGATGAGGTTCTCTCCGTGTGTCATTATAATTTTAACCTCTTGAGTACAATATCATTACTCTGAGTACAATGAATAAGTGTATGTATGGAATTAAGCTATCGTACTTGAAAGGTTAAGTTATCGTACTTTTGGGGATAGGGGTTGGGTATCGTACTTTTCGGGATTAAGTTATCGTACTCAAGGGGTTGACCTATCTTATTCAAAGTGTTGGGTTATTGTACTCAAAGAATTTAGTTATCGTACTCAGGGAATTAGTTATCGTACTCAGGGTATTAGTTATCGTACTCAAAGAATTTAGTTATCGTACTCAGGGAATTAGTTATCGTACTCAGGAGATATAATCATTCTCGAATAAATCTACGGACTAACTCTCCATTATCTTAATATAATCAGTGAATGAGTGATGTTACATACACACACACACACACACACACACACACACACACACACGACAGATACGTTACTTTTATGTCACGAACAAAATAAAAGTATTTACTCATTCGTTTTACTAAATGATAAATGCAGAACTGAATCCGGATTTAGCAGAGCACATCTTATGGGAATCAGCTGTATAGTTAACAATACCTCAGAGGAGAGAGAGAGAGAGAGAGAGAGAGAGAGAGAGAGAGAGAGAGGCTGTTGTTGACTTGTTAAAGAAAGAGAAAGTCGGGCGGAGGAGGAAGAGGAAGACAATGCAATAGAAGACAAAGATGTTAACGTAGAGAAAGATTAACATCAGGTCCAGAGTCTCAAAAATTTGTAGGTTGAATTTTCCTCGTAAGTGAAGACGTAGAGAAAGTTCCCAGCTAGTTGAATGAGATTGAAATATCAGAATATATTCCAAGAAAATAATATTAAAATTACTGTAAGCCTCGATCTTATTCATATACGTTCATTGAGATTCTACCTTAACTAGATACGTTCACTGAGATTCTACCTTAACTAGATACGTTCACTGAGATTCTACCTTAACTAGATACGTTCATTGAGATTCTACCTTAACTAGATACGTTCACTGAGATTCTACCTTAACTAGATACGTTTACTGAGATTCTATCTTAACTAGATACGTTCATTGAGATTCTACCTTAACTAGATACGTTCACTGAGATTCTTCCTTAAATAAATACGTTCATTGAGATTCTACCTTAACTAGATACGCTCACTGAGATTCTACCTTAACTAGATACGTTCATTGAGATTCTACCTTAACTAGATACGTTCACTGAGATTCTACCTTAACTAGATACGTTCACTGAGATTCCATCCTAACTAGATACGTTCACTAAGATTCTATCCTAACTAGATACGTTCATTGAGATTCTACCTTAACTAGATACGTTCACTGAGATTCTACCTTAACTAGATACGTTCACTGAGATTCCACCTTAACTAGATACGTTAGGAGACAATTTTAATGTCGCAATTCTTTGAAAAATATATTCTGTACCTTAAATTTGTACTTCAGTTTAGTTCAACAAGTTATGTGTATTCTTGCGTCTTCATATACAGTACAAGTAATATTCAATGTAAGAACCTTTGTGAATCTGGACATTTGAGAGCGACCGACCTAACATTAAGAGCTAAGATGAAATTTACGACAATTTTACGAATACTAACAAATCCTGGAACCACGTCTACAAGAAAACAATAATATGAACATCAACTGCAACTTCTACTCCACATCAGAGAAAACGGATCATAATAAAAGCAACTGCGAGGGGGAAACTTATGTAGAGTTTACTATCTGATACATGATACACTCACACGTCAGCTAGGAAGTATAAATCAAGTGTAGCAATTGACCTACATCACAGAAAACGGATAATAATGTCCAGGAGGGGTTACTCACCTGAGGCGGAGCGGTTACCGGAGGTGGGTGGTCGGGTGAAAGACGATATTGGCTTACCTGTACATTGTGCGCAGGTGACGCTTCTGTCGGGGAGAAAAACGATTGGTGTTAGTATACAATAAATCTTTCTATATTGTTTCTAAATTTCCTCCTTCATTTTTTTTCTCCTCCCCTTTCTTAGTCTTCTCCATCTTCGTATTTCTCTCTCCACATCTTCTCTCTCTATTTCCTATTAGATTTTCGTCTCTCTTTCTCACTCTACCCCCTCTCTTTCTCTAATTCTCCCTAATAATACGCCTCCCTCTCTTTTCACGATATCCCTTCCCCCTCTCTATCCCCCCTTTCTCCTCCCCCCACTCACCTGTCCCTCTCCCTTCGTTTTCCTCACCATCCTGTGGGTAAACGACACTCACCTCCTCCTCCTCCTCCTCACTGAACCTCGCTCCTTCCTCTCGTATCGTGACAAACACTTTCGGATACCCAAGTTAAGCCAATATGTTCGGATAACTGAGAAAGTCCGATGATTTGGGGAATTTAGATAACCTGATGCTTTTATATTTGAGGTAATCTCACGTGTTCGGATAATTGACACAGTCTTTATGTTTTCAGATAACTGGGATGATTTTTATATATTCAGACACGTGAGATAATATCATGTGTTCGGATAACCAAGATAATTATCATATTTTAAGGTAACAAACAATATCATGTGTTCGGATTATGGAGTAATATTCATGTGATCGGATAACTAAATATTTTCGCCTATACCCGGATCACTGAGACCATGTGATGTTTCCGGACCACCATAAGAACTTCTATTTAACCCTTAGGCCCCGAGTGATTAATCAACTGAGGCAAACTGTGTTACTCAGACTAGTGAAGAATGTGAACTAACTTATAAGAGCAAAATAAGAATAATATAGATGAACGAGAACAGCATTTTGATATTCTCGAACTAGTGAAGCATACAAGAGAGAGTGTTCGAATATATGAGTAATTTTTCACGAGTTCGGATGTTGTGTACTTAAGTGTAATGTTCGGACAAGTGAAAACAAGCTACAGTGTTCGAACAAATAATTGGCGTTTAACAAGTTCTAATAAGTATAGCAATTTGACGTGTTCGAACAAATGAGTCATGTTTTACGAATAAGCGTAGAATTATTGATGTGTTCGGATAAGTAGAAACGAATAGATGTGTTCGAATAACTGAGGGAAGGTTTCGTGATCTTGTACTTAAGTAAATCTGACGTTTGAGACGAGTGAGGGCCCTTGATCCGGATACTTAAGAGATTCATTCGTTGTTTTTTTTCTCGTAACTGAGGATTAGGGAACGAAGCTCCTCTCGGTACAGTCTCAGTTCAATTTCGGTGTCATTTAGGGCGATATTTTTTTTCTCTCGTAGTTTGTATGTAGGAAAATCGACCTTACGAACAATTGAGATTCCAAGACCTGGGGTAAACAAAATAAACACACACACACACATACACACACACACCTGCCAACACAGCAAAGCATGACCGACTGATACGACCAAACGAGTAACGACTGAGACGGACGGACAGATACGTAGGGACGCGCAAACGAGTTCAATGGAGAGACAGCGAGAAACACACAGATGTAACCATTCAAGAAACGAGTCAGAGAGAGAGAGAGAGAGAGAGAGAGAGATGTGAAAAAAAAAACGAACGGAGAATCTGATAGGTATATACAGACGTACCCAAACGAGCAAACGAGTTCATAAGAGAGAGAGAGAGAGAGAGAGAGAGAGAGAGAGAGACGCAACCAGACGAGCAAGAAACGAGAGGGAGTGGGAGAGGGGGTAGAAGGAGGGGAGTTGGAGGGGATGGGAGGGGAGGGGAGGGGGAGACGAGAGGGGAGGGAGGGGAGTAGAAGGGAAGAGGAGGGGATGATCGTCCGTACGTGCCTTGGTAACCTCATCCTGTTGAGACTCCTGAACGACCGCCTTGATACGATGCTACGACACCTTAAAAGACGACAGCCGACCCCATGACATAAACTCATCCAGAATTCACGATTTCCAGGCTTGATATCTTGCCCTCTCAGCGGACACCACTCCTGCTGTCATAAAACATCTTTTTATCCTCTTTTTTATTTTTCTATTCCCGTGTAAGACCACTCCCTGTGTCGCTTCCTACAAGGAGGGTCTTATCACACGTGCGATTTAGACCCCCCCCCCCCAAGCCACCCCTGCCACCCCGAAACAAGCCAGCGTGCTACAAAGCCCCCAAAAGGAAAAAAAAGGCTAAAGTCTGTTTGTATTGTGTCCTTTTACAGCTGAGACCTGACCTCCGCCTTGCACTCCTACGTTTTAGTGAGCTCTTACTCTCGTGGGTGTAAACTGGTCCCTCACTTAGTCTAACTGTTGGTGTTCTGGCTACTTTAAATCGTTCCTGGCTACTTTAAGTCGTTCCTGGCTACTTTAAATCGTTCCTCGCTACTTTAGATCGTCCCTGGCTACTTTAAGTCGTTCCTGGCTACATTAAGTCGTTCCTGGCTACTTTAAGTCGTTCCTGGCTACTTTAAGTCGTTCCTGGCCACTTTAAGTAGCTCCTGGCTACTTTAAGTCGTTTCTGGTTACTTTAAATCGTTCCTGGTTACTTTAAGGAATTGATGTTTCCGGTTACTTTAGCTTAGATGTTAGCTTTAATTGCCAGTAGTCTAGTTTGGCCTGGTTGTTAACTTTCCTGACTAGTTAAGTTGTCAGTGATAAGATCTCTAACCTAGCTGACAGTGGTACCCTCTCCCCTAGCAGACAGCCGCCCAATGCTCCACTATAGACTTGCTGTCAGTGGTCTAGTTGAGTCAGTATTCTAGTTTAGTCAGTATTCTAGTTTAGTCAGTATTCTAGTTTAGTCAGTGGTCTAGTTGAGTTAGTGGTCTTGATGAGTCAGTGGTCTTGATGAGTTAGTGGTCTTGATGAGTTAGTGGTCTAGTTGAGTTAGTGGTCTTGATGAGTCAGTGGTCTTGATGAGTTAGTGGTCTAGATGAGTTAGTGGTCTTGATGAGTTAGTGGTCTAGTTGAGTTAGTGGTCTTGATGAGTTAGTGGTCTGGTTGAGTCAGTGGTCTACTCTACCATAAATTTAAAACGGTCAAATACAAAGAACAAGGAACAATTGTATACTTCTGTGTATCGCGGTCCATTGCTCCATAACGTGTGTGTGTGTGTGTGTGTGTGTGTATGAGAGAGAGGTAAACACACACACACACACACACACACACACACACACACACACACGAATAGGAATATGCAACAACTACAAAGAGAAACTCAGAACATAATTAGTCACGACTTAAAGACCTTGAGATATGCATTTCATATTTTATAAAATAATTAACACTGAATGTAGGTTAGGCTTTCAGTTCATGTCGACTGATAATATCGATTCATGGATAAACTGAAAGAAATAGGTTCTTTAATTAGCAGCTAGCAATCGTTCTGATCTCCCTAGCCTCACATCAGAGGGCATTCAGACGCCTTCAGATCTCATACCTCAAGATTCTGATAGTGTATCGAAGTTTGCGTCGTGATTGTCGTTTGTTATCTTCCCAGGCGAGAGTTGGAGGTGGGGAGAAGAAGGAGGGGAGGTTGGTATGGGTCAAGAATATCGTTTTTGTTTTGCTATGCCCTTCGTTCACATCCGCTAAGGGAGGGTTGTGCAAGTTATGAATATAGTCTTTTAGAACACCCTTGAAGAAGACCGGTGGTTGGTAAGACTCTCACAAGCACCCCAGTGGAGGACTCAGTGTAAGTGAACAGTGTACCAGAAGAGCTCAAATGACTGCCATAGAAACAAGACATATTACAAGACTTGACTGATATGAAGGGGAATATTTTCACTTATTTGTGTTGATGATTAGGACAGGGGTGAATACTCGCAGGGGTGAGAGCAGTCGTTATGGAGTCGTAGGTGGCCAGAGGTAGTGTAGGTGGAGGAGAGGAGAGGTGAGGAGGAGAAGTGAAAAAGGGGGGTAGAGGGAAGGGTGAGATGGAGGGGTGAGAAGGTAGAGGTGAGAAGAAGGGGTAGAAGGAGGGAAAGAGGGAGGTGAGGGGAGGCGAAGAGGTAAGAAGTAGGAGAGAAGGAGGTAAAAGTGAGAAGAAGGAGGGCGGGAAAAGAAGATGGGAGAAGAGAAGGAAGGTAAAGGGAAGAGTACAAAGAAGGAAGGAGGGGAGAGAAGGATGGGAGGAGGAGGAGAAGAGACGAGCAATCGAAAAAAAAAATTGGTTTGCATTTTGTAAGATGAAAACGAGATATTAATTTTCACACACACACACAAAATGTAATTGCGTATTTTATCTTTTTGGAGGACCAGCAGACAGTCACCCAGCAGACAGTCACTCAGCAGACAGTCACTCAGCAGACAGTCAGTCACTTTTACCTGACTCTCAATCCTATTAGCTTATGTAGGAAGTGAAGGTTATTTTCTTATTATCATAATTTTTCCCCCTTAAAAGAGCTTACCAAACAGGGGAGGGAGGGGGGGGGGTCCTCTCTCTCTCTCTCTCTCTCTCTCTCTCTCTCTCTCTCTCTCTCTCTCTCTCTCTCTCTCTCTCCAAGTCTATTTTTCTTATTTTCTCACTTACTGCTCTTTCCTCTCCTCTCTTTATTTTCTCTCTCTCTCTCTCTTTTTCAATATACAGTAATCGCGATAATGACAATACGTGGAGCAAGAATTATTATTATTATTATTATTATTATTATTATTATTATTATTATTATTATAGATAGTAGTAGTATTAGTAGTAGAAGTAGTAGTAGTTAAAGTATTATTATTTATAGTAGTGTTGTTTGTAGTAATAGTAGTAGTAGTAATATAAAGAAACAGAGAGAGAGAGAGAGAGAGCAGACGAAAAACAAGAATTAGCTCCCCATAAGATATTAAAGATTTAATCCCTATTTCTCCTTCAAAAAAAAAAAAAAAAAAAAAAAAAAAAAAATCAGAAGAATGAGCACCGCCTCGTGAACCCGAAACAAAATCGTATCGTCACGCGCGCTGGGCTGGAGGTAGAGGAGCGTACACACAACATTCTGCGTTGTTGTGAGAGTCATTACAAGCCCTCAACAATGGTGGCCCCTCACTGTGACCACAACTTAGTCTCCAGATTACAGGCTGGGGATGTTTCTCTGATCTGGGAACACTGCCCCGGGGACCATTTTTTTTCTTTTTTTTTTTTGCTAGGGATGGAGGCAATGGGAACAATGTTAGTTCAGGGATGTCTTCTCTTTGGCAACACCACCACCAACAACAAAAAAAAAAAAAACAACAACAACACCAACACGAAATATAGCAATACTACTACTACTATTACTACTACTACTACTACTACTACTACTAATAATAATAATAATAATCCTATACTTTGCTTCACGTGACATCATCGTCCCTGACAGCTGTTTGAAAGCCAAGGCATTAGTTCATGTATATTTATTCATTCTTTAACTCGGGGAGACATACACAGTCATTAAGGGTGCGAGAGAGAGAGAGAGAGAGAGAGAGAGAGAGAGAGAGAGAGAGAGAGAGAGATACAACACGAATTATAAGTATTGGAAGCACAAACAAGGAAGGTCTAAAGTCAGGGAAAGTCTTAGTGAGGGAAAGTGTACAAGTGAAAGGAGAATTTGGCGAATGTTTTCAACGTAGATAAAACTGTGGAATAGTCAAATACAAGCTTAATGATGTGTGCCAACCCTATCAATGACTGACTGATGTAAGCTTAGTGGTGGTGGTGGTGGTGGGTGGTGGTGTAGGTGGATGGTGTGGGTGGTGGCTTTAGGTGGTGGCGGGTGTTGTTTTTGTTGGTGATGGTGGTTGCTCCACCCACAACTTAGCCCCACCCAATACCTGACCTTACCAACTATCTGACCCCACCCACTACCTAACCCCACCCATTACCTAACCCCACCCACTACCTAACCCCACCCACTACCTAACCCCACCCATTACCTAACCCCACCCACTACCTCACCCCACCCACTACCTTACAAATCGTATACAAATATTTACCACAAACATACCAGCGACACCCACAAAAAAGAGAAAACATTTGAGTAAGAAAAAGCGAAATAAACATTGCGTAGTGATTTTGACATAAAGAGGAAACATTACAAAATACTTGATAGAATAAAAACTACGTGTAAATTCGGTCTGGTTGTAGAAACATAAGTGTGTATGTTATTTATTCTTGTACCGTAAGTTAATGTGTTATTACAGATGTTTACTTGGTTGGGTGTGCTTGTAAGATATCTTGAAATGTTTTATGGGGAAAATAGTGAGACAGTATAATATGAAAGTTATTATTGAATCTTGTGTTAGGATTGTGTTTACATTAACATTCAACATCCGGGTGTGAAGTCACTATGAAGGAAGAAAGTGGAAGGAAGGGAGGTTAGGAGGGATAGAGGGAAGGGGGGGGGGGTCAGTCAGGGTGGCAAGGAAGAAGGGAGGGGTAAAAAAGTGGGAGAAGAAAGGATGGAAGAAGGAGGGAGGGGGAAAGGAGAAAATAAAAGAAGGAAGGAGAAGGGATGGGATGAAGAAAAGAAGTAAAGGAGGGAGGGAAGAAAGAAGGGAGAGAGGGAGTGGGAAGGGTAGGGGTCGTGTGGAAGAAGTTTAATCACTGTTGGTCTTACAAACTGTACATTTCCACTGCCATTAAATACTCGTAACAACTTCCTCATTACTCCATAACCACCGTAGTTACGCTTGGAGATATGATCAACATAAAGAGTTTGAGGATATTTGTTCTTCACTCTACCTTATTATTACCTGCACCTGTAGTTTGTTTCCATACACATACGAGGAGCTGCGAGGAAGAACCTACAAGGCGTCGCTGAGGCCATAATCCTGATGTTTATGACACTGTGTTACCAAAACCCTGCTCACCAGCTGAAGAAATATACTAATGATTTGCCTCTGGAATTATAGTCAAAATTCCAATAAGTGGACATGTATTGATCGCCGAAATTGCCTGGCGGTTAAGGGAGGTGAGCACTGCCAGGAAGAATTTGGTAAACGCCACGGGTTGCTGAGTTCCCTGTAGCGCCAATTAGAAGCAGCTTCGAGTACTGCTTAAGTACGAGACGGCCAATCACCGCGAGCAACACATTCTTTTAGCGCCAATCAGCGTACAGCTCGTCCCTGATGCACCCCAGTCCCCTGTGTTTATGTTGCCTTCAAACTTGCTGGGTTACTTTCGCAGATAGTTTTGTGCAATTTCCAGGGTTTATTGTGAAGTGAAGTGAAGTGAACATGAGTGACAATAGTGATGGTGAGGAGGCTATACCATTGCGTGGAAGGAAGAGACAAAGGAAGGAAGCTGGTGGAAGAGAAATGTGGCTAAGAGTAGGAGGAATGCTGGCCTGGCGTACACTTGCCCTAACAGCCAGCATGCTGTGGGGACCCCATGTCGTGATGGATGCTTCAATAAGGTCACACGGGAAGATGGGGAACGCCATATTCAAGGTATTCTGAGGTACTGGTGATTTTGGACGCCAGAAACATGACCTCCACAAGTTAGTGACTGTGGTAGACGTTAAACGGAAACGTACCAAAGAAGAGGTGAGGCTGTTAAAGAGCTTTCTGTGTCATGCACGGTATTGGCAGGTCACGGGTACACACTGCATGCAGGAAATTAAAATACACTGGGACCCACTGGGACCCCCACAGCTGTTAAATGTGGGAAGACAACGCCCACTAAGATGCAGCTGAACGTGTGAGGGTGCATGTGAAGATGGTGCCTGCCACAACCCCCCCATACACCCGTGCTAAATCTCTACACCATAGGTACTGTACCTCGAGTCAAGCCTAGCGACCCAGGTGTTCATGATGGCTATAGTTTATACCAGAAAATCTCGCTAAGGAGGTGATTTCGATTATTACTATGGTCGCTTGAACAAAATGACAATCAAATTAAATTGGAACCTTAATTATGATTATTATTATCGATTAACATCAGATTTTAATCCCATTAAAATATTTTTCAGCCTACCTCCTTAACAATTATTTTTTTCCTGTAAATATTGAAGCCATACCTTAGTGTCACCTATACCATCATATTTGACTCTTCAGAAGATATATTATGTGAAGAAAAAATACAATTATGTTATTCTTAGTTGAAGAGTTATGGTAATTCTAACATCATCCGACTTAACTGTTGTTATCTGACACTTTTGTTGTTAACGCTTAGTCTACACACTTAAACGCCTACATATCAAACATACAGAAGGTAACTCTGTATGATGTAAGTTCAGTCAGACACAACACACACAAACAAAACGTATTTCTGTATTTCATATCTGTCTTCAATGAAGCGCAACACGACCCACAATGTTTAGAGAGTTCCTTCTAAGGCGGTGTCACACAGATCAAGCTTACCTGTGTCTCCGTCACCACTAACAGGCAAACATCACTACGGTTCATGAGCAAACAGCAGATCACCCCTCCCGGCCACTCCCAACCTCTCTCTCTCTCTCTCCTGTCCCCGAGCCACAGTGCCGATATCCCTTTCAGCCAATATTTACCATGAGGACCATCCCTCGCTGAGTGGGTGTGCTCACACATACACACAGCCAATTAGCCGGACATACAGACAGACAGGTTGACGCTCACTAAACACACACGACAGACAGCGCAGGACAACGCCAATTCGCTCATCGTCAGAGTGGCTATACCCACGCCGGGAGATGGTTGCGTGATCACATACATACATACTTACATACATACATACATACACACATACATACATACATACATACACATACACTCACACTCACACAGATATATATATATATATATATATATATATATTTGGGAATTCACATACACGAAAGTGTACATGTATGACTGTGTAAGTGCATACATACACACACACACACACACACACACACACACACACACACACTAGTACACACTGGTAAATATACATAAACAAAGACTCAGACAAGAATAAACACATCCGCACATACACAAACAAACAAACGCATCTCCCTACACGCGCCAAGACTAAAAAGCCTCCCCCTGTGTTGCCAAACACCTCGTACATTCACCCACGCACATACAGGCATGCATAAACAAACACAAAGTACACATACACACAATACATACACCCCCACACACACAACCCCCCCACACACACACCCAATACACACACACACAATACATACACCCCCCACACACAACCCCCCCCCCCCCCACACACACCCAATACACACACACACACACACACACACACACCTCGTCCAAGCAACTTCACCCAGTGTACCCAAACACCTCGCCATCCTCTCTTTCTCTCATTCTCTCTTAAACTCTCTCTCACTCTCCCTCCAACTCCTTTACACACACACTTCCTCTCCCTCCACCACACTCCTTCCCACTTCTTCTAAGACTCTCTCCCACTCTTCAGGGATATGTGGTTTGTTATTCACTACCTCTCAAGAATCCCCCCCCCCCTCACCCTTCCTCCAAACACGATCTCCAAACACCTTTCTCACCCTCCAAACAACATTCTAGTTATCCAAACACATACTCCAAACATCACTTTCATGCTCCAAATATGATCCAAACACCACTCTCATAAAACACACATAAAACACCACTCTCATTCTCCAAACAATAGCTACAAACACAAACAACATCGAGATAGCACAAAATAACCCCCCCTCCTCCCGGCCACCTGTTACTCCATGGAGACCAGGTACCACTCCAGATGATCCAAGTGCCTTTGGAAACCTAGTACATCAAAGACCCCTGTACTCCAAGAGACCCAGAAGCCCAAGGAACCCAGTGCCCCAAGAGAACCCATTAGTTCAAGGAATATAGTACCCCAAGGACCCCAGTACCTCAGGAAACCCAGGGCCCCAAGAGAACCCATTAGTTCAAGGACCCCAGTACCCCAAGGAACCCAAAACTCCCATGACATTTTACCATGACTACAAGACAACGATTTAAAAATGTCAATATTTTTGCAATGGAAAGTCCTGTATGATCCTCAATAATGATTTCATCACGCTAAGGATTATCTCAAGGGCGTGACTGTAGGATCAGGGAAGGAGGGAGGGAGGGAGGGAGGGACGGACGGAGGTAGTGCGGGAAGATTGGAGGAAGGAAAGGATGAAAGGAAGGAAAGGGAGAAGGGAGGGAAGAAAAGAGGGAGGGTAGTAGGAAGAAAATGGGGATGGGAGGGAAGAAGGATATTTCAATGTATTCATTATCAAATTCTAAACATCTATTTCTCTTCTGTGTTTTGATATTGGACATTTAGTGGTTATTTTAAGGCACCATATCCTTAAGATTCGTCAATTGTAACCAGGAGGAGAAATGTCATAATGCTCCTGCTCATCGCAATATAGTTACTAGTCGACTCCCTTTTGGAAGTTTTCAGCTCTTAAGTGGAATTCCGTGCCCATGATTTATATTGGAAAAAACACCGATGGGATGAAATTTTGGTGGTGAGATCCTTAATATTGTTCTAAGTTAATGAATACTTCTAAAAAAATATTCCAATATTCCTTCATGGTGGTCACGATGCATAAAAAAATATTTAAACTTGAAGAAAATGTCGAACTTTTTTCTATATACTTAAAAAAAAAAGAGTGGTAGAAATAAATATTCCCGTCTCAGCTTACGACAGACAAACAGGTCAAGAACTATGTGGCTGTCTTAAACAAATACATCTTTCATATTATTAAAAGAAATTCCTCGTTTAGTCACGCGATCCCCCGGTACCTGCAGTGTTTTTTGTCGAGGTAAACAAACAAGTTCTCGGTATTTCATGGTTGTGCTGAAGGTAGAATAAACTGCGAGACATATTATTTTGACTGATGCTGTCGAAGCCTATCATAACACATTGTTCTTACCTGACCCATGATAAAAATGTGATGGCAAGGTGGGGTGGCTATGTATGTATGTGTGTGTGTGTGTGTGTACTCATTCAGTCACTCTCGCAGCAAAAATAAAGAGCTATTGTACCTTTTTTTCCATAGCCTCCGTTACACCTACAAGCTCATACAATCCTTACTCTCTCCACCTCTCACACACCTCCAGTTACCTGTCTGTATGCTATCAATCAGAGAACCAGAGATACGTATTTCTCTTAATCGCTTATTGTTAGTGAACTGTGTAATTACCAGCCTAGAATATACGCTTAAAGAACTTAGTTGTTGAATTGTAACAATGCATAATAACGTTAACATTCCTCCCACGTCACCAGGTAGGTCAGGTCACGAACGAGAGGTCACTCCCACATAACCGGGTAGGTCAGGTCACCATCCATCACCACCAGAGGTCACTCCCACATAACCGAGTCGGTCAGGTCACTATCCATCACCACCAGAGGTCACTCCCACATCGCTAGGTAGGTCAGGTCACCATCCATCACCACCTGGGGTCAGAAATTAGCGATCTTCGTGGGTTGTATTAAGGGCGCCATCTCCTGTCGTCGCCGAGGCCTTAATTACAGAGTATCAAGACCTGGGATTGGCTGATACGCTTAAATGGTGCTCCCTGATTGGCCGATATGCCCAGATTACCCGGGTGATTGGTGCCTCGTCTCACGCCTTGGGTCGATAATTTGGCGCCTGAATCACTTGGTGTTATTCTTTCTGTTATGGCGAGATACATCACGCCTCAGGACCTCTGGCGGCAGGAGAAGGAAACACGAAAAATAAATGATATCACAATTGCGTCTTTAGTGAACAGAGGAGCATCATTGTTGACATGTTTTTTAGTGTATTAGCGACGGAGTTAACATAGGTATTGATATTAAACTTGATGTATCCCTTTATGGACAATCAAATGAATAAATTGAAATGAATTATGAGATAAAACTACGAAATATTTAAATAATTCGTAACAAAAATAAGGTAAAAAAAAAAACCCACGGGAATTATCTCAGGTGAATCAGATTTTGTCCTCATTAAACATTCACACAGGTAAAAAAAAAAAACACCCGTAATAAAATCTAGCAAAAGTGCACACAGGAGGACGTAAATAACTAAACAACACGAAAAATAAAAGAGAGAAAATATCCTTAGATGAGACGAAGGAACTGAGAGGTCTCCGTCACTAGCACGAGTTAAAACACAGAACGGTATGATTACTTCTCCGACAGCCAAGACAGGGAATCTATAAATCACACCGACTGAGATATCATTAAGACAGACAAACTCACGATCCTGACACGGCGGGGTGGAGCTACAGAGAGAGAGAGAGAGAGAGAGAGAGAGAGAGAGAGAGAGAGAGAGAGTGGTGTTGAGAAATGTCATTAGTAAACTTTGGAAGAGGAATGTACCAAGAGAGGAAGATGGAGGATGGTATACATGTATGAACACACACACACACACACACACGTACACACACACACACACACACGTACATCAAGGGCATCATTATTAAATCGTGAGTTCCAGATTTTGATCAAGAGGTTGTCGCCTCTCGTGGTCTAAAAGTCACAAACATCATCGACACAGACAAACAAAACATCGATCTTATATCACCAGACATTAATGGTCAAACTCCATGTTTATTGTACACCCAGGAGTTGTGTCACTGTAAATCTTAACACACACGGTCAGGAGAAGTGTGAATTTTGGATTTAACACGTAACTACGGCTTTTGTTGTTCCGTATTGTTATTCCGTGTTTCTTTTCGTTGATGTGGTTGATGCCCCGGGTCAGTGGGAGGGATGAAGTCATTAGGAACACGTAACGCCGCGCCCGGTGAGGGAGGGAGGCTCTGGGTGCTGGTGGAGGAGCTATGAGGTGTGTGCAACTGGGTACAACGAGAAGGTATTAAGACTTGGTTCACTGATGTTGCGTAAATTTGAGGAAAGTTTGTGTGTGTGTGTGTGTGTGTGTGTGTGACTGTATAACTATGTGTGTGTGTGTGATGGGCATTAGGGGAGGAATTCGTCATAGCGACAATTTCAATATATTTAAGATTTTTTGGGGGGGGAGGAATTTGAACAGATATTTGCATGACCATATATTCTTTTTTTTTACTTAGATAAAAATATTAAGAACTACAAAGGAAAACATCAGTACTGACTTAACCTAATATTATTGTAGCTATAGTTGTGATTAGATAGCGAAGGAAATCTATAATAATAATAATAATAATAATAATAATAATCACTTTTTCCTTTTTTATCAAGAGCCATCTTGTTATTTTTAGTCTTATTGTTTTAATTATCCGCAAAAGAAATGTCTATCATACATACAAATATAAATACAACTTATCTTTCTTCATACAGCAGGACATGTCTATCATACTCACGGCTGTATCTGGGTTATTTAATTATTACTTCATGCATTAGTCACTGTAAACTGGCGTTGTATCTGACAGAACACTGAAGAAACACCAACACACACTCTGATATGGTAATAATATCTCTGAGCTCTGAGTGAAAAATTGAACATCTGCAACTCATGGACGCGTTACGAGAGATAGAAGAAAGATATATTAAAGAGAGATAGTCAAGAGAGATGTTAAAGAGAGATAGAAGAGAGAAATATTAAAGAGAGATAGTCAAGAGAAATATTAAAGAGAGATAGTCAAGAGAGATATTGAAGAGAGATAGTCAAGAGAGATGTTAAAGAGATGTTGTAAAAGACGTGATAGATTTGAAAGTTGTATTTTGCCGTGCATGACTTTAGTAATATCAGCTGTCACCTTATGAGATGACGCTTCCCGAGTTCATGGTTATGATAAGCTGCCGTTCTCGTGTTATCAGAGCCAGTATACAGGGGGAGATATACAGGGGAAGGAATAAACAAGTGACAAAGACCAGACACAACAAACAGTAGCCACTATAGCGGTGCTCCTCCAGAGGCCGGCAAGGCGAGGCGAACCAGCTATTGTCCGCACCACAACCTACCTTCACTCCCACATGGATTAATAATTCCTCAAAATAATCGTGAATGAGAGGGGGCATGAGAGTGATAAAATGTTTAATATGTTCGAAATTCCCAGCGTGGAGAGTTGCGTGTGTTGGTGGTGATGACGAGTCACTTCTGCTGTCCCCTGAGACTCGAATGTTCATTTTTATGCGGGAGATTTTGCCTTTCCCGCGCCGAAACCAATTCATATTGTCGAGTAATGGCTGACAGGTTGGTGCTGTATGGACGGCTCCCTCACAACAACCTCCTATTGATAAATCTGGTCGACACACCGCCTGTTAGATTTAAGCGAACGTGATAAATGAAAATGGAAATAACAATGAGAAATCACTTGAAGGCATCAACAGGAGACCGTCAGGTGGTGTGAGGCGTTGACAACCTTCTCTTAGCTCGCCCTGGATAAGCTCTTTGTCCTACCATGAAAACATCGCCACCACGAGCGAAAACAACCGTCATCACGAGCAGTTTACAGTACTTCCCTTTCCGGTTCACTGCATAATGAGGAAGGTTCATGCGTTCCGTTTGTAGTTATAACGATCATAAGACTCCTTAATATCACAAAGACCCGCCATCACACGCCATCACACGCTCAGAGAGAGAGAGAGAGAGAGAGAGAGTAGGTAAGTCAGAGTGTGCGTTGTCAGCAGTGTTGGGATACAGAACTATACGCCAGGGCCTTACTTTACTAGACTATATTTCACACACACACACACACACACACACACACACACACACACACACACACAGATTATTTACCCCGGCAATCATACTGTACTGTACAAATCATAATCGCATAAAGGGTAATATAATTTTGCTGTTATTATCAAGGACAGGTAAACATTTTTTGTGTAAGTTGCATAATATAAATTGTAATTTTGCTTTAAATTTTTTTGAGATTAAACCGACATTTCATGGCTATGGGGCTGAGGACGACATCAGCTCACACTTGTTGTTGGAGGTTGACCGTGTTAACTCCTCGACGTGACTCAACACTTACATACTTGTCTAGTTCACCTCACGTATTCTGGGCACGTACAAACACCCTCCCTTGACACACTGAATAAGAACGTATAATCAGAGTGACAAACAAGTGGACAGACGAGCAATGATACGAGAAAACTTTCATAATTGTGACTTATCCACGTAAGGTAGTCGTACATAAGTGTGATATATTATCCAAGTGAGATGTGAGTTTGAAAGTGTGAAAAGTCATCCAGGAAGATATCCTTATTTAAGTATGTTACATTTACCAAGAAATGGAATCATATGAGAGCATGCCATACCTCTCCGGACAGGTGTATATAATGAACGTGACATACTGTATATTTATATATGAATGTGACATACTTTCCAAGGAATGTTAACAGAGAATTGAAACAATACAAGGACATACACACGTCCAAGGCCAAAGACAGTCAAACAAACAGTAAGGCAAGAGCTAGGACTCGACAACAGGTGATGGATGTATTGTGTGTAGTTGCCGCCAGAGGTTACTCCTTCACGGAACCTGCAGGTGCACAGGTTACAAGGACATAGGGCATGTAGGTGTCAGCTCCATAGGTATATATAATATACACATGTACGGGCCTATAGAAGTGCACATCAGTCTACAGGAGGGATGAATCATTTAGTGAAAAGTTCTACAGTATGTCGAGAACCAGTAGGTTTTGAGGGCAAGAGTTGGGAGGAGACAGTCGGGTGAGGGCCATGGTAGTGGTCGCCAGTTGAGGCCTTAAATGACAATGACAGACTGGCGATCAACGACCTGGAAAAAAAAAAAACTAGAATATATGCACTTGAGGGCGTCCCACCCCGCTAAGGAGATGCGTCTCTCCTTCGCTCAGCCGCGTCGGGACACAGATTAATAGTCGATATATCTCGTGAAATAAGGATTCTACGTTTGATCAAAATTACCAGAAGCTTGGAAAAATAGTTCTCCCTCGTGAGTCAGGGACGGAGGAGCTCGGTGCCTGCTGGGGGTCTGTGTATCGAGGTAGCAAAGCCCTACTTGCACTGAGGCGTCACCCCTGAACACACCTTAACACTTATCGATTTTTGTTTTGCTCCTACCACTGCTCTCGCGATAAACGACTCTCCCCCAAGTCCCATTATCACGAGTTTCTCCAGCCTTCTCGTCTCCCAGGAAGCCTACGAGAGCCGAGGAATACAACATCCTGCGTGAAACGGTTCAGGAGGCGGAGGGGCTCGTCGACCTCACGGAGAAATCCAAGAAATGGATGCGAGTTGACGTAGCGGACGGAAATTTATCGCGGAGGAAATGGCTGCAGGGGCGGGGCTGACGGACCAACAGCCTGGGCGTATCTTGGGACGGCGGGGGAGATGGGAGAGGGACTGGGAGTGGGTGAAGAGGGGGCAGAGTTGGGGAGGGGCAAGGAATGGGAAGAAAGGGGGGTTGGAAGGAACGGAGAGGGTTGTGGGAGAGTGTTTGGGAGGGAGCAGGAGGGAGGCGTTGGCAAGGAAAGGACAGAGAGAGGGAGAGCACAGGGGAGTGAGGGAGGGAGAGGGAGTGAGGGAGGGAGAGAGAAGGAGGAGGAAGGGGATTTGGCAAGGCAGTGAGTGAGGATTAAAGAGTGAGGGAGGGAGGGAGGAAGAATTGGCAAGGAAACGACAGGGAGTGAGTGAGGGAGGGAGGGTGAGGGAATGAGAAGGAGGGAGAGGGAGTAAGGAGGGAGGGGGGGTCACCGAGAAGGGAGGGGCGAATGCGTTTCCTGTAAGAAACTTTTTGTGTTTATGTAACGGGTTTCCTCAGCTCAGAGGTGGACGTGGCAGGTCAAAGCCCAAGGGAGGAGGAGGAGGAGGAGGAGGAGGAGGAGGAGTGGCACACCCAAGGGGGCGCCAACAACAACACCTGCCTTTATTAATCCTGTGATCCACCTGTCGTAAGTGTGTGTGTGTGTGTGCGTGTCCTAAGTGTGTGCGTGCGTGTCGTAAGTTTGTGTGCGTGTGTCCTAAGTGTTCGTGTCATAGGTGTGCGTGTCCTTAGTTTGCTTGTACTAGTGTGCGTGTCCTATCCCTGCATGTCCTAACATTACACATATCCTAAGACCAAGAATGACTGGGTTATTCAGCACATGTGACTGTTATCATCAGTCTTCCTCCGCCCAGTCAGTTCGTCCCAGTTAGAAAGTTAAGTGTTGACAGAGATAGACAGTTGGATGGTTAGATGAACATACAAAGAGACAGTCAAACAGTAAAGATGATTAGGCGAATAGACAGAAATAAATAATGCTCAAGAGAGTTAGTAAAAGGGAATCACACACACACACACACACACACACACACACACACACACACACACACACACACACAAATCGATTTCCTATTCCACTTATCCACAATTCTACATGGACACATACCCTCATCCACATCGCTATCCACATAATCACCTACATCAGTCCACAACCACACCAGTACCGTCATCCACATATATACGCTGTCGCTTCCACATTCCAACCCTGGGCCAAATCCACACACACATTCATACATATTCACATACATTTACTGTATATACATTCATGCGTAGTTATAAACATTCATACACTTTTATACACACAACCAAGCCCACATCCTCATTTACAAAACATCCACATCATCAACCACTTACAAAAATACTCATCCACATCTACTCATCCATCCACATCATCAACCACTTATAAAAACATACTCACATATATTCATCCATCTACATCACCAACCAATCACAAACAAATTCATCCACATCATTAACCAATCACATAAACAAACTCATCCACAAATACTCATCCATCCACGATTACATCCACGTCCACTAACTATCGCATCCGCCTGTACCACTAAACCCTGTTGCTCCCGTGGGAAAAAGTGGTATCCGCAGTATTTTTTTGGTGGAGGAGGAGGTGATGGGTGAGGGAGGGAGGGAGGCGAGGTGGGTGAAAGAGGCGAGGTGGGTGAGGGAGGTGAGTGAGGGAGGGAGGGAGGGAGGGGTGGTGGGTGAGGGAGGTGGGTGAGGGAGGGAGGGAGGGGAGGCAGATGGTGGTGGGGAGGGAGGCGAGGTGGGTGAGGGAGGGAGGCGAGGTGGGTGAGGGAGGGAGGGAGGGGTGGTGGGTGAGGGAGGCGAGGTGGATGAGGGAGGGGTGGTGGGTGAAGGAGGGAGGGAGGCGAGGGTGGGTGAGGGAGAGAAGGGAGGGGAGGCAGGTAATGGTGGTGATAGGGGAGGTGTTGAGTGGGTGAGGGATGGAGGGGAAGGTGGGTGAGGGAGGGAGGGGAAGGTGGGTGAGGGAGGGAGGCGAGGGTGGGTGAGGGGGGAGGAGGGTAAGCAGGTGGTGGTAATGCTTCTGACCAACACTACAGCGTCATTCCTTTATCATAATGAAAGTGCTGGTTCATGTCTGTCTGCGTTTCCTCCCCCGCCCCTTCATTCTGCATTTCGTCTTTCCGTCCTTCCGTTTCTCCTTTTCCTTACGTCTCTCCTTTTCTACGTCTCTCCCTCCCTAGCTACGGCTCTCTCTCTCTCTCCCTCCCTGTTTCTCTTTCCCTGCCTCTCCCTCCTTTCGTCTCTCCCTTCCTCCGTCTCTACCTACCTACCTCCCCCCCTCCCACCCTGTCATTCACGCCCACATTCCCAATATGAATTCTTCCTTGCTTTTGATATCATGTTTGCGTTTCCTCACACCTTCTTTTTTTTCACCCTCCCTCTGCCATTCACTCTATGACTCCCGATACGGAACTGTTTATCGTTCATTACTTCAGATATTATGTCGAGTCCCACCCCTCACACACCCCTCACTCTGCCATTCACTCGGGGGATTTCCTAATAAGAATCGTCTATTTCTTTGGCTATCGTGTTTATCTTACTCTCTGCCATTGTAAATATGATTCGTGTTTCATTTATAGGTTTGATTTTACTTATTTTTTGATCGCCTCTCTCTTGCCCGCTCTCTCTTGCCCTCTCTCTCTTGCCCCTCTCTCTCTCTTGCCCCTCTCTCTCTCTTGCCCCTCTCTCTCTTGCCCCCCCCCCTCTCTTTCTCTAGCCCTCATCTCCATCTTCTCCTTCGCCTTCTCTCTCATACTCTCTCTCTTTTCTCCCCTTCTCTCCCTCTCATCCAGTCCCTCATCCTCCCTGTCATCCATTCCAGTAGCCCCAGCAAGAGTAGCTATAGTTGTTGGTATTGTTGTAGCTGGGAAGATAATATTGATGTCTTTTCTTTCGCTTTTCGTCTTCCCAGCTTAAGGTGTGGCGAGTGGGAGTATAGATCATATTTTTGCATTGGAGAGTATTATGTCATGTCATCAGGTGTGTCAGCAGTGTCATGACCTACCTGAGGGATATGATGAGATGACATACCTTGTTTGAGAGATATTTAAAGATGTAATTAAACGCTGATTACATACCAATAGACATGTGCTCAGATAAAGACAGACAGACACAGGTACGCACACACACACACACACTATCAGAAAGACACACACACACACACACACACACTCACTTCTGTCAGTCACTATCAATGCTTCATCTATATTCCACCCTGGCTATAAACCCTCGTAAAAAAGTACCAAATAATCTCAACTTATGATCTGATTGTCTTACTCACACACACTCACACTACCACTCACACCCACAATCACTTTATCTCCCTCCCTCTTCCCACACCCCCACACCGGCCACACCCTTCGATCTGATTGTTAGGATTCAGGCTTCCAAACCCTCACATTAGACGTTGTTAAATGATTGGACATTTGGTTCAGTATATAAATTATGTATACATTTGCCAATCTGATCGCGGTCGTTGAATGTGTTGAAATTTGACCTGGTATTAGGACGGTGTTTTGTGTTGCTTTCATGTGGCCGATTTGAATGAATTTGTGTTGGTTAAATATCACCGATTTTATGACCTTTGTTCTGGTTTGGTTGTCTCCCGGAGTTCGAGGTATTGGACGTGGGTTAATATTCACATATTTCGGGGTAATCATTGGGGTTCTGATGTTTTTAGATTTCATGGCTATTATTTTCTCTTAGTGTTTTGTGTTTCTGTTATACTAGCTGAATACTTGTACGTAAATATACACCTATATATATAAATAAATACGATGTGTGTTAAGAAAATTATAATCTATATAATATTTGAATATGAACTGCAATGAACAGTATAATATTAACTGTAAAATATATATGTTAACAAAATGTAGACAGATGTATATATATATAATTTCTATATGTTGAGAGTTATTATAATATAGCAAATACACTTTTTAAGATTATAAATAAATAAATAGCCATACCATAGCCACACTAGCCACACCTTATCTCCTCCTCCTCCACACTATAGCTACACTAACCACACCGTGTATTCTTTTCTACACCATAGCCACACTAACCACACCTTGTCTCCTCCACACCATAGCTACACTAGCCACACCTTATCTCCTCCTCCACACCATAGCTACTCTAACCACACCTTGTCTCCTTCTCTACACCATAGGCATACTAGCCACACCTTGTCTCCTCCACACAATAGCCACATTAACTACACCCTATAGCTCCTTCACACCTCAGCCACACTAACCACGCCTTGTCTTCTTCACACCATAGCCACACTAACAACACCTTCTCTACTTCTCCATACCTCAGCCACACTAACTACACCTTGTCTACTTCTCCACACCTCAGCCACACTAACCACACCTTGTCTCCTCCAACAGTCGTTCTTCGGGCGGACGTACAACAACTTGTCGCAGGTGCACGAGTGTAAGAACGGCGGCCAGTGTGTCATCAACAAGCAGAACAGAACATCGTGTAAGGCCTGCAGGCTCCGCAAGTGTCTTATGGTCGGCATGTCCAAGACTGGCAGCAGGTGAGAGGGCAAGGAGAAGAGAAAGGAGGAGAAAGGGGGAAGAGATAGGGAAAGAGAGTAGAAAAGGAGGGGGAGTTAGTTGGACTGGAAAGGGGAGGGGAGCTGTGGGAGAGGGGAGGGGAGGAAAGGGGGAGAGAGAGGGGTAGGGGGAAGTGAGAGAGGGAAAAGAAGAGGGGATGGGGGAAGGAAGGTGAGAGGGAGAGGAGGGGGGCATAGCGGAAAGGTGAAGGGAGAGAGATTGGGGGGGGGGGGAGTAGGAGGAAGTAAGAGGGAGAGGGTAGGGGGGAGAGGGGGAGGGACTAGGATAGAGAGGGAGAGTGGATGGGTGGCGGAAAATGGAAGGGGAAGAATAAAGAGTGAGTAGAGGAAACAGGAAGAAAACACAAGTAAAAAGAGGAGGAAGAGAGGCAAGGGAGAGAGCAGTAGAGTATTAAAAGGACCTAAACACCGTAAATATTATATATATACAATGGCAATAATACATAATGAATAATAAAGAAACGTAAATAATAAAGAGATGGAAAGAAAACCTCACAAAGATTACTGTCTACATGAGAGTTGAAGTCACCATCATGTCTGTCCCTGTGTCGCCTTCAGGTACGGTCGACGCTCCAACTGGTTCAAGATCCACTGCCTTCTTCAGGAGCAGGCTGCCTACAACGGCCAGACTGCCCCCATCCGTACCCCCATCACGCCCACGCTGCAGGACGGGTCGCTGCCCTTCGTATCGTCTCATCTTCGGGAAGTCATGGGTCGGGAGGGTCCTGTAAGAGCCCCGCCTCCCATCCAAGGACCTGACCTCCACGGAGCTCAGGACCTGCAGACGTCCCTCTCCTCCCTCAGTACAGCCAACCAGATCAACGCGGTGAGTCTCTCTGGTACTCTTGTTACATCACTTCAGATATTCTCCTCTATACAGTATTGACTTCCGGTAATTAATGAACTACGTGGCATCTTTTCCTGGGTTTAACAGACGCTGAGGCACTTCAAAAATTTGTTGTTCAAGAGGAGTGTTGTTGGATACCGGTTGTTAAAGTGTACAGAAATTTTCATTATTAGTTTTCAAGGCAGAGGAAGTCTTAAGAGTAATAAAGATAATTATTTTATTTTTTGAGATATTTAGATGAGATATGAAAGACATTTTTTATATCACTCTTAAGGACAGTCGATTATAACGTTAATAACAACATACTTTGTTTTTTATTATATAAGGACAAAAATCGTTTTGTTGTAAAGGAAGAATTAGAAAGAGTTACATCATTGATAAGATATATTCTCAATCCTTAAAGAAGTCCTGTGCTAGCTTAACCTTAGCGACCTTACCTGGGTTAGGTTAGGTTAGGTCAGGTTAGATTACATCAGTACATGTCAGGTTAGTTAGTGTTCATTATTCAATCATTACTTATATTATACTTATCTATGAGGCTGTTGTTAACTGCATATTCTATTTGGAAACATTTTCATTTTTTGTTTGTGTTTTGTTTTGCATGTGTATTAACTTCTTTCATATTTAACGTAATAAATGTAATGAAGATGCAAAGTTACTATAGAAGAGTTTCATCTTTGTAACTATTGAGAATTTAGTACAACCTGGCACTTAGGTATTAATGAGTTGTTCAGTTGGTGGTGCTGGTGACGTCACTCCAGGACTAGTGTTCACGTACAGCTTAAATGACAATTTTATTATTTTGTACAATTTATATTTTGAATTCTTAGTAGCTTACAGAGGCTCGAGATTTCATACGCTGTTGAGAATGAGTATTTTGATGCACCTTTAGGTTGAATCATATAAAGTGTTTAAATACTTGAACATCTGCCGAGTGTTATAGGTGGACACTTTTGTTTACTCAGGCCAGAAACTGTAATAATAAACGTTTTTTTATGTGACCCCAGCAGGTGGAACGACGGCTGCAGGAGGATGCCCTTCACGCTCTGACTCGAGGGGCAGGACATCCTCCACAGAGCCAAGACTTAGAGGCGCACCACAGAGACCAAGTCCTAGAAGTTCTCAGACGGTCACAGAATTTTGACAATATTCGCAGAACATCAGACTTCGACTCGTTAAGAAGATCTATTGATTTTGATCCTCTTCGGAGGAACCTCGACATAGAGACGCTCGACAATCTTCGTCAAGTGGAATCGGATGTCGAGGCTCGACTCGGGCCTCTTGCTGTCCTCGAATGGGAGAGGAGACTACGGGAGGCTTCGAGGGGGCGTCCCAATGTCGAGATTTCTTACGAGAGGAAGAACCAGATGACACTCGAACTAAAAAATGAACGTCGAGCTCACGACTCACCTAGTGTAGCTAAATGCATCGACAGGAGCGAGCAGGAGGTGGTGTCTACCATTAATGATGAGCCTATCAAAATTGATTATGAACAAACTAAAGTTTCTTTGCCGAGTCGTGAAGAGTTAGATAAATCTCGGCGTGATTCATCGCCCAAGTTCACCGACAGAAAATCCGCGGGGATCTTGATGTCAGAAGAGGAGAGATTATCTTTCCTAAAGGCAGTTAATAGTCACGCCTCTTTGTATACTCGAGACCACTCCCCAGTGACCTCCACCGTCAGAGTACCTCCCAACACTGACCTCCTCTACAGCTCTCTAAACAACAACATCTTCCCGTTTCCTCCCTACCCTCCTTTGTGGCCTTCCATGCTACCCTTCCCCCCACTAGCCAAGTTTTACCCTTCCTTCGGCAACTCCGTCCCATCTATCGAAGGATTCAAGAATACGGTTTTCGGGTCTTCTGAGGCCACGAGTTCCCGACCTCCACACCGCTTGACGAAGGACGAGACCGTGACAAAGAAGAGGTTCCTGGACGCCGTTCTGCAGGTTCAGAGGCAGAATGTGAGCCCCATTGGACCTCCAAACTCTACAGGAGGGGCGCCTCAGCTTCACCAGACCAACTCATCAGCAGCAGCATCACCCTCCGTCACCAACAACACCTCGGCCGCCCCTCACGACCAGCCGATGGACCTCACCGTCCGCAGGAAGAGAAAGATGGACAAGAGCGAGATTATTTATAACCCCGGCGATGATATTGATGCTGATGATACCTTGGACAGCGAAGTAGATAAAGCGGACGAAAAATGGTTAAAGAGGGAGGAAGATATACTAGAAGACGATGAGGAAGAGGAAGAAGAGGAAGAAGAAGAGGAAACAAAACCAGAAGAGTTTGTGGATTCAGAAACAGAAACGAAATCTGAAGTTCCACTGAAGTTGATTAAGCTAGACTCTCCCGGCGAGACATTGGTCGTTTAGTACGATAAACTGGTGGCGGGAATCAGAGTAACACGAAGGCCTGACGTAACAGGGCTAAGAGTGCTTCCTGAGCGTTCCTACAGCGACCCAGCCATATGAAAACAGTCAACAACACTATACAACGGCGACGCTGAAATTCACTACAGCGGAAGATTAACGTAAAACGATAGATAACGAAGAAATAAAAGGAAAATAACTTGAGCTACAGGTTATTAATGTTGACAAAAATGGCTATTATGACCTACAGAAGGAAAATGTTAAATGTAGCTGAATTCGCTATATCGCCAGTGAAAAGGCTGACTGTAGTACAACGAAGCGGTGCTGTAGAACCGAATTTTTTACGAAATAAGATTAAAAACACGTTGAAGAAGGAGTAAATATGATGACAGTGGACCAGCGATATACAGGAGAGAGAGAGAGAGAGAGAGAGAGAGAGAGAGAGAGAGAGAGAGAGAGTGGTGGTGATCGAGAACTGTGTACACAAACCCGGTGATGTTGAAGTGAACAATGGTGCTCCTGATTATATTGAGAAAACTGAAACGTTCCCGGTAATGTAAGATACAGTGAGCCTGTAATGTATGATACAGTGAGCCTATAATGTATGATACAGTGAATCATTAATATAACATACAGTGAACTGGTAATGTAAGATACAATGAAGTGGTAAGGTATGGTACAGTGAACCGGTAATGTGAGATGACTACAGTAATCCGGTAACGTAAACATAATATTCAGTGAACCGGGGGAACAAAGAGTGAAAACTGGCCAGCTACAACGACAGAAGTATAAAGAACGAAAAATCATGTATATAACGAACGAACGAACCAGATAACTACGAAACGAAATATATAACTTTAGAACCAATACAAAAACAAATTAGTTGTGTTTATTTTTTAACTGAAGTGTATATAGTGAATGTGCTTTAAGTACGATAACAAACAGGTTTTTTGTGATATACAGAAATATATTATTACACAACCGTATTTTTTACTGAAATTACACAAGATAATGAGTTTTTTGTTAGAGGGTCAGATGGCTCAGTGTTCCTTATTATGAATACAAATGAATTACGAAATCCTTAGAAAACGTTTTATTCTTAACTTCCGTGTTTGTAAATTAATTATGAGAGTTTTATAAAAATATTAGATTTAGAAAGACAAATAGAACAAATATAATAATCTATGTGAGATCTTCGTCAATCTGCCTTAAATTCCCAGTGGAAACAGATTTAAATTATACTCTGAAAAAAAGAGAGAAAAAGTCTGTGAATTTTCAAAGATTTAAAATGTTATGTACACCTAAGTGGCCTTTAAAACCCTCACTAGAGACAGGTTTTTGAGGGACTGATGCACTGGAAAAAAATTGAAATGACCAAAGTGTCTTAGAAGGATGTGAATATTGTGTAAACTTAAGTGCCCTTAAACTCTCAGTGGGAATAGGCTCTAAGTCATAACAGTGCCATACGAATCAGGAGAAAAAGCTCTTAAGGATTTATAACATTAAGTAGCCAGGTCAGGTCCTGCTTCCTGCACTTGACACTACCTAGTTTTTGTGCTTCAATTAAAACAATAATGGTGTATTTTTTTAATGGAATAATATGTTTTTTTGAGTTTTCCGTGGAACACTTCAGAAGTGTTTTTTTTTCCTTATTTATCTCTGATGTGATTTATTAACAAGAAAATTTAGGGAAAATATTGATAAACGTGTTAATAATTAAGTGTTGTCAACAGTCATCTCTCAGCCAGGCCATGACACGTCGCTTTGTTTATATTTAGGTTCCTTGATATATATTTGTTTTGGTGTGGTGTTTGGTACAGCCGCTCTGAAAGATGCACCTTACAGTGGCTTGATGCTTGTGCACTTGTCACGGTGTAGCTCCTCCCCCCCCCCCTCCCATCTCTCCCACTACACATGTGTGGTAGTCAGTGACATTACTGATATACTTTCTCACTACACATCTGACTCTGGCACAGCTGCACAGGTGTGACGAGGTGCAGTTATCTTTTGTTTACCTCACTACACATCTGACTCTGGCACAGCTGCACAGGTGTGACGAGGTGCAGTTTTCTTTTGTTTACCTCACTACACATCTGACTCTGGCACAGCTGCACAGGTGTGACGAGGTGCAGTTTTCTTTTGTTTACCTCACTACACATCTGACTCTGGCACAGCTGCACAGGTGTGACGAGGTGCAGGTATCTTTTGTTTACCTCACTACACATCTGACTCTGGCACAGCTGCACAGGTGTGACGAGGTGCAGTTTTCTTTTGTTTACCTCACTACACATCTGACTCTGACACAGCTGCACAGGTGTGACGAGGTGCAGGTATCTTTTGTTTA
Organism: Homarus gammarus; assembly: GCA_958450375.1. Lineage (NCBI taxonomy): Eukaryota > Metazoa > Arthropoda > Malacostraca > Decapoda > Nephropidae > Homarus > Homarus gammarus. The sequence continues at coordinate 452,476 of CAUDMG010000562.1, read as the reverse complement.
CCTCACTACACATCTGACTCTGGCACAGCTGCACAGGTGTGACGAGGTGCAGGTATCTTTTGTTTACCTCACTACACATCTGACTCTGGCCCCATAAAGCTATGTTGACTCCGTTGTTTAGCATTATCTTCCCTCCCTCATGTAACTGGATTAGTCATATGTGTATAATGTGTCTTCCTATGTGTCTGCTTCATCCTTTTGAGGGAATTACTTGTCCCTGATGTGTCCCAGTCCTTATGTGTCCCTGATGTGTTTCAGGTTATATGTGTCATTCCCGGGTGATCGTCTAAAACACCTTTAGATATGACAAAATAAATTAAAATGTATCATATCTGTTTATCATACATATACACCCTGTTGTATGTCATATGTATGTTTGTATGTATCGCATGAACACCTAAAATGTATATGTAATTCATGTGTATAAAGTAAATGTATACACGATAGATCTTCATATCATGTGTATGTATACGAGTACATTATAATTATACAAATTCCCTGGATACTTTTAGCGACATCTGGTATCTATCTAAGAATCATATCGGTGAGGGAGATTATGATTCTAACATCTATTTACTCAGAGTTTTCTTAATATTATTGTAAATTTTTATCCATATTTGTGTTCTGAGATAATTAATTTTTATTGAGTGTTTAAGAGACAAAAATTTATATGTCGGAACCTCTGTCCCCCCTTCCCACCCCCCCTCCTACAGGAACCCCTCGTCATCTCCTCTCCTCTTCCACTGCCTACAGAACTCCCAGTGTCTCCTTCCGTCCCATTGCCCTCCTTTCCCCTCCAGAAAACCTCTAGGTTACCAACTCTTCCCCTAACCTTTGTGCCCCTACCATAGACAGGTGAGGGGTGAGAGAGATAGAGGTGAGGAGGGTGAATGAGGACCTGGGAACGTAGAAGGGAATGAGGGGGGGATGGACATCTCATCACCCATGTCTCCCCCCAGCACCGCAAGTGAGGAACATGAGGTAGAAAGAGTGTAGGAAACGAATGAGGAGAGTTGGACTTGAGTGAGAAAGATGAGAAATGAGGAAGGGAGCGATAGGAGAAGAGGACAAAGTAGAAATAAAATTGAACTCGATAGTCTCTCCTGATGAGCCGCCCACAGTGGACTAAATCCCATACTACTGAGAGGAAACGTGAGGGAGAATTTAGGAATTGTGAAGAGGAGGTGGGGGGAGGGAAGAAGGTGGGGGGAGGGAAGAGGTGGGGGAGGGAAGAGGTGGGGGGAAGCAGGTGGGGGGAGGGAGGAGGTGGGGGGAGGGAGGAGGTGGGGGGAGGGAAGAAGGTGGGGGAGGAAGGAGGTGGGGGAGGGAGGAGGATGGGGAAGGAGTGGAGGTAGGATGTGGGGGTGGGAGGGTGAACGAGAGCCTGTTAAGCAGGTCACATGACACGCAAGAGTATCAAGGTTGGTGGTGCCAGGTGAAGGTGCCAGGGTCGGTGGTATCAGGCGAGGGTGCCAGGGCCAGGGGTGCCACAGGGCGACCTCTGACCTGACATGCTTCTCTTGCTTTAAATGATCATAACACAGCCGCTTCAGCTTCTGCCAATTAAAATAAAATTTCGTTTTTTGGAAAAAATGTACAAATTAGTTCCGTGTTTTTTCTTAATATCCTCTATCTTCATATTTCGTACCTATGTTCTGTTTTTTTATAATGCATGTAGATTATCTTTCCTATATTATTGTATTTGTATTTGGTTACGAATAAAAAAAACAACTCACATAAGGCAAGTGTTTGTGTACCCTATTACTATCACACACCGAGACGTGAACACCAACACGCTACTGGGCGAGGACCTCCCCTGTGTGGCTGCAACAAGTGAAGACTAGACTTAAAAGACTTGGTAAAATTTAGTCTTTGAGGGATTAGTAGTTTCGTCCCAGTGTTTATATTTTACTTAGTGTTGACTTCTCTCTCTCTCTCTCTCTCTCTCTCTATCTCTCTCTCTCTCTCTCTCTCACCAGTTGCTGGCTCATGACCCACACACCGTGGTAAGAAATAACATGGCATAAACTATAATTAAAACGAACGTGTATCACTAAACCACGAATCACATCTTCTCTACAAGTACTGATGCAATAACATCAACAACATCTACCACTTCTCTCACAATGTCACTTGCAACATCACGTCAACACTCAACATCCACTACAAACACAATAATCTTTGCAATAATTATATTTACACAAGTGATCGACACTAACCTCAGTCCACCACAGTCATTATTGTATCCAACATCAATCCACAGTCAAAGTAACACTCATTTCAGTCACTTGTACAGACAGATAGTAAGCAACACCTGTTAAAAATCACCTGTTACATCCTACGTCCATTACCTGCCTTAATTATTACTCTCCTACTCATTACAATCACTCACTCAGTCAGACAATAATCCCTTGTCCAATAACGTCACCATGCAGTCACTAATGTACTTAACAACATCGTTACAGTCAGTCAATCACCTGTCCAGTCCCCAACAACACTGGCAGTGGGTCAAGTGGTTGGCGAGTCACGCCTGAGAAAGCCCGAATTGATCTTGCGTCACCAGGCTGGAGTGAAAATAAGATGGGGATCTGTTTTTTTCTGGACTTGTGGAGGAACGATGTTTTATGAGTTATTTTATGGTGTGTGTGTGTGTGTGTGTGTGTGTGTATGTGTGTGTGTGTGTGAGTTTGTTTTGATAACGTTACGAGGAGGTCTTGTGAGTATCTAGAACAACACTCCTTCCCATCTTCCACACAACTCCTTCAAGATTTTTTCTCCCAGAATGAAACACTCATTCCCACCCTCCACAGATCCACCCATTTATTTTCTCCCAGGATGAACACTGACGCCGTTGGTTGTTCTTATCGACCATAGACAGTTTACGTAAACAAGAAAATGGTAGAAGCCATTTTTTTAAGTTCCTTATCCAGAGAGGAGAGGGTAAAAAAAAAAGAGAGAGAGAGAGATTAATGGTAGGAGAGGAGGGAGAGACAGACGAGAAGGATAAAATGGGAGTTGTAGTAGAGGATGGGAATGTTAGGATGTAGGATGAAATATTGAGTGAGTTAGGATAGAGGGTTGCTGGTAAGGGATAAGGGATGTAGGAGGTGCAGAGAGGTGTAGGATGAGATGTGAGGGGTGAGGGGGGCGGAGGGTGAGGGGGGCGGTGGATGAGGGGTGCAGAAGGTGTAGGGTGGGTGATGGGTGAAGGGTGCAGAAGGGAGGATGGGGGGAGAAGGGTGTAGGAAGTCCAAAAATGAGGTACATGGGTTGAGGGGTGTAGGGAGTGGAGGGGTGAGGGTGGTACAGAGGGGAGGGGTGTAGGGAGTGGAGTGATGAGGGGGTGAGGGGTGAGGGAAGGGAAGGGGAGTAGAGAGGTGACCCTTCAGCCCAGGTAAGAGGTGTTGACTTAACAAACTTCCTTCAGCACCATGTTACCTGACACACTCCTCCTCTTCCCTCCTCTTCTTCAGTACTCTTCCTTCTCAATAGTGGTTCTTCCTCCTCCTCCTCTTCAGTACTCTTCCTTCTCAATAGTGGTTCTTCCTCCTCCTCCTCCTCCTCTTCAGTACTCATCCTTCTCAATAGTGGTTCTTCCTTCTCCTCCTCTTCTTCAGTACTCATCCTTCTCAATAGTGGTTCTTCCTCCTCCTCCTCCTCTCCAGTACTTTTCCTTCTCAATAGTGGTTCTTCCTTCTCCTCCTCTTCCTCCTCTTCAGTACTCATCCTTCTCAATAGTGGTTCTTCCTCCTCCTCCTCTTCTTCCTCTTCTTCAGTACTCTTCCTTCTCAATAGTGACTCTTACTCCTCCTCCTCTTCCTCCTCCTCTTCAGTACTCTTCCTTCTCAATAGTGGTTCTTCCTCCTCCTCCACCTCTTCAGTACTCTTCCTTCTCAATTGTGGTTCTTCCTTCTCCTCCTCTTCCTCCTCTCCAGTACTCTTCCTTCTCAATAGTGGTTCTTCCTTCTCCTCCTCTTCCTCCTCTCCAGTACTCTTCCTTCTCAATAGTGGTTCTTCCTCCTCCTCCTCTCTTCCTCCTCCTCTCCAGTACTCTTCCTTCTCAATAGTGGTTCTTCCTTCTCCTCCTCTCCAGTACTCTTCCTTCTCAATAGTGGTTCTTCCTCCTCCTCCTCTCTTCTTTCTCCTCTCCAGTACTCTTCCTTCTCAATAGTGGTTCTTCCTTCTCCTCCTCTTCCTCCTCTCCAGTACTCTTCCTTCTCAATAGTGGTTCTTCCTCCTCCTCCTCTCTTCCTCCTCCTCTTCAGTACTCTTCCTTCTCAATAGTGGTTCTTCCTCCTCCTCCTCTTCTTCAGTACTCTTCCTTCTCAATAGTGGTTCTTCCTCCTCCTCCTCCTCCTCCTCCTCCTCTTCAGTACTCTTCCTTTTCAATAGTGGTTCTTCCCCTTCTCCTCTTCCTCTTTAGCATTCTTCCTCCTGCTCTTCCTTATCTTTAGTGGTCTTCCTCCACCTTACTTAGTGGTTCTTCTCTTCTTTCTTACCTCTCTGGCGGCCTTCCTCCTTTTTATCTACGTCTTTATTATTCCCCTCCTTCTCCTCCTCTTCTTCTTCTTCATGCCATCATCATCATCATATTTTTCTTTCTACTGATTTCTTCTTCTTTCTTTTCTCTTTTATTTTATTTTATGTAACTCAACATCTTCATTATCCTTTTCTTCGTTATTCTGTTTTTTCTAATTTATTTTCATTTTTTTTCATCCAATTTATTATCGTCATTTTCCTATCTCCTATTTTTATCAGATATTCTAGTCATGTTAAGTCAGATAACGTAAACAAAAAATTCTATGAAGTTAATATATAATTTTAATTGACTTCGATGCTTATTTGTGTGTGTGTGTGTGTGTGTGTGTGTGTGTGTGTGTGTGTTTCTTGAATGTCTGAAGAGGTGTTTGTGTTTGAGTGTATGTATGTTTGTGTATGAGTATTATTACGTAGGCGATACACACACACACACACATGAGCTGCCAGGTGCACACACACAGCACGTGCACGGAGACGTATGTACGCAAATACTTACGCTTGTATCACTGGTACGAACACTCAGACATAAAGAAATGCAAACAGTCTGTGTACACAAACCTTTCACGTAGAACAAACAGTCACCAGGAACACACGCACGGCCACTCACACGCACACACGACGTGCACACATGTGGACACTCTAACACTTGTGATTTAACTGATTCACACACACACACACACACACACACACACACATTTCCAAACAAACAAAAATTTAAACAAACACATTGACGATGAGGATAAAAACCAAGAAACAGAGGAAAGGGAAGGAAAAATAAAGAAGGAAGAGAAGAGAAAACAGCAAAGGAACAGAGAGAGAGAGAGAGAGAGAGAGAGAGAGAGAGAGAGAGTTAAGGAGGCAACGCGCTATACAGGGAAGGACATGTGTGTGTGTGTGTGTGTGTGTGTGTGTGTTAGTACAGGACACGCCTATGTCTTATTAGGATATGGGACGGACACAGATGCTCGCTAATATGTGTTGAGGTATTATATCTTGCACACACACACACACACACACACACACACACACACACACACACACACACACATAAACGCGAATTTTACTAGCGTATGAAGGTAATACATATAGTACACATGACTCTTCTTAATGTACGAGTGATCAATACATACACGTAGTTCTTATGTATGTATGAATAAGATATACACCTGCACTCGTATGCATACCAGGTGTGAGAATAAAACCCATGTGATGTAAATTACTGCAGCGAGTTAGTAGGGTGTCTTGATACAACAACAACAACAACAACAGAACAGTATATATTTATGCCAAAAGAACGGTAGAACAGACAGACAGACAGACATACAGACAGAATAAGATCAATATACCTCCCCGTACACACACACTGGAGGCATAAACACTTATACTTATAAATGCCATCCTAAGTGAGATTTTATAAGTACTATTCTAAGTGTAATGTAATATTTAAGTAATGCTGTAGTGTGTGGGTGTTTTGGTAATTATTATGTAGGTTACTTTACGTTTTACTGTTTATTTCTTGGTTAATTAATATAATATTTGGTGATTGTATTTAAGGCAGTGTATGTTACTAAAACGTTCATGTGTACGAGATGTTAAAAAATAATATACACACCGTTCTGAATGTAATAGAAAAAATATATATATGAAGAAATATATGATTCCTCTATCTCTCTCCGGGTGAAGATGGCATATTAATGAAGTTCTCAAGGACGAATGTAATATTTAATACATATGAAAATTATGCCCTTGATCATTATGACAACACACACACATATACACACACACTCACACATATACACACACGCTCACACACACACACACACATATTCCAAGGGAGAAGTGACGGCGTTGATCTAATTCTGTGAGTCAACAGCTGAGTAAGAGAGGGAAGGTGGAAGAGAAGGTCCCTCTCCCACCATTACCTTGTAGGTGTTAAAATGTGGGAGAGGGGGACGGAAAGGGGTGAAGGAATAGGAGGGGACGAAATAAGAGATTGGGTGAGTTAGAGTATCACACACACACACACACACACACACACACACACGTACGTTTGTTGACATAATTTTTTCGCCTTTTACCTCCCTGTATGAGTCTCATGCGTGACTTACCCCCTCTTCTCCCCCACCATACCTCTACCCCCCTCCCTCACTCCTACCCCCCTCCATCACTCCTACCTCCCTCCATCACTCCTACCCCCCTCCCTCACTCCTACCCCCTCCATCACTCCTACCTCCCTCCCTCACTCCTACCCTCTCCATCACTCCTACCCCCCTCCATCACTCCTACCCCCTCCATCACTCCTACCTCCCTCCCTCACTCCTACCCCCCTCCATCACTCCTACCTCCCTCCATCACTCATACCCCCTCCCTCACTCCTACCCCCCTCCCTCACTCCTACCCCCCTCCATCACTCCTACCTCCCTCCATCACTCCTACCTCCCTCCCTCACTCCTACCCCCCTCCCTCACTCCTACCCCCCTCCCTCACTCCTACCTCCCTCCCTCACTCCTACCCCCTCCATCACTCCTACCTCCCTCCCTCACTCCTACCTCCCTCCATTACCCATACCTCCCTTCTTCCTTCCCTCCCACCTACCTCCCTATGTGTAAATAGACCTAACCCATGAGACGTGGTCCAGTCGGGGCGGTCCACATGTGAGGGTGGTCCATATTGGGGTGGTGGTGGGGTTAGGCATGTGGGTGTAGTTTCCATGTTGGGAGTGGTCCATGTGGGTGTAGTTTATGTTGGGAGTGGTCCATGTGGGCGGTGGTCTATGTTGGGAGTGGTGTTTATGTGGGGGAGAAAGTCATTGTGTGTAATTGGTTCAAATGATCGATTTCTTTTTCATTCTATTAAATAATTCAACTCGTTTCCATCTCCTTGATATTCGTTCGCTCTAAACAACAACACGGACGGTACCATTCTCCATGTTCCTCTTTGTTTACATGTCATCAGCTGACGTCCTGATATCAGCTGACGTGTCACCTGGACCTGCCAACACCCGCTGTACACTTGCCCTCAAACACCACCACCACCACCTTCTCCCCCCCTCCCCTCTCCTCTTACTCCACTTCCCCCCCTCTTCCCCCCTTCTCACCTTCCCCTTCTTACCCTTCTCATATTACTCACAGCTACACTTTATAGTTCATAGGAAAATATAGAAAATGATTGTCTAATAAGATTTATAGACCGAGTCCTCACCTTCCTGCAGCTCATATTTACTGTTATCTAGAAGGTTAGGAAGGTGACCTGGATAGCCAGTCACTCGTAAACAGGTGATTCGTCTTGGGTAGTAGGCTGGGACTATGTATATATACCCTCTGTAGGACTACTTTAGGCTACTTTATTGTGATATAATTTATGGTTCTTGAGGTTCTGCTTTAGAGGAGAGAACCTTTGAAGTTAATAATGGTGGTGTTAAAGTTGTCTTGGGTGTGTTGGGGGGGGGGGGGTATTTTTCAACACGCAGACAGACACAGAAGCACACACACACACACACACACACATACACACACACACATAGTGAAGAATAAATAATAAACTTCCCGGAGAGATGTGTGTGTGTGTGTGTGTGTGTGTGTGTGTGTGTGTAGTTCTTGTATGTCTCTCGCGTCACTCATAATAAAACACTTCAACACTAATTTCTGGTACTCGGCGCCTCCACCACACAACACCGTCACAAAGTGTTAGAATACAAAAGATCACTGATGGTCCTCCTTAGCATGTTGAACACATCTCACTAAACCTACTGTAAAAAATTTAAGACATCCCAATAGACTACGTGAGTAAAGATTTAATTATATACTCCCTTGTTGGTTGACGTTACCCTAATGCAAAATAAATCCCGACTTACCTATCTTTTATCGAGAGTGACTTTATTCAACATGCACATCACACTCACTTAAAGAAAAATTCCCCACATTTTCCCAGAAGAGTTGTCTATTAAACACCCACATCACACTAACCCCCACCTTGGAAAAAAATACCTCACAGAATCTTCGCCACTGGAATTCTTATGAGACACCTTAGTCACACCCACCCATAAAAAAAAAAAATACCCAGCCCCGTAGTTCAGCAGTGTCGCCTTTATTAAACAGCCTCAGCACCTGGTATTGAGGGAGGTTGTGGAGGCAGTTTTTCCCGGGAGCTGGACAAATGAGGGTAACGTGTGAGCTTGGGAGATGGTGAGTGGTTTACTGCAAATATTGACTCCGTGTGTGTGGAGGCCAGCCTTATGCCCCGACAACCAATGGGGCCTTCTTATGAATATGTATGTTGCTCTCACAGATCTTGTTGGTGGTAGTGGTGGTGGTGGTGGGGGTGATTAGGGATGTAGTTGGTGGTAGTGGTTGTTGGTGGTGGTGGTTGATGATGAAGATTAGTGGTTAGCGATGTAGATGGTGGTAGTGGTTGATGGATGGTAGTGGATGGTGGTGGTTGGTAGTATTGGTTGGTGGTGGTGATGGTTAATGGATGGTGGTGGTTGATATTGGTGGGGGGGATGTGAGTGGTAGTGGTAATGATGATGGTGAGGGATTTTGGTATTGGTGGTGGTGGTAGATGTAGTAAAGGGTATGGGTGGTGAGAAATGTAGGTGGTGATGATGATGGTGGTGATGATGACGGTGGTGATGATGATGATGGTGGTGATGATGGTATGGAGGTGTTATAGTTGGAGGTTGTGGTGAGTGGCGATAGTAGTGTTGGTCCACACTCTCATTATCATTATCATCATCATCATCATCATCATCATCTCCAGTACATGTACCAGGAAAAAATCACCATCAATCCTCACTTCTCCTCCACCCACCATCTTCATTATAATGTCACTATCACTGTTCATACAATCACCGTCACTATCACTGTTACCACAATCACTATCACTGTTACCACAATCACCGTCACTGTTACCACAATCACCGTCACTATCACAGATCATGCTACCACAATTACCACCACACTATCAAAACATCACCATGACTACCACTAACACCACTATTACCATCACTACTACCACAGTCCAAACTAATTGACCACCACCACCACTACCACTAAAACAACCACAATCTATACAACTGCAACACTCTCACCACAACTACCACTATTGCCTACACCATTGTCACTGTTACTAGCTCGTATCCAACAGTGAAAGGTGACGACACTACCACCCAAATAAGTGTGTGTGTGTGTGTGTGTGTGTGTGTGAAGGAGAGGGTAGGAGGCTTCAAGTCCCGTAAAGAGTTACTTTGTTTTTTCTCCAGTTTGTTTATCTAATATTTTTTTATTCCGTAAAAGGATGTTTTCTGTGTTTATTTTTTTCTCGTGTTTTATTCAGATTATTTGAATAAAAACAAAGCTAATGTGTTTTGTATTCTTGTATATATGTATAAACTCATATACATATAAATTTACATGTATATTATGTCTTCGTAGGGATG